>CM067510.1:17123520-17536933 GCA_034509495.1 Acestrorhynchus altus
CAGTTATGTGTATGCACATGTGTGCAAGAAGGCAGGTGTGTGAATAAGAAGTAAAAATAAGTTACTATTAACTTTATGAATATGTTGTCCAGTGTTTACAACTGGATGATGTTCGTATGAATGGTGAATAGAAGTGACTAGACAATGTGAAGTTTGGACACATAAGTTTGAGAGATTCAATTCTGATCTGACAAATGCACCAAACTCAGACTCTGTTAAATAAGCACAGCGCTGCTAACTACCCCTGCAAAACCACCATTATTTGTATTCTGATTAATCAGGAAAGAGGCAACGTTTGTCAGTTGTCATTTTAGTTAAGTAAAAGTGTTCAAACTTGTTAAACATGTTTATGAATTATTTATTTCAGCACAGAGGGGTGGCCTAAGAACTGTAATACTGTATAAGAGATCAAATTGTGAAACACTTGCCAGGTATGTAAAATAATGTGATTATCATTTTAAAACTGTAAACTTCATGGCTAACCTTCTTCAACTACATTTTTATTTGTACCTTCAAACTAAAACTGTTTATGAGATCCATCATACAATATCCAAAGCCACGAATACACTACAATAATACACTGAATAAAGAATACTCTGGATCCTCTCAGAATAGTATGCTTGCTCATTAACATACTTTCACCTTTTTTCTTCTTTACATCATTTGAATGCAAATAATTATACACTTAAAATAATAAAAAAAATTATAGTTTATAGTTCTTGAAATTTGAGTCAATTATGAAGTTACTGACCAGAAATCAGACAGTCAAGTGCTCAGAGTACACAACATTAAGACTAAGCAAGCTGGTCCCAATGAATTAATACATGTGTGATTAAAAGGGCATTTCAGGAATCATGCACCTCAACATAAACCTAAACCTAAGCCTAAATCTTACTCTCAGCCTAACATTAACTGTAATTTCAACTTAACATAAAGCTAACCTAAACTTAACACTTACACTAACATTTCTCAAATAAAGAAACCATTTAACCCTTTAAACTCCCCGCAACCACTTGTAGTTCCTATTTTTCCCTACTGGTACAACATAGGAACAACTACATAATAATACTAATAACTAATAATAATTAATAATAGTAATGTGTAAATAAAAGCCACAGAGCATAATGGATAATATAACAACAAAAAAATGAACTTTTCCACTTTCCCAGTTAATAACAGCATGTAAATATTGCCATTTTAGAGCCCAAGGCTTGTTCTTTTAAAATCTCAAGCTTGTTACATAATGCTTATTAATTAGTAACTACATGTTAATAATGTGCTGCAATTCAAAATGCCTTAAAATAACTAAGCTGTAGGCTGTATAACCAAGATTCTGGCCTATTTGTGATGAAGATTTTGATTAAAAAGAATGATCTTGTGTAACTTTATATCTTTTCTTCCTTCAGATTACCACCACACTGCTGACAATGCCAGAATCAAACCAGCATCTGAAATGGAAAGTTTGATGAAGAGATGGTTGAAAATGTGAGACTCCACTGTTAATAATAAAAGTGCTTCAATTGGTTCTTAGAGAGAAAAAATGTGAGTGAGAAAAACCTTTTAAATGTTTAAAGAATATTTGATGGAAGTAATTAAGTTAGTAAGTAAACTTTATTTGTATAGTGCTTTTCTAAGGGAGAGCTACAAAGTGCATCACAATACAATAATAATAATAAAAATCAGAAGAAATCAGAAGACATACAAAAACACAGTTAAGCATGACCACAAGCTAGACAGTAAAACATTTTGGGTGAAAAGGAGATGTACGTATCAAATGAAAGCTCTTCATGCGCTCTTCATATTGCCAAAAGGACAAACATGAATTTGTAATCAATTAATCTGCCAACCAATAGGTACTCAGATAAAATATGAACATATGACCAAGAATTTAGAATGCTGAAAGCTGGATAACAGAAGACCAGAGGTTCTCATTGAATGGAACCTTAAAAGCAACATAAATGTCTATCTGGGATCACCAATGTGAAAAAGAAAGACTTGCTTACACTGTCCATGAATAGCAGTATAATCCACCACTTCTACTGAGTGTTACAAATGAGAGTCAGCAACTCTCATTTCCAAATCCATCTGAAATTATCTTTGTCTCCATGAAATACATTTCTGCAATTGTTATTTCCTTGAATTTCAGCAGCCTATTTCATATTCCCAGTGTTCTGTAGCCAACATTCCATTGGTAATATGCATATGTTATTCATTAATTATTCATCTTTAATTGTTGTACAATAAATGCCACTAATCATTCAGATAATAATACTTGTTATGATTTTATTTAGTATTGCAAAGACATCTGTAATGTCTTTTCAGTTGCCAATCTGGCCAAATGATTACTGGGATTATGTTTTATGTTTTAAATGAACAACATTCAATAAACTAATTTGATGAATTCATTTTAGGGGTTATTTATTTTAGCACAATTAATTGCTGTTTCTTTTGTTCATATTGTCATCAGAATTTTTCTATTCAAAACTGAATGACTAAAATATGTTTTGTTTTGTTTCAGCCCTAATGTAAAATTAGTGAAATGTCACATATACCTCTCTGGTTTTAAGCCCTTATCTTTCAGCATTTGTTAAAATATGCTGTAGTCCCAGAAAGTCTGAAATCAAGAAGAGAATATTCCACATATTTAAATGCACACACAGTAAAAGCATAAATCCCAATATCAATGTACTTCACACTTTCACATCACTATTTCAAATATGATTCTTTATGGAAGCAAAAGTAGTTCTTCTATGTTGCTCACAGAACCATTTGAAGCACCTTTATTTTTAAAATGGTGTCCAAATGCATCTAAATGAAATTCCCCAGCTGCACTATTGAAGAGAGTGTGGGTTTGTGTTTGGGGTGGGGGTTGAGGTCAAAGGCCACACATCCCTCTATTGCAATATTATGTTGCACTTTATATCCCAGTGCTTCCGACATGAGGGCGAAGGTGCTGAAATCACTTAGAGACGTGTATAGCATGACCATTATATCAGGTCAGCATATAATGATGCACATTATTGAGTTATAAATGAATTAAACAACCTTAATATATTTGCAACCTTTTAGTAATTACTACACACAATAATTATTTGCTTAATGCATTAATTGCATGGCATGCTTGGATTGCCTCAGCATTATTGCTCTGATTTGCATCATTCCCCCCCCACCCAAAAGGGGTTTGATGTTTTTCACAAGTGAATTACAGTGCGGTTTTAAAATCGCAGTGCATGGTGTGTTGGGTTGGATGTGCTGCTGTTGTGTAGATGCTGACTGGAAACTGCCTGCTGGACTGCCAGGTCCCTTAGCTGTAGTAAAGCGGAGGTTTTCTGATCGAGGTGAGGGTTACACCATGCATGTGTTGTCATAGGGGGATAGCTTTGTGTTCGGACCACTAAAGACTCCAACTGTACAACAGCAAAAATGCATTAAAGGATGCACAGCATGGGAGCATGCAGTTATGACAGTATTTTGTGCAGTCAGGGCTGTGTTTCCTTTCTGTATTTAGTCTTTGAATAGATTTAAACATAAGAAACGACTAATCTACATATGTCTGTTAGGAGAGAGTAGTATGGCCATTGTTGTGAACATAAACACAGTCATAAATTAAAATTTTGGGAGAAAAAAACCCTAAACATTAGTGTGGTTATGTAGAACAATTTTGGAGCATTTCCATTGATCCACTGGTAATGAAACAGGTGGGAAATAAAGCTTTACTTTGGGTGAAAATTGCAATAGAAATGTTCCAAAAAGACTTTCACTGACAGTTAAGGAACCAACAATGGTGTTTCTATGGCATTGCAATGTCATATAAAGTTCAAATTACCTACCATTTGATTTTCTATGTGAGGAAATACAAAACACATAAGACAAACACAAATATAGAAATTTCACACACATTTCTATACACTTTCTGGATAAAAAATAATCAAAAATTAATGTTCCATGTCATTTTATTTTTGATAAGTAATTAAAATGAAGATGAAAAGGAGCGAAAATGTTTTTAACCTTGAAAAGTTAATGTAAATAAGAGTAACTAAAGTCATAATAAGCTGGAGCAATATTGTATTGCAGCAATTGTTCTTCTACAACATTGCTCAAAGAACCCTTTGTAGTACCTTCATTTACAGGTACTTGTAGAGCATAGGTGAGCGATTGGTGGGTGTTGTTGAATGTGAGTCTCCATGCAACCCAGCACTGTTGGCCAGGTGTCCCTGAGACACACTGCCCGAGCACCTCCCTGTGAAGGAGTTTGAGACATAGAGATGTCTCCACTTGAGTATTTGTTCAATGGAAAACTAATTCTGATGTGTGATTCCTACATTATTAACACAGAGAGAGAAGAAGAGAGTTTGCTGTGAAAAAGAAAAAAAAAAGCCAAGCATAAGCTAAAAATAATCACTGCCAGCTTTGCACAGCAGTGTGGCGAGTGGCTGGGGACCGCCGAGGTGGCAAAGCAGTGAGGAACAGGGGGGTGAAAAAGCTAGGAGAATGTTTAAATTAAACAGAGAAATTCAACATCTGCGTTCCAAAGCCTTTACCCTCAATTTCGCATCTATTGTTGTCTCGGGCGTGTGTGAATGCGAGTGTTTGTGTATGTGTGTGTCTGAGAGCATGTGTTATCTGAGAGATTTTAGGCACTCATTCGCACTAATCTCCATTTACTCTGATTTCAGCGTCTCGGAGATGAACTGTGGCACAAGTGCGGCATTGAAAGCATCACCCATGCACAGAGCTGTCCCACTTTCAGATTTGGAGGGAGGCGGCGTGTTGGAAAAAAGCATATGGATGGCATATTCATTAGTGTGCTGCTGATAAATAGATTAATTGGCTAGATTAGGCAACCAAAGCTTTGATCACAGGGACCGAGCCAAGAATGTGTTTGTTGTTTATTGTGATTTTGTTCATTCAGGGGAAACACAGTGCCGGAAAACCTTGCTGTGCAGGCGTTTACGAGATTTATTTCCAGTTAGTGTTAAGAGGAGACCATAAACACGTAAACAACGGCACAGCAATGATGTCTAATGAGTGTGTGGGTGTGTACACATGTAAATAAAAATAAAGAAAGGAAAAAAGAGTGCTAATGAGTGCTGAAAAAATTAGTCTTCTGATGTTTACTAAAACCTCTCAATACGCCTAGTCTACACAGGATCCACTTTCACTGAATTTCATCATCTGAAAAATTCCGTCACAATGTCACTCCATTAGGGTATTGTAAAAAACATACACTCAAGAATTGCTGCACCTGACAGACCAGTTTTTAGTGGGGCTATACCAATGCTTTCAAATGACAACAAAGCAGCTACTGTTATGAATAATGTGTTCGTTTACTGAGCCTGTTTATAGACCTGCAGATTTCTGATATGATCATGAGCTGCTGTTATTATTACTAATCAATGTAAAATGAGACAGCTGATATAGAGTTAACTGGTCTTGTCTTATATACATTGTGAACATAATATGTTATCTTGTAATAACAATGTTACACCATTTGTAGAAAACCAGCATAAAACATGGAAATGCAGATTGTGCACAATAGTAACCTATAAACATCTATAAGTTAGGGAAGCAAACATGGAATTCCACATCTCTAAACGGACAACTGTAAATAACTTCGATTATTGGTAATTGCACTTTAAATTACACTTTAAAATCATAAGACTTTTGTGTTTGGCTATGTATATATATTACATTTTCTAAACACCGGATGTAAAATGTAAAATAAGGGTAAATGGTTAAGTATGTAATCTCAGTAATTAATTTTATAACATTTATAATGGAGACATTTTTAAAAAATGACAAAAAATTGAGATACTTTAATTATGAAGTTATTTTTGCTGCTATCCAATAAAAACAAACAAACAAACAAACAAACAAACAAACAAACAAACAAACAAACAAACAAACAAACAAACAAACAAACAAAACAGTATATACACATACACATGCTTGCTCATATACTCTAGTCTGGTTAGATCAGCTGCCTCATGCCCATAGGAAGAAATCATCAGTTATCTACATCCATGACTTCTCAGTACTCTTAATTTTGCTGTCTAAACACTTTCCAAAATAAATAAATGACTATATTCCTCATAATTACAGTCCAGATTGTGAAAAAAACACTTATTTTAGGAGAAATCTCACTGGCTGTCTGGTTCATTTCATGTCCAGATCATGTCATTCAGATTCCCTCTAAATCTCACCGTCCTACACTAATAATCAGAACCATTATCATATTTCATAATTCTGGAGACCTTTGGAAGCTGCTGGTACATTACAGGCTCTCAGTCTGAGCTGAATGAAGTGGGAGTGTGTATGAACTGACAAGAGTGTGAAGTTTCCTCTCCAGCTGAAGAGGACGTGTCTTAATTCACTTTGCCCTTAGCAGTCTCTCAGGGGAACCCCTCTTTAACTGGGGTTTGATTTAACCTTTGAAAGCAAGGTGTGCGCCATCCTCCTTGGTAAACACATCCAAACACCTTTACGGCAGAAAAAAGAGGCTGCCAGATACAAACAAGCCATGAGGCCACGCGTGAACGCTGCTGGCATTATTAATTCATAATATGCTTACTGTTCTTTATGTGAGGGGGGGGATGAAAAGCAAATGCAAGAGCTTTCTTCAAACCTGGCTGCTTTTCTGACATACAACCTGGCGTTAAACAGTTTCAGGAGAAGGCCTTTTGTGTGTATATCTGTATGTATGTGTGTGTGTGTGTGTGTGTGTGTGTGTGTGTGTGTGTGCCCTAACACTTTCAACAGCGCAGCCATTAGCGCAGGCCTGCTGCTGACTGACAGGTCGACACGGCAGTCCTCCTTTCATGGCTTCATGTATGTTGCGCAGGTCTGTAGGGATTGCTTTGAGCGTCAGGAGAGCTCTGAGCACTGTCAAGGCTCAGGGAGAGAGCCAGGGAGGTGATCCAGCTAAGTAAATAACCTTAAAATATAGCATCAGTCCTCCTGCCATTGTTTTCCAGCACGGAATAAAATAAAATAAATTAAAGGTCTCACAGAAGCCTCACTGTGCTCCAGGGAGAAAGAGTTGTACTGGAAAGAGGTGGTGTTAAAAAATAAATGGACTCTGGCTTGTTCAGATAATTCACAAGAATCAGCTCAGTGAGGTATGAATTATTTCCACATGAATAAACATAACAACTAACAAAAGTTTGGAATCTATGTTAACAGTAACACATATAAGGCATATTGAATTTACACCAAGTGTACATAGGACCGTGTGACTCCTAGCTTTAACTTCTCTACAGTTTCTCATTAATAACCAAATTTCACAGCTCTTTATAACTGTGATAAACAGAATGCATAATCTAATAAAGATGCCACTCTTTCATAAAAAAAAAAAAGATTTGGGTGTTGAGCTGCGGGAAAACTAGGAAACAAAGCACATGATCATGCTCTATTATTACTGCCAATCAAAAGAACAATACAAAGTTGACAGATTCTCAGCCAACATTCAGGACCCCTGCAGTGTTTGTTATATAGTGATAGAAAATACAGAACTGCTACAAATACACACATTTATCCACATTATCCACACATTGTTTGGTCACTAGTAGAAAAAATACTTTCCACAAATCTACACTAAACATGTTCAGCTCTAGTGGAAGGTTAAACTTTTTTCTTCTTCTCCTAAGCCACAATCAACTCTAAGTAAATCTAGAGGTGCATAACTTAACAAAAAGATGATTACAGTATAAAATCTAAGTGCTGACATCAAAATGTATTAAGTAATTTTAAATTAATTGAGGAACATCTTGGCTTTTAAAACGTCTTGAATTAATTTAAAATATTAACCCACACAACACTCAGCTGGAGATCATTTACATTGAAGTCTAAATTAGTTAAATAAGTAGGTGTGTATCTGTGTTTTAAGAACAGTGTTTCAGTTTGAACAATACAAATAAGCACATAAACATAATGAATATGCTGCAGTTAAAATCCAGCTTATAAAGTCTAGGTTATAGTGTCACTTTTTTATATCTATATTGTCACCAGTTATCTTATTTTGCAGTCCTCAGCTTTTACTGATCATGAAACCTCATTCAGTGCTAAATTACATCAGTAATATCTGGATTAAAATGAACTTTGCTCCCAGACACTTATTTAAACGCACATTTCCAGCATTGTTTCATTTTAATCATTCAAGACACAAGCGTTGTACATCTGCATTGTTTTACCTTGGTTTGAATATTGTATAACTATATTTAATTCAAGGCATTTAATAAAAAATGAGGGAGCTTCGGTAATGCACCAATTGTTACAGAGCATTTACTGTATATTTCTTTAAATAAACACCCAAAGCACAAGATCATATGCATTGTTTTGTAAATAAATAAATTCCAATTTAAAAAAATCAATTCCATTTTAAAGTAAAATTTCAGCCATTTATAAATGCACTTTACCATCACCAAGATGTTGGTCTTACTTGTTACTCTTACAACTGAATGGAAAGGTACACTTAAAATCAAAGACATCCATTTCTGAAAATAGGTCAAAACAAAGTGTACAATGTATCACTAAAACACATTCAGAAGGCTGGACTTCACTTCAAAGACATAATGCAGGCACATGTATAACCCTTTATTCAGAGCCACAATAAGGAGACATTCAGGTTGCCGAGACACATCCTATGGTGTGATACACAGTAAAGGGACACTTACAATAGCTGCCCATTCATAACGAAAAGAGCGGAAAATAAGACAGAAGATCGCAATTTCATCAATTACAGCAACTACCCTCATGGGTCATAAATGACAGTTTGTGATATTATCTGGAATCAATCGATTACGCACAGTTGTGAGGATTACACCCACTCCTGATTACATGGCAAAATCTGCTAATGTATCTTTAAGTGAACACTGAGGCAGCATCTGAAAGAGAGAGCAAATTTGACTCATTAAAGGAGCATAAAATTGTGTCTTTGTGCATGACCTTTTGTTCAGCATCTTTGGAGAATTCTGTTACTAAAGAGTCTAGTTTTTTGAGTGGAGCAAGGGAAGGCTCCACGAGTATTGGGTTCCTATAGGGAACAATGCCGATAGGTTCACCTTGCAGAGCATGGGTGTAACTTAGCCTGGAATATTGTGGATCAAAGCCTCATAAACAAAGTAGGTGGAAACGCTGTAAGAGTATATGGGATCCGGCAAAGGACACAGCCATGAAAGAAGCAGGCCGGACATTAGGAAGCGTAGGAGGCAAAACTGATTTTGTCACTCTGGCGTGTTTCTTTCGCTCTTTTACTGGGAACCTTTTAACTAGTAAGAAGCACACAATGTTGAGTAGAATGAGGTGGCTATTTATTTATCTCATGGCCAGCTCATTACAGGAGCTTAGAGACTGTGTACATGACTATATGAGTTATTTGACAATTACATGCTTAAGGTTATATGACAGATTTTATGATGAGCTATAACATTAAAATTCAATAACATCGATAATTTCAAACAAATTGGCATCTGTCAAGGTGATATGGCATCAACTGAGGTGGATATACGTATTAGGCAACAAGTGAACAGTCAGGACTTTGAAACTGATGGGTTGATGCCTGAAAAATGGTCAAGTGTAAGAATCTGAGACACCAAACTACCAAATGTGCTCCAAGGAAGCACAACCACTGAATATGCCGCTGAAAAGACTGGGGAGGACCCCATCTTGACTATACACATGGAGCATAGGGACCTGGGTGGGATGGGGTGGGCTGTAACCATGGGGCCCATGTGGGAAGCCCAACTTGGTCCCAGTGACAATACACGTACAAACCAGCTCAGAGGCCATGCTGACTTGGAAGCTACCTAGCCCATGTTTCACCCATGTCAGCCCACCAGAGTTGCACCCATGAGGAATCATTTGAGTGTGATGCATGACTACAATGGTGTCGTGTCTGACTGTCATGGAGTCACTCAGTTTGGCAGCAGGTCATCTTCAGTGAAAAGTCCAGCTTTTGTTTTGGTGGATATGAGCAATGAAGTGCGTGGAGACACTGAGGTCAGCACCAAGAGAGACTCAGCTGTGGGAAGAGGGTTGAGTCACATAACTGACCAACCTCATGAGGTTCCGAGACACACAGAAAACAGTTCAGTGCCACCTAACTTATTCATTCACACCCACTGTCTTCAGCCTTTAAAGGAAAACAGTACCAATCAAAATATTGGACACACCTACTGTCTCCAGCCCTTAAACCGTACAAAATAATGTCTTGTGTATTTAAAAACAAATGACCAATAAACAATATTTCTGTAGTAGTAGCAATTTTGTATATTGTTCATTAGAAACAAAATATTTTGGTTCATACAATATATTTAAATAATATTGAATATATACAGCATATTCAGGTTTATAAGGAAAAGGGCCTGTATGCAGCCCACACTTCATTCAAATCCTCACATGAAATGGTGTCCCAATATTTTTGTCCATATTGCACGTGTGGATATAATCTTAATATCAATGTCAAAAGTAGCAAAGTTATGCAATCTATAATATTTTGTGCGTCCAAACACACACACACACACATTTCTGTTGTATAGTCCTTCTCTGAATGACTGTACCTGTATATACGATGTATCACTTATGCATGAGAAATTTCTGAGAAGTTCCTAACAGAATTTTCATCATCTTGTTTATGACTCCGGGGGTAAAAATACAAGAGCGGAAATGTTCTCTTTGTGTGTGCTGTGCTGCTCCGTGACCTGCTGATCTCCACAATAAAGCCATAATAGCCCCTAACCTCCCCAAGGAGCAACCCAGCAACCTGGCCCTCTTATGGAAGCAGCAGGTCACGGTGGTGTGCATGGAGAGCCTCAACACCAAAAACGCTGATACATCTTTATGAGTGCAAAGGAGTTACATCCAAATAAACAGTTGTTAATAAACAGAGGTTGACATACAGCCTTCATTCATATCCAACATGTCAAATGGCAACTGTCAAGCTTGACCAGCATGAAAAAAGCTCCTGCTCTGCTTCTAGCTCACACTCAACATCTCATCACTGTCTTTATGAAGTGTTCTTATGGGCCACACAGCCAAGACTGATCTCCAAATATGAGTTTTGAAGATGAGCTTTTTTTCCCTCTCCTTATGCTCACTGGCACTGGCTCCTTTATTAGCAGCTAAGCTCTTTACACTTGTAGCATATTGCAGCAGGTTAGAGGCCTAAGCCTTATTGTCCCACATTATTGAAAATCTAGGCTGTGAGAGCCAGCCCCTGGAGGTCAAGCTTTGTCTGAGCGCACTCTCGCTCTCATTTCTCAGGCGACAAGAGGCAACACTGGGGGAGGACAGACAAGATTGAGCTGGTAATACACTTAAATCCATCTTGGTTGACTTACCACAAACTTCCACCTATCCCCACGGCTTCTCGTGAGCCGAAATAATTCCTTTATAACTTACAAGAGCAGAAACTATGACTTATGAATTCACGGCAACATGGACGGTATTATGAGGCTGTGGAGTGCGAGGGGCTGGTTTATGAGGAAGTCTGAATAGGCCACAACTTGTCATAGTAAATTGGAGAAAAGATGCTCATATCAAATTGAGCACCTCCTCTGAGGATACTGATACAGATTTCCCTTTCCAAAGTCTTTCCGAGACACCACAATGAAGGCAAAAACATATTTCACACTATTTTCATGCATTTAGAAATGAATGGAACTCACTTCATGAAGGTTGCCATTTCTCATTTCAGTACTAATTCATAAGTAGCACCTTTTATTTGTTAATATATGTGGTTCTGCAGTAATGTGTTAAAGAATTAAAACACTACATGGCAACACATTGTGCACCCCAGTGAGATGATGTGCCTTCCTCAGAGTGCAGGTGCAGTTCAGAGTGGCAGAGCACCACCTGCTGTTCTCTGTGGAAAGTACAAAAGCTTTTCTGTATGATCATTGGCATCCAGATGACCAAACCAACACAATACAAACAGAAACTTACTCAAATAAGGCTTTATGTCAAATGTTATACAACTTCATTGTGTTAAAAAAACAGGGTCATAACAACAAACACATTAAATGATACTGACCCCCAATTTCACTTTTTCATCTTTACATTGTAAAATGTAACATGGGAGAGCTACAGCAATACACAGGTATAGTATCCATTCATGGACACTGCAAGATTGAAAAATATATCATCTCTATGGAGGACTAAACATTCTTGACTTTAAACTGAAGCCATGTGCACATTACTTGAATTTTATGGTGGATTTTTTTTCATATTTGAACAGATTTCAGTGCAATTTTTAAACAATGGTAATGTTACAAGGACAGAATACATACAAAATATGAATGATCTAAATCTAAAAACTCTACAACCATCTAAAGAAATCAGTTTAAAAAGAATGATATCTATACTTCCTTACACTATACTGACAATGGCAATTAAACATTTTAATGGACAATTATTCCCTTTTTCAGTCTTCATAGAAAGCACGGTAATCTACAAAAACACCTACAAAAAGGTTCAATATGCAAATCATACTATAGTATGATCAAAATCATACTATAGTATGTAATCTGTACTAAATAAAAACAAGATTAATTCCCTTGGGCAAAAGATTAACTATAACATGGATTTTTGTAAATCATGATGATTATAATTCTCTCAAACTACATTGTAGCAGAATCTAAATTTGGCAACACTTTATTTTAAGACACAAATATGGAATTTATTAAGGTCTTGCTTTTTTGTTCAGTAAGGCAGTAATTGGTTTATTCACTAAACTTTACAATCATGTTGTAATCGTATTTGAAATTCAGTTTTTTTTAAAAGGATCAAGAATTATTATTAATATTTTTATTATTAGGTGTAAAAATGCAAAACACTCCACTATCACACTGTTGTGCAAATTGTTGAGCATGTATTATCACCTAAATGATATTGATGTTTCATTGGCAGTAATTTGATTATTATGGGATCTAGATTCTAAAATTTACTTATAGGAGACTAATATAACTTGAATTGAGATCTAAATAGAGAATTTAGATATTTGTACAAATGTGTTTAAAAAAACCTTTTTAGTTAAAATGTAACTTATTATTATTATTATTATTATTATTATAATGGCCTCAGGACTAAAATAATGAAATTTACATTCAGTAATAGTCATGAAGCCATAATGCTTCCACCTTCTCTTGTGTATGTGTGTTGAGTGGATTTTAGCCTTTCACCAAGTTAGATTAATGGCTGAAAGTTGAGGTCAGTTCAATGGCACCATATGGGGTAGGTTCTATTGGTTGTTATGATCGATCGATCTATCGATCTATCTATCTATCTATCTAGATATCTATCTATCTATAATCATTGTTATAGCTGGGCAATATGGGGGAAAAAAATCATATCCCACTATATTTTGGCTATATACAAGATATGATGTCAAAATAAACAATGTAAAGAAATTAGCACAAAATCCTTTCCCCCCTAAATTTATACAAATTGAAATTTGATTTTGATCTTTATACACACAGGGTCATAGTGTGGGAGCAGAGTGGAGGAGGAGCTGAGAGCAGAGTGCGGAACAGAGCAAGGGAGCAGACGTAATTTAAGAACTTTAAAACTCAATATAAACTATATTGCCTTAGCCCTCACCACACACTGTTTATATCCTGATATCAATATGGATATCAACATATCACCCAGCCTTAGTATATCATGTCTTAAGCAGAGTTATGAATAGTAATGATTAGAATACAGACATGTAGCTAGCCCAGAACCTGCAGTCTACAACACGTGAGCATCAGGTTAAAGTGTTAATCAATACAGTGCGAAATCTATTCTAGATCTATTGTGATCTTCAAATTTATCAATATTTGTTTACACTCCTATTCTAGATAGTGCCAGTTTCATTGCTGAATATGAGTTAGCTAGGCATTACAGATAGTAAGAGTTTAAGTCACTGTTATAGACCATAATCTAACTAGAGTTGTGAAAAAAATGATTTAGAAATGTCTAATTCAGGCTTTACTGAACAAATAAGATCTCAATAAACCCCTAATTTATGATTGTTAGTGAACGTTAAGTGTTGCCTTAAATACCATTCATATAGAATGTAGGAATATAAAACCAGTACTAATGTCCTGTGGTCAGCCCTTCCATTAAGTGAGCAGTCATTTGGGTGCTAATATAAACTACAGATGACAGTACAGCAGAGTAATACAGTACTCGTGAGGAAGGATAAACAAGGCACAATGTGTACTGCTGTGATATGAGCTGGACAAAGTGCAAGGCACTCCTCCTCCTCTCGCATTGTGGCCCATTCCCTTCAGTCTCCTTCCGTATTCATCCTCTCCAGGACCCGCCTGACCTTGTGATCAATACCTCTGCATGATATGATTTATATGGCCCTGGGAGACACACATGGAGAAAACACTGATGTGACACAGGTCACCTTTCCGCAGCTGCAGTGTCATTTCACACATAATGTTCATTAACCCTTTGCAAATTGATATTCATATATGCTGACTTCTGCTAAGGTGCATCTAAAGACCCCAGTGCTGAGATCGGCCATAAGCTGCCCCTGCCTCCAGGTAAACTGTTCGAAACGTACATTTCTTTATCATTATGAATGTGTATCGATTCACGAAAAGTGAGACATTTCCAAAGGCAATTTCATTGCAGTCGATAATGCTATGGGGCGCTTGGATGCGCTTGTTGAAAGTGGAAAGTTTGCAGTGTGTATCTGTGTGTGTGTGTGTGTGTTTGTATAGTTGTCATCATTGGACTGTAATATCTTAACATGCTTATGCAAGTATTACGGCCTCTGGCCTTGTAAATGAGGTAAGAGGAGAGATAAGTGAACTCAGACAGACTGTTCTATGTTTATACTATAGCTCACCGGTTCTCCTGCCATGCATCTGGGGCAACACTGCGGAGCACTGCCATTTTGAGCTTCCAACACCTGTTAAAAATAAACCCACAAAGACACTCAAACTCAAAATATAAGCTGACTTTCTGAAATGTACACAGCTCCACAACGCATCTTAGGGGCTGTTGATACCGGGAATTAACATGCGTTTTTTGTATCTGGATAGCATCTGGATATATTTTGACCAGATTCTGTTTACGCTTGTCTGTAAAATCACTAGGCAACTTGTACCACGCTCAAGCATGGTTCCCTGCCAAAGTCCGGTTCATTTCACTAGTGTGATCGCTCCGAACTATGCTTGTGGAGCATGGTCTTTTCAGACTCGGCAGACAGGCATGGTACACATCCAGTCTGAATGCTAATTGTGCCAGGAACTCGAGTGTTACACACATATCATAAACTACAACACTTATCTAACCCTTTCTAACTATGGTGATGTAGCTATTATTGGCTGAGGAACTATCAGCGAGTAATCTACCTTGAAAAACAGCTAAAATTAATTATTTTCAACTGAATTAAATCCCAGTTTAAAAGCCAAAGGAGCCTTCAGGTGCATGTGTACTGCTCTGTCCACGTGTACATGATCAACCTGCATGCAGACTCAGACGGATCATCAAGAGTGGCTGGGACTAATGACATCACAGACCAAGAAATTGGAGACGTCTTTGTGACCCAAGTTAGCAATTACCTGTATCTGAATGGCATGCACTTTTTGCCACACAGTGACAAATATTCCCTTGGACAAATATGATCGTCAGATCTGCTGGTGAGAGAAATATTATTTTAAACATTGATGTGGAAACATGGTTAGTGTTCTCTGCTCTCCAGTAACATGCATAACACTGTAAGTATGTATGTAAACAGTTACATTCACAATGCAGCCATTTGACTACGTGAAAATATGGCCAAACAGCATGTATCTTTCTAGCCTTAGGCTCTCCCCTGGATAATCCACCAGGCAGTAGGAAACATAACTCTAATTTTATTTGTCTTTATTTTTTATTTTATATTATATTTTATGTTTACTTTACTTCATTTAATGTTTAATTTAAAAGTAAGGAAACCCCATCAACACCTCTGACTATTTTTAACATATAGACATTTCATCTTCTTTTTAACTAAGTTGAAAGATGGATGTGTAACTAAATACACTGAACTTAAGAAATATCTTTTAAACATAATTTGTAAAATGTAATTAATATAAACACAACACATTTATTACTACTGTGATACTTTAACCTCAGACATTAGTTTGATTTAGTCTTGACCTGAATGGTATTACCATAACCAGATGCAAAGAACTCTCTGAGTCATTCAGAAAGAAGGTTGTAGATGTATTGGAAAGGGATTTAAAAAGATCTCATCCCATCCTATCAAGTTCAGGCTGAGAGCAGACCTAAAATACAATCACGGGACCTACATATAACTCTCACCACACAATATCTATCATCAGAAAGAAACAAAATAAATTAGATTTTCAGGGGAGGTGGGCAAAAAGGAAACCCTTACTGTCAAAAAACATTTGGGTAAGACTAAAGTTTTCCATTATTGAAAATCATGTTTAAAATAGTTTAGTTGTACATGTTTAATTTTATCACCACCATCTCTCAATATAGTTAAAATGAAGATCAAATGTCCATATATGTTATATACCTTTTTTTTTTTTTTTTTTTTTTTTTTTTTTAAGTCAATGGTATCCATGAGGTGTCCTAACTTTTTCACATGACCGTTTAAATATGGGTTAGAGGGGTATAAAGTCCCCTGGTACTGAACTCCATCCAATACTTTTGAGTCCCACCAATGCTCCAAAATCTAATTGAAATGCTTATATATAGAATTTTAAGAGTAAAGAAAAGTGAATTTTCAATCCATGTGTCCATTTAACCTTTAGAACCCTAAGCCAATTTTCTAGGGATGTTTTCTGACTTTTGTTTGTTTTCTGACTTTTGTTGGAGTTGTTGTTTTTTTACAAAAACAACAACTCCACACACACACACACACACACACACACACACACACACACACACACACACACACACACACACACACACACACACATATAGTGTATCACAAAAGTGAGTACACCCCTCACATTTCTGCAGGTATTTAAGTTTACCTTTTCATGGCACAACACTGAAAATTGACACTTTGACACATTGAAAAGTAGTCTGTTTGCAGCTTATATAACAGTGTAAATTTATTCTTCCCTCAAAATAACTCAATATACAGCCATTAATGTCTAAACCAGCGGCAACAAAAGTGAGTACACCCCTAAGAGACTACACCTGTAAATGTCCAAACTAAGCACTGCTTGTCATTTTCCCTCTAAAATGTCATGCGACTCGTTAGTGTTACTAGGTCTCAGGTGTGCATAGGGAGCAGGTGTGTTCAATTTTGTAGTCCAGCTCTCACACTCTCTCATACTTGTCACTGAAAGTTCCAACAACCTCATGGCAAAGAACTCTCTGAATTGTTGTGCTACATGAAGATGGCCAAGGCTACAAGAAGATTGCCAACACCCTGAAACTGAGCTGCAGCACAGTGGCCAAGATCATCCAACGTTTTAAAAGAGCAGGGTCCACTCAGAACAGACCTCGCGCTGGTCATCCAAAGAAGCTGAGTGCATGTGATCAGCGTCACATCCGAATGCTGTCTCTGAAAGATAGACACAGGAGTGCTGCTAGCATTGTTGCAGAAACTGAAGAGGTGGGGGGTGGTCAGCCTGTTAGTGCTCAGACCATACATCGCACACTACATCCAATTGGTCTGCAAGGCTGTCACCCCAGAAGGAAGCCTTTTCTGAAGTCCTATGGTCTGAAGAGACCAAGATTAATTTGTTTGGTTCAGATGGTCTCAAGCATGTGTGGCGGCGATCAGGTGAGGAGTACAAAGATAAGTGTGTCACGCCTACAGTCAAGCATGGTGGTGGGAATGCCATGGTCTGGGGCTGCATGAGTGCAGCAGGTGTTGGTGAGTTACATTTCATTGAGGGACACATGAACTCCAATATGTACTGTGATAATGACCCCAAACACACCTCTAAGACAACCACTGCTTTAATGAAGAGGCTGATGGAAAAAGTGATGGAATGTCTCAAGACCTAAACCCAATAGAACATCTTTGGGGCATCCTCAAGTGGAAGGTGGAGGAGCGCAAAGTTTCCAACATCTGCCTGCTCCATGATGTCATCATGGAGGAGTGGAAAAGCATTCCAGTGGCAACCTGTGAAGCTCTGGTAAACTCCATGTCCAGGAGGGTTAAGGCAGTTCTGGAAAATAATGGTGGCCACACAAAATATTGACACTTCAGGAACTTTCACTAAAGGGTGTACTCATTTTTTGCCGCTGATTTAGACATTAATGACTGTATATTGAGTTATTTTGAGGGAAGAATAAATTTACACTGTTATATAAGCTGCACACAGAACACAGACTATTTTTCATTGTGTCAGTGTCATTTTATATATATATATGTATATATACACATATATATATATATACACACATATATATATATACATATATACATATGTATATATATGTATATATATACACACATATATATATACACATATATATATATACACATATATATACACATATATATATATATATATATATATATATATATATATATACATACATATACACACACACACATATATATATCTATATTATTTGTAAGATTAAATTGAGAAGGAAATTTATTATAAATTCTTCAAAATACTTGACAGTAGTCCAAAAACAACAAACAAACAAAACAACCCTTTGTTTGATTTTTATTATGTATGTATCAGTTCCTAGCACATTTATTTTGAATGTTGAACACTGTGTGAGCAAAGAATAAAGCTTCCTTCTCATTTTCTTCTATAACCCAATATCTGAGACAGTGATGTATTCAACCCTGCCCCCTTTCACCAATCAGTCAGAGTCTACATGCAGGTTGAGCATGTTCAAATGGACAGAGCAGTAAACATGCACTGGAAGCTCTCTGGCAGTTAAACTGTGATTTAATTCAGTTGGAAACAATGAATGAATGAATTTTAGCTGTTTTCTGAATTACATGGGGTCATAATTAATGACATGAATGCTGTGTAGAGGACAGGACATGTAACTGGCCACAAACTTCAGATCTCGTGGTTCTGACAGTCGATGCACTTCATCTCACCCTCCGAGTGCACTTTGTGCTTGTGAATGATAATTACTTGAGTGCACTCTGACCGCTGAAAAACAGGCAGTAAGGAAATAAGGCAAGGAATCCAAAGAATCCTACCTTGGTGTGGGCCTGCTGGTGGTCGATGTTCTTTTTCAGAGGACTGACCTGCTGGATCTCCCACGTGTCCATTGGGCTCTCGGTCAGGGCACTGCACTGAATCTGGGCACAGCTTTCCAGTCCATTGCACACTCTTTTCTGACAAATACAGGAAGAGGGAACATTTTATTTCCATCCAGTGAGCTGTAGGACCAAACAGCAGTGTGTGGGACAGAGCAGCACAGCCCCTCTCATGTAGAGATAATTTATTTCTGCTAATAATAGCTTTGTCAGAGAACCACTGCCATGAAGGGCACAGCAGAGTCTGAGCAAGTTGGGATTAAGCAGAATACATGACCTTTGACTAGAATTCTGCTGAAATCGGTCTGCAGTGCTTTTAACTGTGGATAAGGCTTTAAAGTAGAGGTTATTTACCTGCTGGAAGCCCCACTCCTCCTGATCTCCCTCTCGACCTCTCTTGTTCTGCAGCAGAGGACTTATATAATCCATGGCTGTTATTACAGATGTCCAGCAGCCCCCAGTTTGTCCATACAGCAGCTAGAAAAAGAGGAACCCCTCCTCTCCTAACACAGCAGAAAACACACTCCCAGTACACACACAGGACCAGTGTGTAGACTCAAAGGCTATCATGCGCCTCCACTACAGTTTAATAAAGATGCACCTCATCTGTGTTCCGATACACATCTAAACACCCGGCTGTTCGGCGCGTTCAGTCACTCTCAACTTTCTCCTGTTCAATTCCTGTTGTGTACGATTTAAGAGACAGGCAGAGGATTCAGCCAATCATCTGCAGATGTTTGGTCCGAAAGGCGGGCTTATCACAAATACACCGGTTTCATTGGATAAAGGGACGTTTAGCGCCAAGTACGACCTATCAGATTCAAAGTCTCTGGTTTATTTTGGACCGTGTTTATATAGATTTCATAGCTGTTAGGAAAACGTGTTTTCATTCAGCTGATTTTCATTTCATTTGAATCAGAAAATTGTTTTTTTTTCTTTATAATTGAGTCCAACTGAGTCAATTTACGGACCAATAGAAATACTCCAACATACTGTTTGCATGGACTTTTAATGAAAGGTGAAAAATAAGCAACAGCCGCAACACAAATAGTAAAACATCAAGATATCTTTCGATTTGTAAAGCAAATAAGGTTCACAATTTAGAGAAGAAAAATCAATGTATATATATATATATATATATATAAGAGCCCCTGTGGTGACATAGGTTCTTTTAATATGATATAATACATTGTATTATAGGGCAGCCGTGGTTTGGTAGTTAGGGAGCCAGCCTTATGACTGGAAGGTTGGCGGTTTGTTTCCTGAACTGGTAGGACATGACTGAAACACTCTTTCACTCTCCAGCTGCTCTTTGGGCACCTTGGATTGGACTGCCCAGTGGTCCTGGCACATCTGCTCACTGCTCCTTAGTTTGAATTCACAAGTGTGTTTGTGGATGGGTAGAGGATTAATTTCCCTGTGTGTAGCACAGTGTACCCATTTTCACATTTTATTATAATATAATAAATATTATATGTAACATATAATATAATGCAAAGCAATATAATATAATGCAATGTATAATGTAATATTATATTATAATATAAAACTATATATTATAATGTAAAAATGTAATATAGTACGTACACACACACACACACACACACACACACACCGCTGTGCGGATCGGGGTGTGATTAGTAATGCCTGTGTATCAGTAAAGTCAGTGAATAGGTCAGCAGCTGCACTCGTCTGGCATCATGGAGAATCTGACGAATGTAACGTCGCTGCAGCAGTTCGAGGAGTTGTTACTGAAGTCCGGCAGGTGAGTGAAGACACTTTCCGAGTTTCAGCTCATAAAGGACAGTTTCAATTGATGAACGGCGTGAACAGCGGATCAAAACCGGGGAGTAGAACAGAAGCAGCAGCCGTAGTCAGAGATAGCCTTTAGCCTTTAGCATGTGAGTCAGTGTTTGTATATATAAATGATCCATTTAGTCAGTGTTTGTTTATGTTAATGATCCTTTAAGTTAGTGTTTATACAAAAACAGCATTTAGTGAGTCAATGTGTAAGATTTCCTACTTAAAGATGAGAGCATCTCTCATGCTATTCAGCATTCTTCTTACCCCAAACAACAAGAAGTTGAGTTTTTACCCAAAAGTTCTGTTTTGGTTTCATCTGACCACATGATATTCTCCCAATCCTCTCCTGGATCATCCATATCCTTTCTGGCCAACTTCAGACAGGACCGGATATGTACTGGCTTAAGCAAGGGGACGTGCCTGGCACTGCAGGATTTGAGTCCCTCTCGACGTAGTGTGTTACTGATGCTAGCCTTTGTTACTTTGGTCTAAACTCTCTGCAGGTCATTCATCGGGTCCCTCTGTGTAGTGCTGGGATTTTTGCTCACCATTTTCATGATCATTTTGACCCCACAGGAGATGATTATGCGTGGGCCACAGATCGAGAGAGATGTCTTCTATGTCTTCCATTTTCTTACAGTTGTTCCCACATTTGATTTATTTATACCAACCTGCTTGCCTGTTGTAGATTCACTCTTCCCAGCCTTGTTCAGGTGTACAGTTTTCTTCCTGGTGTCCTTTCGACAGCTCTTTTGTCTTGGCCATGGTTGAGTATGAGTATGGTTGAGTATGTTTGAGGTTGTGGACAGGTGTCTTTTATACAAATAATGAGGTCAATCAGCTGCCATCAGGTAACGATTGGAGGAGAGAAGAGCTTCTTAAAGTTGTTGTTACAGGTCTGTGAGAGCCAGAAATCTTGTTTGTTTGTGGGTGACCAAATACTTATTTTCCACCACAATTTACAAATACATTCTTTACAGATCCTACAATGTGTTTTCCTGGATTTATTTTTCTTATTGTCTTTCGTAGTTGAAATGTCCCTATGATGTAAATTACAGACCTCTTTCATCTTCATAAGTAGTAGATCTTGCACAATCAGTGGCAGACTAAGTACTTTTTGCATACTGCTGTCGCACTACAGTCAGGCATACTGGACATGTTTATTTTCTCCCAGTCATGGCCTTAATTGGCCTAACTTGATATTCATGTATTTATTTTTCCTATGTATTTTAAATCAGAAATCTTCCCTTATTTATTATTATACACTCTATATATGCACATTTAAAAAGTCAGAGGTCACCAGGATCAACAGAAAATTCAATTTTAAACTGATATGAGCAATACTTATTGAGCTAGACATGCAGAAGTAGTGTCTCTCAGTATGGTGTTGGGTAGAACACAACCTGCCAGATGGTGTCCTGTGATAATCCAGCCCATGCAGTTTGAATATACTATTTCAGTTGCTGCAGAATGTTCAGTAGTGGTGGAATGCTGATATCTTGTCCAGTAACATCTCACAGATTGGGGATAGGTCTGGCAGTGTGGCTTTTGGATTAGTGCACTCATGGATTCATTGAGCGTCTTGTCAGTGAAGATGACCCACTGCCTTTCTGAGTGACCGCATGACAATCTGCCACGACACCATTCCAGTCTTGGGCAATGCTGACTTGATGTTAAGGGCTGTTTTTGAAATGGTTTGTAGTCCATGCAGGGCAACCTTATATAGTCTTTCAGGTGCAGTGCTGAGTCAGAAATCATCCTTGAATGATGAGCATTTTTGGTTGTTGAAGGCCTTTTTAAACCTTGTGGTGGTCGCCAGGCAATGGCTGGTGTATAAATCCAGGATGTTTGATGTACAATGTGACATTGGATGAATGTTACATCATTGCTCTCTTCTCTAGAAAGTGGTGGTTCTTTATGATTTTTTGATTCTGCTGGTTTAATGTGTTTCAGAAAACTAGATTCCTGAATATTGAATATATACACTGACATGCCAGAAGTCATGGGAATTGATTATAAAGTGGCATTAGCTCAATATTAAGTTATTAGCTATTAATATTAAGATATTAATATATCTTAATATATATTTACAATATATTCCTCAGCCCTTATTGCAGTCAGTCATCCAGGTCTTGTTTGGTGTCTAATTTTGTTTTTTCACAGATTTTACAAACCTTGATCAGCTAGATAATTTGTTGGTGAGATGTGGTATGTTTGACAGAAGGCTTAAAATTAAATAAAAATTCAATTTGAGATTAATATCAAATATCTTAATTTAAAGCTGCTGAAGTTTTAGAATTGTTAAGCCTTTTTGACTTGAAATGGGTCCAATAAAACTTTATAGTAAGTAACCTGTAAGTCTCATTCCTCATGTTTGTCAAGGTAGGTTAATTGTTGCCTCTCAAGGTTTCTTCCTTTTGCTCTGAGGGAGTTTTTCTTTGCGACTGTCGCCATGAGCTTGCTTGCTTGGTGCTCAGACACCAATCTCTATAAAGCAGCTTTGTGACAATGTCTGTTGCTAAAACTGCTATATAAATTAACTTGAACTTGAACTGTCCTAATTTTAGTTGCTTTACTTTTTGGACTCCATAGGAGAACACATGAGGCTCAGTAATAAAACACTCTGATTACTAAACTGTGGATTGAGAGAGTTCTTATTTGCATTACTGAATTCTGTTTACTACTCTAGATCCAGAATGGATTTCAGATTTAGTATTGTTATAATGACTGTTTTCTCTTTGTCTTTTTGTTTTACACAGTTCTCTCACAGTTGTCCATTTCTATGCACCATGGGCTCCTCAGTGCTCTCAAATGAACGATGTGATGGAGGAGTTAGCCAAGGAACACAAACAGACCTTGTTTGTCAAGGTAGGTTAATGAGTGTTTGTAATTCAAGTTGTATTGTTGTTAAAAATAAAGTATAAAATGTAATCGAAATGTAGTTACATTATGAGGAAAAGATTGGAGTCCCTATGCTCTAATAGCTGGTATGTCGTCCTTTGTATAATGATAATTAGATTTAGATAGGTTTCCTATAACTGTTTACCAGTTTCTGACTGTGATGGATGATTTTCTGTGATGGAGAGCTCTGTGAAGGGTTTCCTTCTTCACAGCTAGTCCAACAGCTATACATCTATAACCTTTTTTCTGAAAACCTCAGAGAGCTCTTTGGATTTTGCCATGGTGATACAACTCTCTTCAACAAGCAAGAGCAAACCAAACTAGTTTCTGAGGTGTAAATAAGACAGCCTTCTCCAAAGACCTGTCTAATGGTTGTCTGATCATTTGCAACTGATGTGCTGCACCTGAGTCTAATTTTATGTGGTCATTTTAAGTAGTAATACATGTGTGTGTGTCCTAAAATTGCATTTCTGCGTTTACTTTAAACTCACTCACTCACTCACTCACTCACTCACTCACTCACTCACACACTCACACACTCACTCACTCACACACTCAAGTTCTGGACAGCCTTTATAATGGTTAGAGGACAATAGAGACTGTGGAGTTCCAACTGCAAGATTGCCTGAGGCTTTGCATGACCTGCCTTGTGTCCCCAAGACCACTAGAGGTCAATATTACTTTTGTTCCTGTGAGGGGACTGCACGCTTGCAGCTTATTTTGCCTCGAAACCAAATTCATAACTTAGGTCTTTGTGAATTAGTTGATGCTCTCTGGAATAGATATGCTCTTACCCTATTTTACCCTTTACTGTGGAATGAATGAATGAATTAATGTATGTATGTATGTATTCATGTATGTAGGCATGTATTCATTTGTTTTCAGGTTTCATTAATTATCAGTGTTTTACCAAAGGTCTTTTTTCAGTAAATGCTATTTACCTGTGCTGGAGTGTGTTGGACATAAATGCTCGCAGAGGGACCACACTGGGCTGTTTTGGTGTAGCGTCCCTATTTATGTCCTAATTTGGCCAGCCAATCCCTAGTCACATCTTGTCAACTATGATCCTCTAGCTCATTGCTCTTGTCAGAAGCCTGAACCACAGTATTAGCCTGAGGCAGAGGGTAACTACTGCATTCATGACATAACCTGCGTCAGTGATTTATGGATTTCAATATCTGGTGGCTAAATATGACTAAAAATCTACCAGGTCAGTAGTGTGTCAAGGTTTTCTCTCATTCATTCTTTCTGTCTCTCCCTCTCAAAGCTGGAGGCTGAAGCAGTCCCTGAGGTGTCTGAGAAATATGAGATCAGCTCAGTTCCTACGTTCCTTTTTTTTAAGGTATGATTTCACTACTTTGGAGCACTTCAGGCTTATTTTTTATAAATGTTAAATATAATAAGTGTCAGGAAAGTATTCCACATTATTTCAGATGTTGCTGTCTGATGTTGCCTTCTCACATAAACTGGAAGAATGCTGACTACATCACAATATTGAACGGTTCTGTCAGTACAGTTCAGCTGTGGTGTTTACAGCATAGCTTCAGGACGAGCTATGAGGGGAAATCAACATTTCAAAATGTCTGCATAATTGAATTGAGATTAAGTTTTTCTGAGATAAAAGGGTTAATTGTATTGAATTGCAGAACTTAACTCAGATTTTGTACAATTGGGTTGCAATTGTATGATAATCAAATCAAAATGATTTGTACAGCACTTTTTTTACAACTGATGTCACAAAGCAGCATTACAGAATAAGAAAAAGATCAACACACAAAGCATGAAAGCATAAACCCCCAGTGAGCAAGCCAAAAGATAACAGCAGCAAGTAAGAACAGCTCAGAGCTGGAGGAAGAAACTTCAGGAGGAACCAGACTCAGGATCTGTAGGGCTGGGACGAGAGTGGATCAGACACGTCTTGAATGCTGTTGGAGTGTTTAAACACTGTGTACACTCACCATCCATTCTGTTAGACACTCCTACCTAGTTTGTAGATGTAAAGTCAGAGACAGAAGTTCTTTTGTTTCTGCACAGTTTGCACTGGTCATCCACAGGTCCTTCATCAGTGCTCATATGATGCTCCCTGGATACTGTTCGCTGGATATTTCTGGTTGGTGGACTATTCTCAGTCCAGCAGTGACACTGAGGGCTGTAGTTCTAGAACTACAAAGTACTTCTGTATTGTAAGAGGAGCTGATTAAAATGGACAGCAAATGTAGTCAGAAGTAGCAATAGCATTGGTGTGCAATGATTAAAATGAAAGCCAATTAGCCTTACAGCTCATTTTAACAGTGCTTTATCCTGGAAGGACATATCATCTTTTATTCAGTGGCATGTTTGACTTTTAACATATAATTAGTAATTAAATCCACCCCCAACTGGCACTTTGTGTCCAATTTTAAGTCTGTTGAAATTTCCAAGAGCAAATTAATTTCACGTTGCTGTATGTACTATATATTATGTTGGCAAACTATTTATAATATATAATATATTTAGTTTAAATATAGCTACACTGCACTACACGTGCTGTTTTTAGATCGCATGCTCCAGTGTGAGTAAAGATTTTGAAGTCTTTTACCTCCTGTAAAACAAGCTGTAAATGTAACCCCAGGTTATATTTGCTATATTATCCTATCCTGTGGAAAAAGAGTGTTTTGTGGGATTTCCCAGTACTGACCAAAACCTTGGGTTGTTCAAACTTGTGGCAAACATTCATACCTACTATGGTTGTGGCCAAAAATGCAGACAAAATGACTGTTTTATGCAGTTTTTATTTAAGTACAAATTGAGCAGCCACGCCTATGTCAATCAATTATGCTGAGATTTCTTTTTCAGTCGGAATCAGCCATAAATTTCCCAGGTAAAACTTAATGCATCCAAATAGGGTCTGAACACTTGGGGCTAGTTTTTAATTGTTATTTGAGTTTAATTGAATAACTGATTAAGTAATTGATTTGATTGACACAAAAACAAATGCCAGCGGTGAATCACCACTAGCATAGGAATGGAGTCCAAGATTAGGCTTAATTAATAAATTAGCTGACATTCAGGGGTTTGGGAGCCTGGCTCCAGCTGTGTATTTTACAAGTTATTTACATCTTTATTGTGTGTGTATAGTGCAGAACTCATCTGGATGATTTAAATAAAGAATTGAGTTGTTTGCCAAATTACATTATTGATGAATGATTGAGCTTTTGATCCTTTGTAAAACCTACAGTTTACCCACAGTCAGTCAGTTTGTGTATGAAGTGATTTTTGTTACATCCCCGTGGTGCTGTTATGAAAAGGCTTGGAGTACAGCCCATATAGCCCTGGACGGGTTTAACGATTGAGCTTTTAGAGGTAAAGATCAACACAATGTCAGGATCAATCAACTGTGAACTAATCAGAGGTTAACCCCCCACATCACTTTGCTCAGCTAGCTTTCACTCACAGCTTAACATGCCAAAGAGCTAGAGGAGCCTGGGGGCCCCCCACCTTTCTCACTCTCTCTTACTCTCTCTCTCATTCTCTCTCTCTCCATTGCTCTCTCTCCTCCCCTCTCTCCACTCACCTCCCTCCTTCTGTTTCCCCTCAAAACAATCTAAACTAACAAACAGGCTAGCTCTCTAAAAAATTAATGGTGTAGTGTGTCTCCCCCAGCCTCCAAACACCCCCACCCTACCCCAAATCTTGTGCTTGTGGAGTGTTTCTGTTTAGTTATTTATTTATTTATTTCTGGACGCGCCTTAGGGTGGCAAGAAGATTGACAGGCTGGATGGTGCGCATGCCCCTGAGCTGACCAATAAGGTACAGCGGCTGGCGTCCAGTGGGGGTGGGCCTGCCGGGGTGGGGGACGTCCCAAAAGAGGATCTTAACGAGAGACTGAAGAAACTCATCAACGCTGCACCCTGCATGCTCTTCATGAAGGGATCGCCCCAGGAGCCACGCTGTGGTAAACACATACACGCGCACACACAAACACAAGCAATCCACAGGAGGGTCCAGGTAAAAAGAGGGAATGTGTACTTTGGTGTGAGTGTGTTGTTTGACTGAAAAGGCCACAATTTTACACACATCTAATTAAAATACTTAAAAAAGACTTATCACAAGCCCATAGAAGTCATTTCACATAGTGTAGTGACTCATTTTATTTTGGGTTATACACATTTTAAACTGATATTTGTTGTTTTTTCTACTACTGACGTAATATATTTTCTGATGTATGATATTAATAGTTGCTTAAAGCAACACGTCTTTTTTTTTTTTCCTTTAAAAATAACAGTTTAAAATCTAGTTGCTCCATATCATAGTTACGGTGTGTTTGACACTCTTACTCTTACTTTAAATATTTGGAAAGGGTATAACTCTCAATTCAAACTAAATTAGAAGGAGCATAGCAAGACTGCTCTATAGTTCTAAAGAAAAATAAAGCTAAAAGTGATGGTTAAAGAAACCACAAATGCTAACCAAAGTGTGGGTGTGGCCAAAGTACTGTTTTTTTTTTTTTTTTTTTTTTTTTTGTTTTTTTTTTTTTTTTTTTACAAGGAGCTTGAACACAATAGGTCATAATGAAAAGACTATGTAAACAGCATAAATAGAAGGTCAGATTTGTTGAGAATCTGATTTGGGCCACTTGGACTATGCAGCTTTTGAACAAGCAAACTGCATAACGTTGCATAACATAAGCCATTTGTGTAAAGTCTGTTAATATTGCTCCACCACATCTACAAGACTCTCAAATTTGGGAATTGAAAATGTCAGATTCAATGTGTTTTTTTTTTTTTTTTTTTTTTTTTTGCTGTTGCCACACTAAAGACACAGTCTCATATAATAAATTTTGGATTTGGGGCACTTATACTTGGTGTGTAAGCACAGCCTTAGTGGTAGCTCAAAGCTTAAATTACACATTCTAACTGCAGGAAGTGCCAGCTCTCTACAGTGATGCTTTAAATGCTTAAGGTCTGATTTAGCCGATTCCTGCTGACAGAACTAATGTGATTCAGTCATGTTTATTTACCAAACCTTTTCAGTTCAGCTCACGTTTTCTGTAGGATTCAGTTTAGGACTTTGCAGAAGCCACTCCAGTAGTGTCTCATTGTTGTCCTTTAGTTTTTCTTAAAAACCTGCAGTTTTTAGGATCATTGTCTTACTGGAAGACCCATTTGCAACCAAGTTTCAACTTTGTGGCTGGTGTCACAATTTGTTGCTTTTGGACCAAGGTCTTCGTGCATGAGCTGTTAACGTAATTGATTAAAAAGCTCACAGATTATAAAATTCAGGAGTAGAAACTGTTTTTTAGGTTTAAATTTTCGTTCTGAACTGCACCAATCCCATGTCCAGCAAAACAGCCCCACATCATGATGCTTCCACCCCAATGCTTTGCAGGTGAGATGGTGTCATTGGGATTAAAATCCTCATCCATCATTCTCCATACATATTGCTTATCATTGTGGGCAAACAGTTAAATATTTGTTTCATCTGACCAAGTAAGTCACCCAGTAGGCTCGATCTGTGTATCATGTGGAAATTTGTGTGAATTAAACCTACAATAAATCTGTCTACAGTCAGAAAACTTTGATGTGGACCCAGCACTACAGAGTGCTAATTTGTTTATTGATGTTCAGAAAAAGAATTACTATATTCATCCCATTAATATCCCATTCATCCAATTCTTACAGCTTTTTATCACTGAGCTCTCTGAGATGTGTGCTTTCACACTTGGGTTGTTTCTGCCCAGATTATTTTTAGATAACTGGGGCTAGAATGAAAATGGTAGAAAATAAGATCCTCTTTTCTATGACTTCATCAGTGGATTTCCAGCCAACAATAGATCAGTGTTGATAAGAGAAGCACTGAAATTGAGGCCACAAACAAAGTTAGGATATACAAGAAAGATTGTAAAACAAGATGTATTTAACTAATCTAATAAAGATGTAATAAAGTAAGCAGAGAAAAAAGATAAAACAAATAGGTAAAGATATAACCAAAGTGTGTGTGTGTGTGTGTGTGTGTGTGTGTGTGTGTGTGTGTGTGTGTGTGTGTGTGTGTGTGTGTGTGTGTGTGTGTTTGTGTGTGTTTGTGTGTGTTTGTGTGTGTTTGTGTGTGTTTGTGTGTAAACTAAATATACACAGTAGAAATGAAGAATTAACAGTTGTGTACATTGTAAAGAACGGTGAACGGTGCAATATGACAGTGCACTGCATAATGTGGTGCAATCAGACAGGAGGTGTTAAATGTAAGTCAGTAATGGAATGTTTCAGTGAAGTCCAGTGTGTAATGTATTTATGTGTGTGTTCAATGCAGGTAAACATAAATACAGTAAAAGGAGCAAGAATGTCTTACCTTGAATAAAGTAGTTGAGATTGTGTGAGCTTGAAAATCTCAACTCAGCCAGTTTGAAGAACAAATCTTGGTTGCAGATCTCTGGAATTTCAGCCAGCGTGTGGATGTGTTGACCCCCAGCTTACCTGTTTTAACATCATTATGGACCGATTTACCAATCCAGGTGAAAAATGGGAACTATAAATAATACTAGACTCTCACGAGGAGCTCTTTGGAGATGCTTTAATGAACAGACCATGGCTTGCTGTAAGCATGTTATTGGTATTTCTTCTACCATTTAATGTTTTATTGTACTATAGCCTATATATAGTGCAAAGTGTAATAGTGAGAAAGTATTTTAAACAAAGAAAACCATGTTATACAGATACACATACAAGTCAACAAAGCTCAGCAACCCACATTAAATATTATTTGCTCTATCTGTTATGACCTCTCTGCAAGTCACTTTAGCTGCTTTAGTTGCTTTGTGGCCAATCCATTTATTTGCATAGTTCAAAGTTTCAGAACATGTTTAGGTTAGTTTTCACATCTGATGGAGTTCAAAATACATATTTCATGTTGGACTGAGGCAGATTTGAAGAATTACCATGTGGACCATGGAAGGAGTCAAGTGTAGAAAGTACAGGTCTGTTGTACACTGTCTCTTTTTCTAAGCTGGTCACAGAAGCCTTCTGCTCGCAGGTCCAACAGACACAGTTTTGTAGGCAAGCTCGCGCTTTCATGTGCTGCCAGTTCCTCAAGCCCTGTTTTATATGAAAAAGATCTGCTGCGTTTATTCATTTGTGACATCCAAGCCAGAACCTGTTGCTAAGTGCAGCCATGTTATTTAAAGCCGGACCAGGTGTCAGTAGGTGGGTCGGAGTCTGAGGAATTTTTAATGCTTAAAGTGATTGAAGTTCCCACTCACTTGGCTTGCAACCAAATCGACAAGATTTCTCAGCGACCACAAGTCACTCCTGTTGAGACTAAAATGTAGCGCTTAAGCTTTTCAGGCAGATTTAGAATGCGTACACACTTGAATTTGTTGTATGCACATTGAGCTAACTGACAAAGCTCTCAGCAAACTCACATGAAATGTGCTTCCCCAACTCAAATTAAAAGGTTACCTGCTCTCATGTCAAGCTCATCTATATAAATACTCTCTCCCCCTCTGTTTATGCATACTAAGATGGCTCTCCTCACAGGGAAAAAGTGAGACTTTTATGTTGCCTGGCTCCTGGAGCAGAGTCGGGCCTAGCAAGCGCTGGGCTGTCCCTACAGGGAGGAATAAAAGTGGGGGAAAGACCTCAGCAATCAATCCAGCGTGTCTGGTGGAGGTAGCCTGGAGCCAGAGAAGGCAGCTGGACCGCGTGTTTGCCTGCTCTAATAGAAACAAGTTAATATAGTGCCAACTGCATGAGCATTAGTGAGCCGCCTCCAGCTGTTTTATAATGAATTCCCACGTGAACGGGGAAAAATCAGAATGGGTATTTTACTGCAGGGGGTTACACGAACCCAGCACATCACCTTGCACACATCTCTCTCTGTCTCTCCTTTGCTTTCTCTCACTTTCTCACTTGCTCTTTCTTTCTTTTGCTTATATTCAATCTGTCACACACACTATGTATTTTCCCTCAACCTTGCTCTGCTCCTGCTGCATTTTCTTAACCCTGGTACTGTGAACCCTTAATGATTTTTGCAGAATGGAAAAAAAAGCTCAGGACAAATTTAATTAAATGTCATTTATTGTAAATGCTTGTTCATTAACTTTTTTGTAGAATGAGTAGTAACATGGAATATTGTCTTAATTATCATCATTCAAATTTTATTATTGAATATCTAAAGGGATACACTGATATGTGAAATCTAGGCCAATTCTGAAATTCGATGCATACGTTCATATATGCCCATGCTGATTACATTTTTTATCATTTAAAAAAATATAAGAAATATTTAAAAATATTTTACCGCAGTAGCCCCAAACACCTAAACATTCTGCTTATTTGGAGTTTAGTAAATACATTAAGTAATGGTCACAGCCTGCAGCTTCTTTTCCAGCACCTTACTCAGACCAATAAATTAAACTCTTTTTTTCATATCCATTGTATTTTTTATTGTATATTCTTGTCTTAATCATTTTAGTTTAATTTTGGGTCATTTTTGGCTAATCATCATTTTTTTGCTAAGTCCATTTACATTACTAAAGGAGGTATTGGCATTATTTACTTGGCAGCAATGTTCTTTGGAGTGATGTAGAGTTAATACACTTCTCAAACAATCAGCTTTTTTTTTTTTGTAAAAAAATATCACATGAACTGTATAGGTTATCACTTGTGTGCAATTTAATTCCGAAAAAGTATGTGAAAGGCTTGTTTGTTGAGTGTAATCTCATCATCACCAAGCCATTTCCACTCAGAGTACAGTCCTGTCCAAATTATGTGGAAGATACATTGCAGTTAGAGGAGCAGATTGATGACTTCATTGTGTCCAAACATGCTGTTTCTGTTGTTACAAATATATATACTGATTTTTCAGCATTGTACAGTTTATTTGTTTGTTTTAATCGTTTACTGTTTTTTTCACCCTCGTGAATATTTTATGTTGTCCATTCTATAGTTTATTTTTAGTCATATTAGCATCATCTTCATTTAGCTCAGTTCAGTGTTCCTTTATCTATGTGTAGTATCTATATCTGTATCTATATCTATATTTAGCATATATAGTATCTTCAGTCTAACAGCCCATGTTGTCACGTGAGTTTGGACAAATGCCAGTGAGAGCCTTTTTCTTGCTTTGCCCAAAATTTGGGTAAAAATTGAAGAATGATAAATTGTGAAATGTTAAATATATTAATGCTTCACCAAGCATGTAAAAATAATCCAGAAGCTATAGAAATTGTAGTAACTATAATTTCCTTTGTTCCTTAGATGGATACATGTGAAATTCGAATGCCATGTATGTTAATGTGTGATAGCTATGTTGTCTTTTTGGGTTATAGGCTTCAGCAGGCAGATAATACAACTTCTGAAAGACCACAGCATCCAGTACAGCAGCTTCGATATCCTGTCTGATGAGGAGGTCCGACAGGGGCTAAAGACTTACTCCAACTGGCCAACCTATCCTCAGGTGTACGTTAATGGAGAGCTGGTTGGAGGGCTGGACATTATCAAGGTGAGAAAATGGGATACTTACTGGTTTCTGTGGTAATTGACTGCAGTTACTGCTACACCCTTGTTCGTACTGTCTACTGTTTTATAGTCCATATTAGGTTGGATTTTAATTTAATTAATATTAATTAATTAATATTTAATTAATATTTTTCAGTCCAAATATAAATTGGATATGAGGGTAATTCTCCAGAGCTCTTTCTACCATGTTTTGGGGGTAAAAAACCCCAAAAAACAACAGTAATTATTAAGTAATGTTTTAATGATGTCGAGACAGTGTATAAACACACACCCATACATTAAGGAAATTTGGTTTTATGGGCTTTAAATTCTAAACAGTTAATTAAATACTGTTATTGAAACTGAAAACCAGACATTACCATCAACACGTGTCATGATAATCATGTGTGTTGCGGCTGTTTTTCTTTTTCAGGAAAAAAGAGCCTGGGCCTTAACTGCTAGTATATGATGCACTTGAAATGCATATATTTAATGTGAATATTTCATGTTTTACTACTAATAGTAATAATGCTGAATAAATCTAATCCATACTCAGGAGGAATATATGATTTCACTCCAGAATCTCACTTTTCTATCCTGGCTGGCATGTGCTCCCCATCACTCTCTGTTTCCATATTTATGAAATAAGAGTTACTTGAATTTATAACCTGGGGATATAAAAGTTCCCCTGATTAAAGAATCACCCATTAATAGATAATAGGCACTGTTTATTGGTTGCTGTTTATTATTTAATTGAGCATTATAGGATTTCTGTCACATACAGTATAATACAAATACAAAATTATTTAAGTCTGGTGGGGGAGTTCCCTGTCTAGTCAAGGGCAGAATTAAGTTCTAATATGAGTTTATGGACTAGAGTCCCAGTTATTTTGCATTATTCCTGTTAGAGAATAAGGAATCTTTTGTGCCACCCAACACAAACCTTGTAATACGGGTCATGTGGTATTACACTGTCATAAATTGTCTATCACACTATCACAGGCATGGTGAGAATTTCTGAGAGCACATCTTGTAATTGTGACATTCAGATTTGATCCCCATTTGTTGCCCAAGCAAATTCAGAATAAAAGTTCTTCCAATGCTGAAGCATTGAGGGTGTACGGAGAATGCAGTGTACTCATGGATGGTCTGAGAATGCGTGTGTTCTTGTACTTCCCTCTGCTTGTTGATTTTAGCTTCAGTGCAGTGTTCCTGCACTCCCTTCAACCTCATTGTGCTTAAAGCAAGCACAGTACCCCTGCTGAGAGAGGAGATATAGATTAGCCAACAACAGACATTCATTTATTTGCTCTTTCTCTCCCTACTCCTGAATCTTTCTGTACACCTCCCTCCTTAATAGAGTCAGTTCACCTGCACAGCGTGGTAAAGGAACACTGCAGGGAGCCGCTTAGGGGTGAGTGAGAGTGAGAGAGAGAGAAAGAGAGAAGGATGGCTCAGTGTATTCTTTATCTACTTCCATGTCTACTGTAGGAGCTGGCTGAATCTGGTGAGATTGAGAATACCTTTCCCAAGACCGTCACACTGGAACATAGGTAACACACAAACCACATATATGGGGAATGAAGGGGTTCTGCAGTTAAGGAGGATATATGGAACTGTCTAGAACATTTAAACATAATGCTCTTTCACAGGTTGAAGTCTCTCATAAACAAATTTCCCATCATGCTATTCATGAAAGGAAATAAAGAGGTAAGTGACTTAAAGCATGCTGCTTTTCTTTTATTCTCAATTCCCCTCTCTGTCTGTCTTACCCACGACTCCTTTTCATAGAATATTACTGTACTAAAATGATAATATTTAATAAGATGGTGGGAAATATAGTCTTTAGTTTATTCTGTAGGGAAAATTTGTATAGATGCACCAATTATATGAATTATATCAGACCAGTGCCCATCTATAGCTATTATTTTATTGCAGAGTGCATCCAGAGGTTGCAGTCAAAAGGAAGTGTCAGATCGCAATGCTATTGGTATGGAAGGTAAAGGTTACCAGGAACAATAAATTATTAAGTATTTAGAATGATGTGGGCATTTTTATTGAGGTAGATATACAGAAGTAGTGTCTTACCTAAAGCTTTGGATGTGCATTCACAAAAGGTCACTCATTAACATATTTACACCCATGTTGGGCTGTCAAAGTGCCAAAGATCAAAAGTATACAAAATTGTACCCCATACCATGACAACTTACATCTATGCCCCCATGGCCGCCTCCACCAAGACAAAAGTGAGAGTCATGACTGAAGATGACCCGCTGCCATTCTGAATGACCCCATGAGAGTTGTGCACTGCAAATGGTTGATTCCTTCTGGGTGCAACTTTTTTTTAGTGATGAGTATATGAATCTGTTGGCAACATGCCTAATGCCAGGCGTGGGCTAGAGTATAAAGCCTCCTAGCATTTAGCTGTGGAGCAGTGGAACTGTGTTCTCTGCATTATGGCGCTTCTTTTGGGATCCTGACCCTGACCTCACTAATGCTCTTGATGCTAAATGCAATCATATTCTCATATATTCTCTCTCTCTCTCTCTCTCTCTCTCTCTCTCTCTCTCTCTATATATATATATCTCTCTCTCTCTCTCTATATATATATATATATATATATATATATATATATATATATGTTTTTTTTAATTACCATTGCTTTTGGAAAGAACATTGAATAAGCAGGTGTCCCAATACTTTTGTCCATTCTGTGTTTGTAAAGCATTGAGAAAGTATCTAAAATATACTGTTCCAATAAACTCTAATCAATACCTTTTTAACAGTCCCAAAATTGGTGCCTCTGTTCATTATATGGAGACACATTAGGTCATATTTAATGAAGTGAAATAATAGAATTTGTAATATAAAACCACATTGGGATGTCCCAGTCTAGTATATTTTAATAGTTTCACTAATTTCTAATCTCACTATTTTTGTTCTTTCTGTCTCACTCAAACACACACACTCTCTCCGTTCAAATATAACACAAAGCAATGGCCCAAAGAAAGACATTAACATACATTTAAAGAAGCTGTCCAGAAAGTGGGTCGTACAGGAAATCAATGTTGTGTGTCTGTAAGAGTGGAGAAAGCTGGAGTTCTCCATCCTTAATGGGGGAGAAAGACCCCTCACCTCTCTCTTCATATCACTATTGATTTCTGCAGCTCACACATGAAAGCAGTTCTTTGGAGTAGTTTTAAACCTGTTCTCCTGAGATTTTCTCTCGCACGCTCCCTCTCTCTCCCCCTCTCACTCTTGCTTTCTCTCTCTTTTGCTCTTACTTTCTTGCTTTCTTGCACTCATTTCTTTTCCTTGTTGATAAGGATCTTACTTCTCTTGCGGTGGATACAGTTCTAAAGTGTAGACTTTACAGACAGAAGCGGTTGTTCATTCCTAAATGAAAGCCTGGTTTGGTACCAGCCTGTGGTCTGAAGAGCTAGCGACGTCTGGCTGTGAAAATCCGCAGCACAGAGTTGCCTTTGAGCTTCCAACAGACTGAGGGAGTGTGGTGTGCATCTACAGGGAGAGTTTTGAAGACTAAATCCCTGCTTCCTCTGATTGCACTCTTATTCCGCTTCTCTGCACTCTGCAAACAGGTTCTTGTTCTGCCTTCCCTAATGTGTTTTTATGGATTTAGGTCGCCAAATGTGGATTCAGCCGGCAGATACTTGAAATAATGAACAACTTGGGGTAAAGCCTTTTATGTCTTAGTGTTTTCTTTACATCATATGTAAATTACAGAAATTACTCTATAAATTAGTTTTTGGAGTTGTTTTTTTTTTTCTTTTTTTTTTTTTTTCTTTTTGTAGTCAAAGTGTTTGTTTGGTCTGTGTGTTGTTTTAAAGTATATTATTTATGTGGCGGTTGTTTTTTGTGTTTGCAGGGTGGAATATGAAACCTTTGATATTCTTCAAGACGAGGAGGTAAAAACCAAGCTCTGTTGAACTGAAGTCTATTTGAAAAGTCACATTTCTGTGAGTTTTCTGTGGGAAGAGTGTTTGATTTACACAAAAGTTTGGACACCCCTGTCAGAATTTCAGCGTGAGTAGATTTAGAAGATGAACTGGTCCCCAAAATGCATAAAGTTAGAGGTATATCAACATTTTAAGCAGCATTATTTGTAGAATCCCTGTTTTAATGCCAAAGACCTTCAGGACCTTCATCGACACCTGCACACACATACAGTGCCTTGCAAAAGAATTCACCCCCTTGGCATTACCTCACAACTTAGGATCAAAATAGGTTATTTGAGAGTTTGAATAATTTTATTTCCAGAACATGCCTTCAACATTTAACATTTGAATATTCTTTTTATTGTGAAGCAAACAACGAATAGGAAAAAATAACAGAAAATGTCTTTGCATAACTAGTCACCCTCCTAAATTCAGTTCTTTGTAGAGCCCCCTTTTGTAGCAGTCATAGCTGCTAGTAAGTTTGGATAAGTCTCTATGAGCTTGTGAACAGCAGTCTTCAAGTCTGACAACAGATTCAGATTGGATTACGTTCTGGGCTTTGAATAGGCCAGTACATTTATATGTTTCCCTTTAAACCACGCGAGTCTTACTTTATCAGTAAGGTTTGGGTCATTGTCCTGTTGAAAGGTGTACTGCCGTCGCAGACTCCAGTCATTGACTGACTGAAACAGTCAGCACCATCCATCATTCCCAGTTTTTACTGCTGAAAAACATCCCCACAGCATAATGCTGCCACCATCATATTTTACTGTGGGCATGGTGTTCTTGGGGTCATGAGGTGCGTTGGGTTTTGTTCCAGACAAAGCATTTTCTTTGGTGGCTGACTTTTTGGTCTCACCTGACCAGAGCACCTCCCTCCATACATTTGGACAGTCTAGTCTCCTTTGCCTTTTGGCAAACTTAAAACAAGCCTTCTTATTTTTGTCTGAAAGTAAATCCTTTTTTCTGGCCACTCTTCCATAAAGCCCAGCTCTAATGAGTGTATGGCTTATTGTGGTTGTATGGACAGATATTTCAGTCTCTCTTTGGGTACTCTGCAGCTCCTTCAGGGTTACCTTTGGTCTCTGTGCCACCTCTGTGATTAATGGCCTCGTTGGGTGATCTGAGGGTTTTTGTGGGCGCCCTCTTGGCAGGTTTGGTGTTGTGCCATGTTCTGTCCATTAAGAGTATTTTGTGCAGATGCATCACATACAATTAAGATAAACACATTTAAATACAGGTTGTAATGTAACAGGTTAAAAGCCAAGGGATAATAACCTTCACAAGACACTGTAACCTTGAAGGAGCCCTCACCACATACACTGGTGTCCAAATTTTTCATATGAACATCTGAACAAGGCTGATGCATTTTGGAAACAACGTTTGATTAAGTTTAAATAGCACTTTTGAAGTACTGTACAGAAAATTCTGAGTTTGAAGCTTTTTGTTAGGTAGACTGGTTAAGAACATTAAATGTTTATAAGCCATAATACTTGCCAAAAGAGGTGTTAAGTGCTATTGTTGAAGCTTGTCCAAACTTTTAGTTCAAGTCATTTTGCTTTTTAATTAAAATAATTTTAATCTTGTTTAATATTGTAAAATGTTCTGTTTTAGAATTCAGGTAATCTTTTCTTTGCCTAGCTGTTCATTGTAGCCGATATTTTAACAAGGGTGTCCAAATTGTGGCTTGCAATTGGTTATTATCCACATGGAGCTTAAAGTGCTGTGATGACAATAGGTGCTATATTGAATCTGTCACTGGGATTCCATCCACTACAGCTTTGACAATAAATGATAAGGAGCTTACACATGATCACCATCAAGTATTTCCAACAGGCACTGTACAGTTGTTTTTCACTGGGGAGGCATCAACGCCCACATTTTGCTCTTGGCATTGCGTTTTGGTGGAAGCCGGCGTCTCAATGCGATGCTCAAATCTGTTGAACTTTGACCCCGTGTAGCGCTGACCTTTTCATGTTTAGCCATTGTTTTTGCAGTGTGATGTAGGAATGGGCATTGCATAGTTTTAGTCTTGCGACAATTTCAACATGGAGGAGAAACATTTCACCTTTTTATGTTGTAAATTTCCTGTTTATTCCTCCTGCTTAAATAAATTAAAACAACGCTTCCGGGATTGTATACTCTAATATTCTGAGTGACCATTGCTTGATGCCCACTGCACTGGAGCAACAACGAAGATAATGTGTAAGTTACAGATCATCTGTCTTTACATTTAGCAGAGACATTTTTCAGCCATTTACAATCTTTCTATATTCGAAATCTTTTTTTATCCACCCGATGACATCCACCATACATCTGGGAGTTCTGGGAAGTCATAGTGCAGAACCATTTTTGAGACCAGCACTGGATTCTGCTTTTCAGAATGTCGAAAGTAACCTTTAAACCTGTGTCTCATGATCTGATTTATCTATCACAAAATCTTGTTGGATGGAAAACCTGCTTCAGTACAGGCTGTAGTTTTGGGCAGCATGACAGGTTTCATTGAAGTTGTCGTAAATTTGATCTTGATACAAAGTCAGATATTGTCGGTGTAGCAGCTTATGAAACCTAAAACTAACTATATGATAAAAAAAATCTAAAGTTTTAATTATTTGCATAATACAGGTTACTGCCATATCCCCACTGTTCATATGTTTGCTTTAATGAAATTTATTGATGAAAGATTTTAATGTTGTTTTTATTATTTTTTTTTTTTTTTGTCTCTGCTCTAACTATTATATTCACCCACTCAGGTTAGGCAGGGCCTTAAGGCATATTCCAACTGGCCCACATTCCCACAGCTATATGTAAAAGGGGAGCTCATTGGAGGGCTGGATATTGTCAAGGTGATGACCTCATTTTACGTTCTTATACATCTGACCATAACACACAAACAGATAAAGATGGGATTAGATTTTAGTTAGGATATATGAAAAATGTTTACACAGCTTCAAATGCTGTTCTTGAAATAATTTGTGAATATTTCTGCTTCTTTTGAATATTTAGCAATGCATTTAAGTTGAAATTTAAATATATTTTGAAAGTGCTAGCTGCCTTTCAGTGAATAAACATTTCATAACAAATCATCAAACAGAACTTATCTACAATGCAGCTTTTACTTTCATTCAAAATTAAACTTTTCCACTTCTTCAAGTGTTGTCTTTGGCTACCTTGAAACACTTGCTGCAGTAGCAGTGTTTGTCCATAAGAGGGCATTGAAATCCCACATATGAAAATGCCAACATCTCCAGGCTCACCTCAACTAGTATTGAAGAGCAGTATTGGTTAATTGGATAGTTATTATTTATTGCTTTCAGGAAATCCTCTCATTCCAAGGCCAGCACACAGGATGCATTCATAAAATAGAAATTAAAGTGTGTGTGTGTGTGTGTGTGTGTGTGTGTGTGTGTGTGTGTGTGTGTGTGTGTGTGTGGTGATATAGCTAAATACATGAAACTATAGAAATATTTTTTTTAAATAATTAGTAAAATGTTCTTGTGAGGGAAGTTTTGAACTCTCTTTGCCCTAATAGCTTATATTTCCTCTTTTGACTGAAATAATGTCAGTTAGATGTTTTCTATAATGGTGCCAGTCTCTGGACAACATGCAGTTCTTTCAGTTGTGCGATATTTCAGCAGCAGTCTTTGTATAGTCTTAGATTTTCCAAAGCTCCTGATACAGTAAATACTTGTGATGAAGAGCTCTCCAGGCCTTTCTGCAGCAAAACAGCCCCAAACCATTACATTCCCACCTCCATGCTTCACATGTGGCATGAGGTTCTTGTGCTCAAAATGTTGTTTGGTTTACACCAAACATCTTTTGTTATTGTGTCCAAATAATCCACTGTTTGAGTCATTTGTCCAATGCTACTTGTTCCTAAAGCCCTTGTATTTGTCTAGGTGTGTTCTGCCAAACTTCAAACTATTCTTGCCTTCATAGAAAATTGCTTTTCCAATGCTTTTATGTGTTGAATTGTAGTTAGGTGTTGGATGAGAACTATAAATGATACTAAATGAGGAGAGCTTTGGAGATGTTTTAATGAACAGAGTGATGTAAAATCATTACTTTTGTAGGACTATTATTTGTATTTATTACAATATCAATATTTTACAGAGCAAATAAACACTGACTGCCCAGATAAAGAGCTTCTTTTGATTCTTAGTTAAGGAGATACCAGGCATGTCTCCATAATTGCTGGTGAATGGACCTACTTGTTTTACATGGCTTTCCATTGGAACATTTTTTTTCCTTTTCTAAAATAATTTGGATATTTTTAGTGATCACAAACCACTGTGTAACAGCTATGATGTGCTTCAACAGGAGCTGAAAGAGAATGGTGAGCTGGATTCAGTTCTCAGAGGATAAAATTAGGAGATGGGAACAAAGATATGCCGAAGTCTCTGCTGCTGTCATTGGAGACATGTCCTAGAGGTCACATTGGGGCACACAGCTGTAATATTCCAGTCATTTTATTTGAGTTTGGGGAGAATATGAACTAGTTTTGCGATGCTGTATTATTCTCCAACATCTGGCGAAATGTAAAGAAGTCCAATAAAGCCATTATCACAGTTAACACACTAATGCTTCCATGTATCATTTGTTTTTCTTTCTGCTTTTACAAAAGGGTTGTAAAAGGGTTCCAACAGGGTTGTAGGTGGTATCCTCTCAGAAAGGTGTCTCTAATACTACATACTCTCTGTGCATTCAAGCATGTGTGGAATCACAAAACTGTCCAATGTTCCTCAGTATTCATCTTGCACACACACTGCAAGCCAGTGTGATGAGATGTGACTGCACCATCCTCACCTGCTCAGATTGCTGCCGGCTTCACCACGCACTGGATAAGGATGCGCACCCGTCATTATGAATAAACAATTCATAAATATTTATCAACAGCCAATCGTGAGGTTGCCTCTCACCTCGTCTGGCTCTGAGCCGGGAGCACAGAGCAGCCATTAGCCCCCTGCTCTTGTACACACACTCACACCTGTGGCTTTATGGGTAATTACTGCACTCCCACTGATGCCCCAGTTGTGCTGAGGAGGAAACTGTTTGAAGGCCGTGGTCCCCCATGCCTTTGCACACTCAAATATTCAGTCAATAATTCCAGTATACACAGAAGCCCACGCTCGCTTGTGCCTTATACAAAGCGTCCACTAGGACAGTTCTCTCATACAGATACATAATATACATACAGATGGTCTACTACAAGCACACTTTGAGTATCGAGTGAAGCGCGGCATGCAAATTTCTCCCTATCTTTGCTCATCAATATTCAGATTCATTCAGATGTGTTCCACAGGCATTTGTGTCATCTCATTAGAGACCACTCTCAACTGAATGACCATCATATTGAAAGCTGGATGCTACTGATGACAATTTGTTGCCATTGGTGTCAGTTTGATAGCTCCCCCATTTTCCATTTTTTATTGACAGTAAAGTACTTAACCTGTAATGGGACAACAGTATTACTAAGCCACCAATACACTGTAAAATTAAAGCGAAGCCACCCAGAACTCAAGTTTCTTTCCTATTCTTTGCCTCTTTTACTTTACTTTTCACAGTGCTCTCAGTAAACACACTTCAAAGGTGACCTTATTACAATTACACGCTCCAGTCCTGTGAAAGTGTGGTTCTAACAGGCATATACAGATGCATAATACTGATAATTATTTTCATACTTTATTTCTTTTCCAAACTATTGTATAGAAGCAGTAGAAAACTCGAGGTTGTGTGATATCGTAAATAACAGCATGGCTGAAATAAAATACAACACTCACCTTCGGTTTGTGTATTCTTTATCACACCTATGCTGTTATTTCACCATAGCACACTGCCTCTTGTGATCTATTGCTTTATTAGGCTTGCAGAATCCACACAATGCTAGTTATCATTTCTGGAGAACATGAGCCTGAACATACCTAAGTGAGGCATCTTAAAGTACATTTAACAAACAAATGGGTGGCAGCAGTTTCATTGTTTGGAAGTCCTGCCAAATGCCGAACTGAAGATTCTGAATGGCTCTGACCCTATGAATCTATGTTGTCCTATCTGCACCTGAATTTCTTTGATTGGTTCGGCTGCAGAAAAGTATATGGCAACCCCCTTGTCTTATTAACTTACAGCATGTTTGGGCAATAGAAGTAACCATTTGGCATGCCCATCATTTTTGGCCAGTAAGAGTAACTTTTTGACATGCCCACTGATTGGTTCTGCTGTGGAGGTTGAACTTGTTTATCCAGGTCCAGGTCTTTTGGAAAATGTGTATTTACACTGATTTGCTGCTTTGTCACTGTGTGTTCACAAAAGTGAGGTAACACCCCTCTTTTAGAGGGGCATAGGGGTATACCATCCCCCAGAACCACCACTGAATGGCCTTTTTAACATTCTAGTTTGAAATATTTTAAATTTTAATGGTCATCAACACTAACCTCTTTAGTGTTCTGTTTTGACTGAGCTGAACATCAACTCAAAAAAATACTTAATAAAGGAGAATGATGAGTGTTCAGTGTTTCTTCAGTGGAAGTGCTTGAGCATACACCTGGTTGATGTTTGTCGTAGTTCCATCAGGGGGCGCTATAACTCCAGACCCAGTATGTGCTAGGCTATTACCATGAGGGGTTGTGATTGTGTATTTCTTATCCAAAATGACATTTCCTTATGCACCATTATTCTCAGAGCTAGTAATTAAGCAGCTCCAAAAGCATCGTCCTTAATGAATAATCAATATGTCAGTATGTGCTTGAAATTGCGAAAAGTTACCAAGGCTGTCTGAACAAGTTCTCTGATTAGCTATTCATCAGCATGAGACAGAGAGCATCATTGTAGAGACAGGAACCTTGGTTATCTTGTTTTTTTCTTTTCTTCTTCCTTTCACCTCCCTCCCCACCAACCAGTTTATCTTATCCTTTCTTCCTCTGAGTAACACACACACACACACACACACACACACAGACTTTTGCTAATGAGGGGCGTTTTTGTTTTCTCTATGTATACATACCCTCTCTCTCTCCAAGCCAACACTTGCTGCCTGATGTGCTTTCACCTCCCCAGCACTAAAAGCCTGGTGTCAATCTATTCCTCTTTCCCTCTAGCGTTTTAGCATTCCAGACTGAGAATGGCACAACTTTCCTCATACTTTTTTTTGATTCCCTTCCCTTCTTCCTTTTATTCTCTCTCACCCTCTTGACTCAAGGGCTGGAGGATTATTAAGATGCATTGCAAATGATCACAGTGCAAGTGTTTGAAGTGAGTGCATCTTGTGTCTGCTGAGGCCAGATCTGGGGGACAGAGGGCTTCTGTTTGTTTTATTTATTTATTTTTTTGTTGTTGTTTTTTTATTTATTTATTTATTTATTTATTTAGTTGGGGGGGGTTGAAGAGGGAAGAAGAGAGGATGGAGAGAAGAGGGCCAAGACCACACTGCCGTAACCTTCCTCTGTCTTTGCTCTCAGCTCGTTCTCTGGGCCTCATTAAAGCAGAGATGAAATGCAGCTTAATATTCTTCTGTCGAGAAGCAATAAGCAGCCGGTCGATGGTGCACATGGAGACAGAGCTCTTCTATATCTCACTCCATTTTTTTTTGTCTCTCTCCTTTGTTCTCCGTCTCTTGCTGAAATTCATCATTGAGCACTCTTGATCGCAGGCTCGGAAGTCACAGTCACATGCATATTTGATAGCCAGCGGCTCCTACCCCTTCTTTTTCTCTTCGTCTACCTCCACCTCGCTTTCTTTTTTCCTCTCAGGTATATTTGACCTTGGTCAGCTGCAAGCTGGGTCACATGTATATGGAAAAAGAGAAGGAAGACTGAGGTAGGAATTCATCAGAGACAGCCCAGATCAATATGTCTCTCCTCTGTATGAGGTGTTTTATCATCTTAAGAGCACAGCTTACGCTTCATTTCATCCTCTTGTATGTTTTGATAAAACGTCTTTCAAACTCTACCCGGTTTAATTAAACGTAACCCTTTGACAGGCATTTTAACCACATCGTCAACATTTTTTTTTGCTGTAATAACTCAGCAAAGCCATTTGTGCTTGGTTGACCTTTTTCACCTCATTGAATAGGTTGTATTATGCTCATTAAATCCTCTGAGTAGCAGTGTCGTAAATAGGTATCGTTGTCTGAGAGCTGAGAAAAAAAAACAAAAATTTAGTTCAAGCTACACAAAAGGTAAGCCTTGAATTTCATTTTCTACATCCCTTGCAAATAATACTTTGGTTGAATGGTGGAAAGATGAAATTCCCATTTACGTTTACATCTAGACTATTTGGCAGATTTATCCAGAGCAACTTACAAAAGTGCTTTACAGTTCATTCAAAAAATATCCTTAGTTATTTAGTAGAGGCTAGAATCCAGAGATAACTTAATCTTAGATGCTGCCAAATACAAATGTCAGGTTGGATGTCTTGATACACACAAGATATAGTACAATTAGAAGCCTTTAATTGTCTTCAGTCAACATTTAAAGACATCAAGTGATGCAGCTGTTTGGACACCCAGGGGAGGAGTCTGGATGCTTGTCTTCCATGCATCTTGACGGATAGTGGACCCAGCCAAGCTGTACTTGGTGATTGAAGGCCTCTTGGTACAGATTAGGTTTTATCCATTGCCATCATGGAGGGGCTGGTCCTTTAGGCCAGCATCAAAGTTTTGAATCTGATGCGGGCAGCTACAGAGAAAAGAACACCGTCTAGGAATTACATGGCTGAACATCACAATTAAACGCATCTATATGTGAAGATGTCAGGGCCTGACCCTAGGCCTGTCATGATAATTATATTACCCTTTGTGTTTAATTGCATGTATATGAGCCTGTCAAGCTGTTCTGTTCACAAGACAAGATCTGCTCTCTGTCTGAGGTTACTGCCAAAGTAGTCTTTTGCATTATTCAAGAGATACAAGGGCATTCATAGGCAGTGTGTCATATGTTTTAGATGTTTTGTGACTAAATACTTAATCCTTAAATATTTTCTAACATGGAGTTATGTTCTCATACCTACACCTCATGTAAGCTTCAAACATCTTCCTCAGTCAAAGCACAAAGAAGTGAGGTCAGCAGGCTGTCCTGTGGAATTGCAGTGGTATAGCTGGCTGTGTAATGAGAGCTTGGAATCTCAGGTCAGAAATGCAGAAGCTTTGATGTCAAAGGAGGAGGATCCAGGTGGTAAATGTCAAGGCTAAGCCTGCAATCATAACTGACTTCAAGACTTCATTTCATATCCCCAATGTACAGAAGAGCCAAGAGTGAACAACTGCCACGTTTGTTCAGTTTGTTCCATTAAGCTTTTTGTACCACAATCACTTAACGGGGCAATTCTGCAACACAAATTCAAGGCCAGAGCACACAGACCCAACACACACCAACAGTCCAAGCATTTGGTTGGTGGCCCTACCCTACCTTGGGAGACTCTAGAAAGCCTATTGTCATTGTTTTAATACACCTGATCATGTTTTCAGATAATGACCAGGATTGTTGGGGTGTGAGCAAGGAAATCACCAACCCATGCCAGATACAAGCCCTCCAGAACCAGACCTGAAGACCACTCCTCACATTTTCATGATGTTACCCTATTCACATCACATACTCCATTCTACATTGTCCTAGAGAATTCTAGAGAAAAGGTCTTCTCCATTCACACTTAGAATGTTCTCAGGTCACAGTGTTGTACAACAGGAGGGCAGAGTCCTCCATGTTCTACAATGTTTTCTCCCATGTTGTTCTAGAAGGTTATACCCTTATTTGTATTGCTCTAAAATGTTAGTCTTTCAATTCACCCTGCTCAAGAATATTCTACTTTCATTCAAATTGTCCTTGAATGTTCTCCTCTGTTCCAGATGTTTTCAAATGTTCTAACATCATTCTTGTTGTTCTACATTCACTCCCATTCTATGTTGAAGAGTGTTTGATTGATGGTGTTCTGGAACGTGCTCGTCTTACAATGTTCTGCAACAGAGATGCCTTGTGCTGGTGATCCCTTTAGAGTTTATCGCCAACCTACCTATTGAACACATGTGATTCAGGTAATGAGGTTCTTCAGAGGTTTCTGAATGTTAGAATCAGAAATGCTGGGATTTGAATAGTAGTGCTGTTAGTAGAACCATGTGAATAATAAAGAATATTCTAGAACAGGGGTACCAAAATGCTGGAGCACTAATGTTTCTCTCTGAGAGACAGAAACAGTTTAAAACAACTGAAGGTGGAAGTAAAACCATTAGGGTCTCCACAACATCTACACACTCAGTAAATATGATACACCAAGTTTGTCCTGGGATACAAACCAGCTATTATAGGGGAAGCAGAATGTGTGTAATATGTGTAATGCCTGCCAGAAGTACACTTCTGCATTATCCCTTATACCGGTGGACATAGAACAGTTAAGGGTAGCCTGCTACTTCACTGAGTTGGACTTGTGTAGTACATATATCCTCATCAGACTCAGGGAGGGTGATCAATGGAAGACAGCCTTTGTCACCACCGGGGGGCATTACGAGTACCTAGTGATGTGCTATGGTCTGGCCAATGCCCCGTCTGTTTTCCAGTCCTTCATTAATGATGTTGAGGGACTTTATTGAACAATGCATTGACACTTTTATGGGCGACATTTTGGTTTACTCCCCAACACTTGAACAACATATAGCTCATGTCTTTTCTGTCCTCAGGCATCTCCTGGATAATAAGTTGGATATAAAAAGGGAACAATGTGAATTCCATTTACAGTCACATCTTTTTAATGTACATGGTCATGTCCAATGGGGTTACTATAGCTGACCAGAAATTAGAAGCTGTGACAGGTTGGCCCATCAAATTGAGTCCCTCAGAAAAGAATTATGGTATTAGAGACTCCTAGCCATGAAACTTGCTCTTGAAGAGTAGAGACATTGGTTTGCATTGCATCCCTTTCTACTGTTAACCTTCCATAAAAAAGTACATATGGTCTGTGAAAAGTTCTACATGTGCACAAAGCAGCTTGAAAAGTGATGCCCTTGCCAGTTCCTACTAGACCTTGGTCACACATAATGGTTGATTTAGTCATGGACCTTCCTGTCTCCAATGGCTATACTACAGTACTTAGAGTAGCCGACCGCTTCTCCCGTATTGTAAAATGAATTCTTTAAAATCACTACCCACTGCTTTTGATAATGTTATGGCCCTGTACGAACATGTTTTCAGGACTTTCAGAGTACCAGAGGACATCTTGCCTGATTGGGGTCCCCAGTTCACCTCTCAGGTCTAGAGAGCTTTCTTTAAACTTCTGGCTGTCAACATCTGTTTGACATCAGGCTACCATCCACAGACAAATGGATGTGAGAGAAGCAATCAGGGTCTTGGTAATTTCCTTTGTCTGTACCAGCTGATTGGTCTCAATATTTGATATGGGCCAAAATAGCTCTTAAAACTCTTTAAAAACTCTACAACAGGCTTAACACCCTTTTAGTGTGTGTTGAGTTATCAACCTCCACTGGCTCCCAAGACTGCTGCTCAAACTGATGTCCCAGCAGTAGAGTCCTGGATGCAGCAGAGTGAAGCAGTTTGGGAACAGACCAACATCCACATCCATGAGGCCATAAAAAGGAGCAGGCTGATCACCATACAGGGGATAACCCCTCCTTCCAACCTGGAGACCAGATCTGGCTGTCCACCAGGGACTTCAGGTTTGAAGGAGGCTGCAGAAAACTGCAACCCAAATACATTGGTCCATATCTGATTTTTGATAAATTAATGATGCCACCGGTTTCAGTTACCCCCACATCTTCACGTGTCTAATGGTCTTAATGTCTCCATTTTGAAGCCTGTAATTCCTGAGGTGTTGCCTGGTGATGATCCACTTGTTCCCATATAGGTAGGCAGCTCTCCTGTGTATGCTGTGCATGAAATCTTGGACTCCTATAGGCGATGCCTAATGCTGCATTACATCATCCACTGGGAGTGCTACGGCCCTGAGGAGTGGATTTGGATCCTGTGTTCCTCGCAGATTTCCATGCCCGTCTACCTGGTAAGCCGGCTCCATGTTGTAGGGGCTGCCCCAGGTTGGCCTCGTCCAGCTTCTGCCCAGTTCATGCACAGTCTGTCCTTTTCCTACTCTGTCTTCTCCATTTCCAAGCATGCCTCTGACTATAGACTTTCCAGTGCCTGATCATGTGATCCAACATCTCCATAGCATGTGACTCTTGCCTGTCCCAATAAATCTTCACTACTTAGTGTTGTACTCTTTGTCTGCTTTACCGTATTTTTGACCCTGTTCTGCATTTTGACCACAATTTCTGCCTAACCTTAGATTATTTGTATCGGGTTCTGGACCTTGCCTGATTGTTCACTGTGTCTCCTGGTATGCCCCTTGTCTGCTTGTCTTACTGGTTTTGACTGTAAACTGCCACTTGCCTATCCCTTTCATTAAGACTCTTTTACAGTGTACTCTGTGCAAGCCTCTTATCTGTTTTTGTATGGCAATCAATTTTTTATTTTTACTGTATATATTTCAGAATATAAATTTTGATGCAGAGATAGGTTCACTTTTTTTAGTCCAAATTTTTCCAACTGTATCCAAATTTTTGTTTGCTTTTGTTGTTTTGCGTACTTCTCAAAACATGAAATGCATGTATTTACACTGTAATTATGTTGCGTTACTAAGGAAGAGTATTCTGTTCAGATTTATTGTAGAGTGAAAGTGATGCTTGAAGGCTGTAACACAACCTTTGACACACTTTGTGTCCTCATCATTGTTTGGTATTCTGAATGAGTTACCTTCTAGAACCACTGAAATAACCTCAATTGCACCCTCTTTCTTTCTTTTTTTTGCTACACTTGCTTGTTTCTCTGAGAATATTGGAATTGCCTTGCAAATAGGGGAGGGAGTGTCTAAATTGAACATGTAGCCTATTTCGTAACACCTGTTTTGTAGTAATGAAACTGGCAATGTTCGACTAGAGAGCTTAAAAGCAGATCAGGGCTGTTTCCTTTTTCCTCCGTCAAATTGAACTGGCGTGTAGCCCATAATCTGGTCTTTGTTTTTCTCTTCTTTTTCTTCTCAGCTCTTACTGTGACTGAGAGGGGTGAGCAGCTCCACTGTGTGGCACCAGAGACTGATATATGTCTTCAAGTGTAGTATCATTTACAACCTCCAGGAGGTAGTTTTATCTCTGATGTAGAAGCTAATAGGTCTCAGTAAATAATGGGAATAACAATGATGCACACTTTAATGTATAATAGATTAGGTTTCATCAGTCCTTCAACATCTAGAATTAAACCAAAAATACAAAATAATGCAAAATCTACATGGATTAGATGAAATTAAATAACTATATATATGGAACTATGAGCTCCTGACATGGAATACCTTTCTTTGGTCACACTTTATTTGGAGTGGTCCTGTTTGCATGAACTGAACCCTGATCAGACTCTCATTAACATTTCAATGACATGTCAGTAATGCAGAAGCAGTGAAGAATCTGAACATTCAGCAGATTTTCAGAGACTTTCAATAAACTGCAGAAGTAATCTGTGTTTCTAATCTGTTCAATTCAGACGTTTTGCACTTTATTTGGAAGTTCCCAAGTTCATAGTTGTAGGTGTTCACCTGAGAAACCACTGCTCTTGTAACAGGTCTAATACAGACCATCTCAACATCCTCACATACTGTTATAAACCTGCTGATGACCTGTGGATTAGGATTAGGTTTTATCTTAAGGATAAGGTTAAGATTTGGTCCAGGATGAGGGTTAGGATTAGGTTTTGAGTTGAGGTTAAGTGTAGGGCCAGGATAAAGGGTAAGGAAGAGGTTTTGGATGAAGGTTATGGTTAGGGCCAGAATGAGGGTTAGGATTAGGTTTTGGGTTGAGTTGGGTTAAGTTAGGATTAGGGTGAGTAAAAAGGTTAGGAATGGGTGTAGGGTTGAGGTTAAGATCAGGGCCAGGATGAGGGTTAGGGTCAAGTTTTGGGTTGAGGTTAAGGTTAGCATTAGGGCCAGGATGAGGGTCAGGATTAGATTTTGGGTTGAAGTTAAGATTAGGAGTAGGGCCAGAGTTAGGGTCAGGCTTTGATTAAGGCTGGGTTAAGTTTTGATTGATGGAAGTAATATATTAACTCAACTTCATATAACGTCATGTAACCACCTTCATTTAGTACAGTTATTTCAATGAAAACACTGAAGTTAAATTACTCATTAAACCTAGCATGTGTTTCCAGTGACTAACCATATTAAAATCCATGTCAATCCAAATTTGGGACAGTTGAATATAAAAGGGAGGAATATTTTAAACGCAACACACTATTGCTAAGCTCACATTTATGGAAATGGCAAACATTACTCTAACATATGACAATGCCATGAAAATGAGATGAGATGCCATGAGAGTCCAAGAAAGAATGTCAAAGGCAAGTGCTTAATTACTGTGATTTACTCATGTTTCTCTACAATGTGCACTAACACTCTAAGCAAAATGAATTCTGTACCAAAGGATTCTGTAAAAAGATTTCTGTATGACTCCAAACAAAAACTCCAAACAGTAAAATCCTTTGTGGAGCTACTTTGAACATTATGGTTATAACCATCTCATTCATTGTCCATACAGGAACACTTTGTAGATCTATAATTGCAGATTGTAGTCCATCTGTTTCTATGCATACTTCATTAGCCCCCTTTCACCCTCATCTTCAATGTTCAGGACTACCACAGCGTACGTATAATGTAGATGATGGGTCATTCTCAGCACTGAAGTGACCCTGACATGGTGTTGGTATGTTAGTTTGTCTTGAGCCAGTGCAAATGAATCAGACGCAGTAGTGTTTAAACACTAATTCCATTCACTGTCCACTCTATTAGACACTCCTACCTAGTTGCTCCACCTTGTAAATGTAAAGTCAGAGAAGTCAGAAGCTCATCTGTCATCAGGACACTGTTGGTTGGATATTTCTGATTGGTGGACTTTTCTCAGTCCAGCAGTGACAATGAGGAAATTAAACTCTCTCGCAGCTTTGCTGTGTCTGATCCAAGGTAATCTGGCTAGGAGGAAATAACTTTCTCTAGATCATGCTGAGAGAAATGTTTTAATTTTTGATTTAAAAACAGCTGGAAATGCTGATTTGTCAAAGTTTAAATCAGTGTTGACAATAACTCTCTAACATGAGGATTAACTTGTAGGCTAAAAATCCCCAGATGGGCAGGTGAGTCTATACTGACTTGAGTGAGCCAAACAGAATCACCTCTATCATTTAGTTGTAAAAAATATTTGCTATCCGTCTTTAAATGTCTAAGACACTGTGCTAATATCATTAAAGAACCTTTTTTTTCCGAATTCCAGAAGAAGATACAATGGTAGGTCATCTGCATATCAGTGAAAAGCCACATCAAGTGGATAAATAATCTGTCCCAATGACAAAAGCAATAATGGTGCCAAGACTGACCCCTGAGGAACCCCATAAATCAAAACTGGTTGGCTATATTAACAGAGAAGTTCACAAACCAGACACAAACCAGGTCAATGTAGCACCCTTTATTCCTGCACAGTGTTCTAGCTGCTTGATTAATACAGCATGATCAACTGTATCAAAAGCAGAGGATGAATCCAGCAAAACCAAAACAGGGCACTCACTCCGATCTGCAGCAATTAACAAATCATTTAGTACCTTAAGCATTGCAGCTTCTGTACTGTGCAATCATCTAAAACCTGACTGGAAAGGTTCATAAATATGATTTTCATTTTAAAAAGCTATGAGCTACATTTTCTAATATTTTAGACAGAAATAATAGTTTAGAAATTAGATAATAATTTCCCAAACATTTTGGATCCGAGCTCTGATTCTTTAAATGTGGCTAGACTATAGTGTTTAAAATACTTCGGGACAGTAGTTGTAGCAAGACAGGTATTTATAATTCTCAACAAATCACTGGCTAGCACATCAAAAGGTTCCCTCAAAAGTCAGGTAGGGATAACATTGAGAGAAGAAGTGGTGGTCTTCATGTGAGAGACAATTTTCTTTAACTGAAGGGATGACACAGGTTCAAAACTTTCAAATATAGAATTGCATATTTCATGAACAGACACTTCATTATACATGGGTACAAAATGACACCTCATCTGTTCAACCTTGCTTAAGAAATATTTTAGGATGTCTTCACATATTTCTACAGATGCTTTGAGGTTGCACAATGTAACAAGACTGAGCACAGAATTTATTACACTAAACAGAACTTTTGCCTTTTTTTTTATCTGTCTTGAAAAATAATGTCAGTTCTATCTGTTTTTACTGCCTCTTAAACTTATGCAGACTGGTTTTTAAGATGTCCATTGATATATGCAATTTGTCGTTCTTCCAGCTGTGGTCTGCTCTTCTGTCTTACGACATGAATCCCACCATTAAGCCTTGGCTTTGACTAATTGTAACATATCTGTCTTTGTAAGGGGCAATATCATCTAAAATGTCAGTGCAAGTTGAATTAAACACATCCCTCACCTCTTCAATAATCATCAAAGGCTGAGTTTCAGTATCGTGACCACCTACAAAAAACTGTATATGCTTCAACAAAGAGTTCAGCTAAATTCAGTTTAAAAACTCTAGAGGCACACCTCAGAATCTGTTTGACTATTAGCTTTCCAAAACTTCTAGCTATTGCTCTAAGTACCAAATCAGCCATTAAAGATTTTGATCTAAAAACCCCACATCCTCAATCATAATGCTGTCTCCCACCAATATGCGATGGGCCAGGACTAAGTCTAAAGTGTGGTCCTCCTCATGAGGAAGGTCTTATTGCACTGCTAAAACCCAGAAGGGTCAAGTAAATTGACAAAATCCTTCACCTTTGGACCATGTGAGTAGCATACATTAATATTAAAATCCCCTAAAATCAGGATTTTATTTGAGATGGTACTAAATGATAACAGATCAGAGATAAACTTTGGGTTTGTTTTTGGTGGTCTATGTACAAGTCTACAGATTAAAGGATCCACCACATCCACCTTCACAACATGTACTTCAAAACTTGAATACTTTTCCACAGTCATAATACTGCAGTTAAAAATACTTTTAAAAATTAACACAACTCTGCTATGACCAGCAGAAGAGTTCAGTAAAGGGAGCCAGTTCAGTAGGATTCACCCAGGTTTCTGTCAAGAATAAGTCTAACCCACAAGATTTAAAAAAATAATGTTTAAACAAATGTCTTATTTAAGAAAGATTGCGCATTCATCAAAGTCAACCTTGCTGATATTGTGTCTTCTGTTTTTCCTGTAGTTGTTATCCAGTAGAGAATGTGAAGGATATTGCAGTCCACACCTCTTCTCCTATGGGCATGTGCTCCCCACCTCATGGGGCATCTCTGCTCTGGGTGAACAACCAAAGGATCAGCATACAGTCCCTGTGGACAATGATTAACAACCCACTGTGGATAAGCATCTTGAACACAAGTGTTTCCGCTATGGATTTGCACCAGGTGCTTTATCCTCACCAACATGCCATCTTGCTTCCCCTGTTTCATGCTGCATATCCTTTTTCACGGAAGGCAGCAGGGCAATCAGTGAAAACAGGGGTCTGGATATGGAAACCTCTTGATTTTGATATAATACCATGGCTGACCATAAATTCAACAGAGTTTGACAATCATATGTTAGTACAGCTGATCTACAGGGGTTGCACAATGAAACTGAAACACCTGTCATTTTAGTGTGTCATTTAAGGTTTCATGGCTAAATTGGACCAGTCTTCATTAATTGAACATTGCACCAGTAAGAGCAGAGTGTGAAGGTTCAATTAGCAGGTAAGAGCACAGTTTTCTTCAAAATATAGCAATGCACACAACATTATGGGTGATATACCAGAGTTCAAAAGAGGACAAATTGTTGGTGCATGTCTTGCTGGCGCATCTGTGACCAAGACAGCAAGTCTTTGTGATGTATCAAGAGCCACGGTATCCAGAGTAATGTCAGCACCACCAAGAAGGAGGAACCACATCCAACAGGATTGACTGTGGACGCAAGAGGAAGCTGTCTGAAAGGGATGTTCGGGTGCTAACCCGGGTTGTAGCCAAAAAATATAATTCCCAAGACAAATTGACGCTGTATTGGCCGCAAAAGGAGGCCCTAGTACACCATATTAATAAATTATTGTGGCCTAAAACCAGGTGTTTCAGTTGCATTGTCCAACCCCTGTAGTTTGCTGAGCAAACAAAGAAATAATCTAACATACAGTGTCTGAGCAGGAATAGTCAGCACTCTGAAATGGACACGGGCACCATCTTGCCTATACTGTTTGAGTTTACTTATACTTTAAATGAAATATTTTAATAATTTGAGCTATAAGTCATACTGATCAACAGTAAAATAAAGAAACATTATGTACATAATGAAAGTTTACCTTACTGTTTTTTTTTACTATAATGGAATTCCCTGAGATGTACTAGTACATAATAAAGAGCCTTTGAACCTTACCACCCTTCTGAAGAGGGCATTGTTTAATATGACCTTTATTAGGATTACTGTAACTTGAGTTCGGCCAAATAATTCTAGAAAACAAGGTATGTAAAGCTCTCACAGAAAGGAATATGACTACAATCAAGCCACTTGCATTTCCATGCTCTTGCATTTCCATGCTCTAGGCTACTCCATGATGAGTGGATACCATACTGTCAGTGCTGTCATCTGTATATTAAAATTATTTCTGCAGTTTTTCCAACATCATGCAACTGAAAATGGAGCAAGACTGTATTTCACGTTTGGATAAATATGCAATATTTCTCAATGCATATAAAGCTTGAAAATCTGAGGGCTGCTTCAGCAAGTTGCCCATGTACATATGAAATTGGGATTGTTCAGTGAAGCACAGAATCAAAAGAAAAATGGGTAAACAACTTGATAGAGTATGAAATGAAAAACAAAGAAAGTACAATCAATTTTCTAAGGAAACGGTGGCAAAAAGACAAGATGTCTTACATGCATACCAGACAAACTGTTTGTATTTTTCACCAAAACTAACAATACTAATTTAATTTTAGAAAAATGCCTCACATTTGGCATGTCATTGTATAACACCTTTCTAAAGGTGCTATACAATGACATGCCAAAATGTGGGACACAGCTTGGAAGGGGTCACACCTGTATAAGTTGTAAGGTGAGTTGTGAGTGAGGTTGAATACTGACCAGCATGTTCATGGCAAACTGCTGTGAATTCTTCAAACATTCCTTAATCCACAGTGTCATGTGTAGCAGGAACACATCATATAACCAATTTTAGACAACGTGGGCCCAAATGGCATGATGCATAATCCTGCTAGAATATTCCGTCATTCTGGAGGTACATGAAGTTCATAAAGTGTTGCAAATGGCCACCGCAGGCAGCAGTCAATGACAGATTGAGGTGGACTAGTGGACCCAGTCCATGCTATGGGAATAAACCCTGACAACTGGGATCCATGGCATAAAGGGGTCTGTGCCACAAGCAATCCCTACCATGATCCCAAAGCTGTGGTACCATCACTCAGAGGACCACAACACATGTTGATATTCCTCTAGGGTCCAGCTAGCAACCTCGTGAGCCCAGGTGAGGTGCTGTGTCTGATGTTGTGGTGTTAACAGAGACACTCTGGTGGGCCTAATGCTCCCATATCAAATGTAAACTATAGAATGCTGCACTGAGCTGTGGGATATGGGTGTGGAGCCTCCTACACTGAATGTGAATGTGATTTCTACCAGATTTGCTTGTCGGTTTGGATGACAGTTTTAGCCAGATGTGGCTGGTTATGATCAAACTGTCCACTGTGGGTGGTATGGCCTTCTAAAATGTATTCCTACTACAGACATGACACTGTTGCTGGTGGAATGCTATATGCCCACGCAAATTCAGAAACTGAATGCACTTCATCCACTATCATACCTCACTTGACCATTAATAATTCACATTAATAATTGCCTTGCCATGGGCTTGCTGGCCAGTGGTCAATCCCACTCACATGATAACATCTGACAATATATAGAGATGTATGTAGGTTTTTGTGAAGGGATGGAGTGTTGACAGCACCTCCAATAGAATCATAAACATTTTTCAATAGTGGATAGGTCTGGTGATGTGACTGGCCATGGCATAGTATCTGTGTCTTCAAGGCAAGCTGTTGAGATGGCAGCAGTATACAGACAAATGCTGTCCTGTTGGAATAGCTCATCGTGTGTGTTCAGAAAAGGTAAGACCACTGGTTGCAGGACATAATTAACACACCTGTTACATGTGAACATGTTTTATTTTGGTATTTCTCTCCTTGTGTTCTCCCCTATAGAAATTGGTGCAGGAACCTGTCAATCCTGATTAGGCCTTCCCATACCTCAACTGATCAGGTCTTGACACACCAGCCTGGTGACCCTAAGGAGGAGAAGATTTTTGTATTGTGTTTTGGCTTTGTGGTGGAAAACATGTTAGACTCTTGTGCTGGTTTCTTGTTTTGGCTTTATGTCTTTGTGTCTTGTTTTGTCTTCTTCCTGTTTCATTAGTTAGTCTGGCTGTGTTCATGGTTTGTTTTCCTTAGGCATCTTTTCATTTTGGTTCAGTGTGTGTGAACTGACTTTCTTCCCTAGGAAGGCAGAATAGGTAGTAGGTGTGTAGCCAACCTGTTGTATTAGAAAGTACCACCCTATTTTTCAATTACCCTAACATCTGTAATATAGCATTTTTGCTAAGTTCTTTACTTTGGTACTGTCCTTGTTCTCCCTCCTGAGATTTGTCATCACACCATTTAATGTATGTCTGTATTATCACAGTAGGGGCGAATATATATATATATATATAAGGTTCATTTGTTCAATGTTGGCCTGCGACTTTGTTCAAGTTTAAAATTTTGGCCCACTGTATATTTGAGTTTGACACCCCTGCTTTAGACGAAGAGCCACACTGCTGGGATGTAACAATACCGTAGTATTGTCAAAGTGTCTGTAATGAAGACCAAAGGTGATATGGAAATGTACATAATTGAATCCCACATCATGACATCAAGGCCTTCTGGACGTGTGACTCATGACAACAAGCCACTGATCTTGAGACTGACCACGGTGCATTCGTTGGTTGTCTACACCAAGACAAAAATGCCAGTCTAAATATTTCAGACAGTACAACACCATTGCAGTTGGCTCATTCTTTCTGGGTGTATTTGTTAATTTTATTGATTAAATTAGAATAGAATGTATAATAAATACAATAAAAGTATGTTTGAAATATGTTTAAAGAAGATATTTACGGGAGTATATTCAAAAAGAATCAGGGTCACAAATATTTTGGTTTGCTCACTGTTAGAAACTGTCAGACTTTCTAAAGTAACTAAAAGGTTTTGTTACAATTGTGCAGGCTGAGCAGATGAAGACAGACAAGGTGGGCGGACATACGTGCAGGGGTTTTGGATTTTAATAACAAAGAAAGCAAAGCATGCAATCAAACACAAACAGAAACTGTGACTTTAAATAAAATACAAACTAACAGACCTGAACTGCTGGGAAATAGATATGAAAACAAACCACATGGGACCACACCAACAACCAACAATCACCGCATGAAACAACAAAGGACTGACAAGGACAGAATGAAACAGAGGGACTTAAATAACAAGACAATATTAGACACACCTGAAGCTGGATAACTTATGGGCAGGGTTAATGATGAGACACATATGGGAATGGGCGGAGCAAGGGCAGAGACTCGACCAAAACAAAACACCACAATTTAAGAAAAAAAAATGAAACGGGGAAGACAGGAGGTTTAAAGCTTTTTGCAAATACTGTTGACTGAAGTGTTGCATCTATAAGAGAGACTTGTGATGTCAACAGGCACTTGCTTAGCTATTAACAGTTGACGTGATATTTTGGTGATTTGTGCTTTGCTTCTGTGTTTGTATTATAGGGACTATTGTGTTTCACTGATTTATTTATGCAATTGCAGAAATGCAACTGTGCTCTGTTATTTATGGACCTCACATGAATGCATTGTATTTCTTTGTCATGCTTTAAAAGAGAAATAGCAAACAGATTTTAGTGTTGAAATGACAGCTTTTCAAACTAAACATTAATGAAAAATGTTTTTTTTGTCGACAAATGCCACCCTCAAATTTCAAGCTTGCAAAATTAGTTCCTGTCCAACAACAAAAAAGAAAAAGTAATGAACCATTCCAGTCATGCTTGATGTTGTGTTCGTTCAGCGGGCAGTTTCACTCATGAGGGGGATGTCATAATCTTTGGGGTTTGTTAAAAAATATTCAGGGCTATAGGAAGACATTTTCATTGTACATTACCATTGTAAATAGTACTGTATTACCAACTGTGTTAGAACAGCATTCTAAATCCAATAATCTGAGACCAGCACTCCAAAACCAACATTCCATTAAAATCAACATTCTAAGACCAGCATTCTAAGACCAACATTCTAAGACCAACATTCCAGCATTCTATTAAACCCAGCATGGTAACACCAAAATCATTCTTAAAGCTAGCATTTTAAGACCAGCATTCCGAGACCAGGATTCTAACACCAACATTTTAGGACCAACTTTCTGCAACCTACAAAATGTAAATTGCATGACTGTTAATTCAAAATAAACTATTTCTTTGAATGCAGTGTCCTATTTCATCTTTGTATATGTAAACACGTGTTCCGCATTACATACATATTCACATATTGCCATAGTGTTGCTGTAAATAATAACCTGCACTTAATTACTTGTCTTGTTAAATTAAAGGTTAAATAAATAAATAGGACACTATTGACTTTTGGCAGTCTAATAAACGAAAAGCACGCAGTGAGGTCACCAGTATCCCATGGGGTTCTATGGGTTAAAAGCAGTGCATGTTATTGTCAGAAGTGCTCTACTGCTGGATTTAAAGTTATATAAAGTTCTGCCCTTTTTCCTGGCCTGTGTCAATCTACAACAGCCTGACCTTTTATTCAACATCGTACCTCTGTTCACCCTCATTTGACTAAAAGCAAAATAATGTACCTGGCTCTCTGAGCGGCCCCCTCTGTATAATGTATAGGAAGTTAGGACTCAAAATGGGAGTATTTCTGTGCACTCTGCGAGGGAGGAAAATAGATCTTAAGTAAGTCAAGGCATGTGATGAATAACCCTGCATGACATCACACTGGCCAAACATACCTTTCCTAGCATGTGCTTTGTGGATTGTAAACTGAGTCTGGAGGCTCAGTCATGCGATCAATTTCAGGCACATTTATTTAACCGTTGGTTAATAAAGCATGTAGCGGCTCTCTTTTGGTGTTGCACACACTCAGTGTTCTTTTCAGGTAATGATACAGTGGCAAATGTTTGAAAAGAGGCCGTAGCTGGCTTCAAATGTATCAGAGGAGGCATATGCTTGTCCACCCTTGTAGTGTGAGGAGCATCACATGTGATGGAGGAGAGTCCTCACCCATAGGCATTTCCACCGAAACAATTCTGATTCTTGAACTGATTCCATTTGGGCTTATAAGAACCTTGGTGATTTTAGCAAACCATCTTGCATTTACACAAGTTTTAATGGAACTGCAGCTACATCACAGAATATGTCGTCAACAGAGGGCATTGCCCAGCATCAGTTAATGGAAGAGACAACATGGCACTGTGCATAGACTACCTCAGAATCAGAATCTGTTTATTTTACCAAGTATGTACACATACAAGATATTTTTCTTCGTGATTAAACATAAAAAAACATAATAAATTAAACAATAAATACAAAAATATAATACAGAGAATATAATAATGAAGAGCTGGTGACATGTACATATGCGTAGTAGAAGTATATTACATAGCTATTATACATAGAATATACAGAATAGTACAGTCAGTGCAAATGAGCAATGTAATCAATGTAGTAAAAGTCAGTGGAGTGAGTGAGATCAGAAGATTCAGGGAAACAGCTCAAGTATAGTTCAGTTAAGGTGCACTTTTAACACTGTGGTGACCCCTGTGGTTGAGGAGAGCTACAGCTCTGGGGATGAAACTGTTGGCATGTTGTGTTGTGCTGGTCTTGATGGACCTGAGTCTTCTACCAGAGGGAAGTGTCCAGGATGAGAGGGGTCAGCTGCTGGTGTAGATGTCCTGAAGTGTTGGCAGATTACATCCAATGATCCTCTCTTCTACTCTGATTGTGCACTGGAGTTTGGCTCGTTAGGAAGGCAGCTGCATCTGAAGTCCACCAGCATCTCTACTCTCTTTTGTGTGTTGAGCAGCAGGTGCTTGCTGCTGCACCAGGAGACCCTCAGCTGAACTTCCTTTCTGTAGGCAGACTCATCACCATTGGTTATGAGGCCCACCATGGTGGTAGCATCTGCAAACTTCAGGATTTTCCTTGAAGACACAGTGATTAGTGTAGAGACAGAAGAGAAGGGATGAGAGCACACAGCCTTGTGGTACTCCAGTATTGAGGGTCTGGAGGTCTTATTTATGTTTTCGTGCCATCTATTGTCCGTCAGAAAATCCACAATCCACTGACACATGGGACAGGGGATTGTGTTGGGACAACTGGCACTGACAGCTTGACTCTCAAGAGCTTCAGCTGATGAAGTGCAGCTGAAGTCCACAAACAGAACTAGCATAGGTTCCATGACTGTTGAGATGCTGCAGCATGAAATGCAGAGCAAGGTTGACTGCACCGTCAACAGACCTGTTAGCTCTGTGAGCATCACACAAAATTGGCCTAGAGTTCTAAAGATTGATATTGCAGTTAGAAAATACTTTATACTTAAGTAAAGGATGTGTACATCTGCCACCTCTGGTAGTGGGATAGTGTGCCCAGTATGCCCAGATGGGATTTTTAAAACCCCTGTAAGCCATATGGCATGGCCTAGCCTAGTTAACCACTGTTAAACGGCAAGATAAAGTTTTTCATCCTAGGGATCAGGACCCGGTTTAAACATACATATGCTGTTTTCTGCTTTGAACCTGGATTCAGCCCAAATGCTAATATACGTATAACTAATTATAACCAATAAACTGCAGTTTCATGACATTGGAGCAGACAACCATTGGTGCAGGGAAGGATCTCCAGACGTCAGGTTTTCAGCAACACTATGTTGCATGCTGGTCTATGAAGGGTTTTCAGTGCGACTGTGCTTGCTGTAATAGATTCACACCTTGAGCTTTCAGGAGAGACCAACTCAGAGGAGTGTAGGAGGTGTGTGTGGAACTGAAAATGTTGATTAGTGGAGCTCATTAGCTGTGGCCTTTTTCCAATCCTTCCTGTCACACAATGTCTTCCGAGCGCCCAGTGCCGAACCTCTAGCTCCAAAGCACACATGTGATTAAAGTGACAGAGTGGCAGCTGATCGCATAAGAGCTTAATGATGCATAATTATAGAACTGCCACTTATTGCGTCATCACTGTCACAAAGAATCCACACGAAGAAAATTTCCAAATGTGAAGAAAGATGGTCTTTATCCCACTCCACTGCAGTTTAAGAACAGACTAATAAGAAATGAGGAAAGCTGGAGTTTTTGGGAAACCGCAACAAAACATTCAAGATTTTTTATGTAAAGTACTTTCAAAGGAAGGGTCCAGCTGTGCAGTGGAAAGAGGTACATTTTAATTAGTATTTTCACTTATAATAAAGACCAAATCAGGCCCACACTGCTGTTGCTCTCGAATGGTTTTAAATGTTTTATTGGCTTTTCACCATGCTCCTTATTTTGCCCATTTTTCCTCTCCAATTCCCTCTTGGTGTTTTTAAAATAAATATTCTTATTAAATTTCTGATTAATGGAATTTAATTGCTTTGCTTATGCACTGAGGGAAGGAGGAAAGAAATGGTGGAGTCTTTGGAGACGGACTCCCAAACACTTCTCCTTCTGCCTCTCACGCTTGTGTAATTTGATGGGCTTGTTATCAATTTCATCATTTTCACTGCAAGCGATTTTAAAGCATAAGCTTTAGCACCCTATGCACGTCCCAAGTAGGTTCAGAGTTAAAGGGCCCAATGTTCCAAATGTGTTGCATTTAGCGCAGATACGGAAATGGTTTTCTGACATTTCATTTTTTTTACACAGCAGAAAATTTAAAGACCTGACATATGAATGGATAGGTTTATTTCTGCTTCACAGAGTGTGTTGTTGCATTCTGGTTTTGGCTGACATGAAAACAATATGATGCTGTCGAGAACAGATAAGACGTGCTCACAGATTTTTCTTTTGACGCAGATGTGAATGCCGGGCCTTTTCAGACCTGCCAGGCACAATGTTGTCCTGGACAATAGCAGGCCGTGGGCCGATTGGCTCTTACACAAGCTATCCTGTGTCTGCTAGATTGGAGGAGTTGGTCTGTTCATGTCCTTTGCTATTTAGCCTTTGAGAGACTAAGCTCCAGGCCATTGTCAAACAACATTGTTCATATCAAATTTTGATCTATAAGCCTTTAAAGCAGGGAAAACAGCCTGGATGACTCTGGTACAGAGATTTAAAAAGCTCTTCTTTATACCTTCAGAGGGAGCAGAAGTGGATGGCTTCAGTGTTTGAATGATTAGTGCCATGTTAATAGTGTTTACAGCCAGTTACTTGAAATCAATACAAGTAGTTTGAACACAATCAAGTCAATCTATGTTTGACTTTGTGTATCACAATGACATTTTAAATAATGCTGAATTAAAGGTAAATCAATTGTCAGTGCATTTACTTTGGACCTAATATTGTAGCTGAGACTGGTGGTTATTTTCTGAAACATTTGAATATTTTCTCACAAATGCTCTCAAGCAAAGAAAACAGGAGATTAGGACAGCTCACTTGGAGCCACATCATCTTCTGTTTTTTTTTTTTTTTTGGTTCAGTCTTTTTTAGAAATGTCTCCAATAACTATACTCTTAGAACCCAAGATCTGCACTTGGGGCAATTACATTCTATTCTGAAAAATAAGAATATCTGGGATGTGTGAATGTCTCCTATAAATACTTTAAATAATATTTTGGTGAATAAAAGTACGTCAAACTGCAAAAACATCCCACAAAAGATTGGCCTAGGGTTCTAAAGTTTAAATGGAGCAGCCTTTGCTGCTGTTCTTACTCAAACAGCATAAATAAATGCTCACTGAATATATGCAGTTGGCACATAACTTTCAGTATTGAAATGTGTTGAAATCATGTTAGTTTTTTGCTTCAGCACTAAAAGAAAATAAAAAAACCCCAAAACAAACAAAAAACAATGTTTAATGTTAAGGTGTGATAAACATTAACAACATACTAACTACTTCATACTTCATTGATAATGTTATTGAAACAATGGTGTGTTTATAGTTGTAACCATATCCTAAATTCTGTTAATTAAAAAAAATCCTATTAATAATTTTATTTTTTTAATGAAAATATTAAACAATGTAAAAACGGGGTAGGCAACCCTGGTCCTGGAGTGCCAGACTCTGCTAGAGCAGGGAAATTAGTAAAATGTGCAGGAAGTTGGCACATGAATGTGCAGTGAGGAAGGAAGTAGTGGTGGGCAGCCTATGCTGTGGTGCCCTGGGACTAGAGAGGACAGTGAACATTTACACATTTTTTAAGCTAATTCCTGTGCCTTTCACTCGTCTTACAGTGTGGAAAGGTTTTCTCAGCCACATTGATTTAACAATTTTCTCACACAATATCAAAACATTTATGGCATCAAATTCAGAATGTGGTGAGTTATCACAACAACAACAACAAACACAGCTGCTCTACAGCTACTACTTTTTTTGAGTTTTCCAGTCCACCTTCAATACCATAGAGGCTGCAGGGACAGAATGTAAATGGTGTGCTATTTTAATGATGGAATTAGCTTCAAGGTTTATCTTCCAACAGGACAAAGATGCTAATCACACAGCCAAGATAACAAAAGAGTAGTTTTAGAACAACTCCGTGAATGTCCTTGAGTGGCCCAGCCAGAGCCCAGACTTGATCCAGATTGAACATCTCTGGAGATATCTAAAACTGTCTGTGCACTGATTCTCCCCATCCAATTGATCAAACTTGAAAGGTTCTGCAAGAAGAATGGGAGAAACTTCCCACAAACATGAGTGCCAAGCTTATAGTATCATACTCAAAAAGACTTGAGGCTGTAATTGCTGCCAAAGATGCTTCAACAAAGTATTGAGGAAAAGCTGTGAATACTTCTCACTTTGTCACTGTGAGTTATTGTGTGTAAAATGAATTGAAACAATTTTGAAATAAGGCTGTAAAATTACAAAATGTGCATAAAGTGAAGCACTGTAGGTCTGTCCATTGTTCTTAACAAAGAACATTCCTGGTGCAAAAAAACTTAAGTCCAGAAACTTTAGTCAGATACCTGATTACAGTCTCCACATGACTATGACTGGCACCCGGCTGCTCTGACCTCTGTCATGTTTTTTGAGAGGATGGTCAGAGACTCCATCTGCTCCTCACTACCTGCCACCCTGGACCCACTGCAATTTTTTTACAAGCAGAACTCCCTGTACATCCATGACTGCACAGCCAGACACAGTTCCAACATCATTGTTAAATTTGCTCTAACAATCATAGACATGATGACCACAGGCAACCTACACAGAAGAGGTTACCTTGAAAACTATCTCTCTAAACATCTGCAAGACCAAGAAGCTGATAGTGGACTCCCCTGTCTCTATCAGTGGGACCACTGTGTAGCGAGTCAGCAGCATCAGGTTCCTTGGTCTTTACATCTGAAGAGCTTACATGGTCAGAACACACCACACAGGTGGTGAGGAAGGCACAACAGTGCCTATTTTACCTCAGGAGGCTGGAGAGGTTTGGTCTGAATCCCCACACTGAATCCCCACACCTGCACAGAGGAGAACGTCCTGACTAGCTGCATCACCACCTGGCATAGGAACTGCACTGCCCTTAAGAGGAAACATCTGCAGAGGGTGGTGCACACAGCCCAGGACATCACCAAACCTTCTGGATTTATACACCAGCTGCTAGATTTATATTATACACCACTGTCTGAGGAAGACATTATAACAGACTCTACCCACCTAAGTCACTGCCTGTTTTCAAAGCTGTCCAGTGTTATGGGCAAAGCATGAGAACCAGTCGGTTCTGAGACAGCGTCTTTCCCCAGGCCACCAGGCTGCTTAACAGTCAGTGTTCCAGTCAACAGCTAGCCACAACCCATCTTCATTGTCTCATCACACCATCACACCTTCACATCACATAAACTCTTTATGCACTTTACTCATTATCAGAGCAGCAACTAGCTGCCCAGTAACACTACACATACCAAAGTCTGTCTCCCACTGCCTTCTCACACTACAGCTACATCTAATTCTCTACACAGTACATGTAAATATAATGCAAATATTATTTTTATTGTTTCAATAAACACAACTTCTATGTGCAATAATGTATTTTTCAGTACAATAATATGTACTGTATAATGTAAGTATAGTGTAAGTTAATGTGTAAATACTCTATATATTTTTTATATTTTGTTGCTGTTGGGCTGGTGAGGATTTCGAGAACCTTTGTGGTGGCCTGTGGGGTCCTGATCAGAGTAAAAGGAGACTAATAAAGTATGGAGAGAAACAGATGGACTGCAGTCTGGAATTTTAAAACTACAAAGGGCTCCTGAATTGCAAGTGATCTTGTGAAGTGAGCTGATGAAATGGCTAATGAAACAAGGTGGAGGAATTAATGTGTTGGCTAATCAAGTAAACAATCATTTTCTTTTATATTATGTACATTGGATACTACAGGAAAAATGGTCTTCATTTCAAAGACATATAAGAGTAGTCTTTTCTTCTAGGAGTGGTGGATACTTGTTTATCCCTCTGAAGTGTAGGGCCGCTGGGAGAATAGAGCTGTAGCCCTATATTCTGACTTGAACGTGTTTGATCGTATTTCTGAAAGTGACCAGAAAACTGCTGTTGTCCACATTTTGCTGTTTAGGAATTCTGGTGCAGTAGGCTTGGTTGCTACATTGGGCAGTGTATGTGTGTAAGCCTTTTGGGATGCAAGTTTGAAAATCCTGCCCCAAGGGAAAGGACTGAGCAGGACACAACTTGCTTTGCCTTGACAGCTCAGTCCCAAATGGCACCGTAAGCCATGCACTCCTATTCGAACTTTGATGATGACAATGTACAGACATATAGTTTAAGGATTCTTGGTTTAAACATGTACTTTTGGGATAGGGTGTGCATTTGTTATACCTAGTGTGTCAATAGCTTCACAGATTAATAGGATAATACATTTAAATAACTAGAGTTGGATTTTCCCCCTCTATCAATGACTGTGATTGGGCCTCTCCTATTGTAAGGAATCCATTCCTCACTAAAGGCGGTTGGATTGGAGGATAGCGGGTACCTGTACACATCACTTAAATTGGAAAATAAGATCTTAGACATTTTGCAACCTCTCATGCAGCACAAATTAAAAACTGCAAGACACCAAGTGCAACATTTCTGCATTTAGTTTGAAACTGAACCATCTTGACTTCATCACCAAGTGACCAAAAATGCTATTTATACTACCTTATGCTACCTTCACTTTCAGGAACTTAACCTTTAGAAACTTAGATCAATTTCATGGGATGTTTTTGTAGTTTGATGTACTTTTATTCACCAAACAAATTGAAAGTTATTTATAGGAAACAGTCACACATGCAACACACGTTTCCTTAATTTCAGGAGATCCTTGTCTGCTCAAATTTGTCTTCATTTCGGATGTAAAAAGTAAAAGGATGTAATTAGTTTTATTCATTTGACCATGTGTTGATTAACAAATTACTAGAACCTACTTTTTTGCTTATAAGAACTAAAAACACGTACATCTCAGAAATCCTGTTGGAAATTGATCATCCACAGTGTTTTTGAGCAGGCAATGAAATAAAGTTATTTATTTATTTGTTTTAAAGTTAGTTATTTGTAACAATTAAATTGACAACGATATTTATAGTAATACATTCTTCAAAATACTTAACAGTGGACCAATTAAAAATATAAACAATCAAAAAATACCTGAATGTCCTTTATTATTTTTGTTATCTTTATAGAGGATTTTTACTCTGAAATGTGAACACAATGTAATGAAAGATAGAAAGCAAACAACCCCTTTCCTCTGTAGCTTGGGTCAGTGATGTCATCAGCCCTGCCCCCTCTCACTGATTAGTCATACTCTGTATGTAGGTTAAACATATACATGTGGACAGAGCAGTAAACATGCACTGAAAGGCTCCTTTGGATTTAGCGCTTCACTTTTTCCATATTTTGTTGTAACAGCCTCATTGCAAAATGGATAAAATTAATTTTTCCATTCAAAGTTCTATTTTAATTATAATTAGACACAATTATATAACATACATAAGTATTCACAGCCTTTACTCATAACTTTGTTGAAGCACCTTTGGCAGCAATTACAGCATCAGTTACAGTCTTTTTGAGTATGATGTTTTTGGGAAGTTTCTCCCATTCTTTTTTTGCAAAACATCTCAAACTGACTCAGAATGAATGAGGAGTGTCTGTACACCGCCATTTTTAGACATCTCCTGTGTTATGTTCAATCAGTTTCAAGTCTGGACTCTGGCTGGGCCACTCAAGGACATTTTTACAGTTGTCCTGAAGCCACTCCTTTGTTTTCCTGGCTGTGGTATTGACTAGGTGATGATCAGTGCCTAGTTTCCTCCACACATGACACTTGGCATTGAGGCCAAAGAGTTCAATCTTTGTTTCATCAGACCAGAAAATTTTATTTTCTCATGGTCTGAGAGTCCTTTAGGTGACTTTTGGCAAACGCAGGACAGGCCGTCATTTGCCTTTTACTGAGGAGTGGCTTCCATCTGGCTTGTACCATATAGGCCTGATTTGTGGAATACTGCAGAAATGGTTGTCCTTCTGGAAGGTTCTCTTCTCTATACAGAGCAACATTGGAGCTCTGTCAGAGTGACCATTTGTGGATGATTGAGGCAACTGTGCTCATTGGGATCTTCAATGCATCAGAATTGTTTCTGTACCCTTCCCCAGCTCTTTGTCTTAATATAATCCTGTTTACAGACAATTTCTTAGACTTCATATCTTGGTTTGTGCTCTGACATGCATTGTCTACTACTTTATATAAACAGACATGTGGCTTTCCAAATTATGACCAATGAACTGAATTTACCACAGGTGTCCAATCAAGCTGTAGAAACATCTGAAGGATGATCAGTGGAAACAAGATACACCTGAGCTCAATTTTTGAGTGTCATGCCAAAGGATGTGAATACTTCTGTACATATTGTACTTTTGCATTATTATTTTTAATACATTTGCATAAATTTCAAACAAACATTTCTCACTTTGTCATTGTGAGGAATTGTGTGTGGGGGGGGGGATGAATTCAATCCATTTTGGAATAAGGCTGTAACATTAAAAAATGCCGGATGCACTTTAATTCAGTTGGAAGTGAGTGATTTTTAGCTGTTTTCCAAGCTGGAAAATTACTGAGTGATATGTGTGATTTCATCACAATGACATTATCATGGTAAGATTAGATAGTGTAAGTCTTGTAGTGTGTTATGATATGTATAACATGTCTGTAGGCTACTCTAATCCTGAGATATGAAACTTAGAATACCAGCATGTAATTGCCCACAAAATGCAGATCTCGGGTTGTAAGAGTTAAGATTTTGTTTGTTGAAAACATCATCTGTACATACATTATATGTCCATATATTTGTGGACCCTTCTAATGAATGCATTTAGCTAATGTAAGTTGCACCCATTGCTGACAAAAATGATGAATGTAATTGCAGAGCTTATCTAGATCCAGATCTGAGCTGGATTCACTTGGCTCTAAGCAGGAATACCCCCTGGACAAGGCTTCAGTCCAACCCAGGGTATAACCCATGCCCATTCACTCACACACTTGCACCTAGGTCCAATTTCGGTTTTACACTTGCACACCTGTAATGAACTCTTCCTCCAAAGGAAATCTTTAAAGAATCATTTCTGACAAATTGATAAGAGAGAATGCACTCTAAACATCATGACAGGAATAGGCCAGTATAATTGGCAAGCTCACAAACGGCAGATCTGCCTTCGGTAACTCCCTCATAATGAGATAAAATCAATTCAGTGCAGTGCAGAGACTGTCTTAGCAGATGGTGAAAGAAATCCATAATAGAGATCCGTATATCCCTCCAACAATGACTAGGATGAAAATAATTTAACAGCACTTGAATAGAAACAGAAAGAGAATACTGTCATTTTCTTCAGAAAACAGTACTACCACGCACCTTTTCCTTAAGGAGAAAAGAGAAAGCAAGAGAGTACAAAAATTAAAGATTTAGGCACATCAAATTGCTAAAAAGGATTTCTCTGTAATAAGAGAGGGTTGAGTGTAGAAACTCTAGATCCCATCTCCATCCATCCATCCATCCATCCATCCATCCATCCATCCATCCATCCATCCATCCATCCATCCATCCATCCATCCATCCATCCATCCATCCATCCATCCATCCATCCATCCATCCATCCATCCATCCATCCATTTTCTATATCGCTTATTCCTGAATAGGGTCACAGAGAACTGGGGAGTGCAAGGGTGGGAAACAACCCTAGACAGGGTGCTAGTCCATCATAGGCCTCACACACACACACACAGACAGACACACATTCACACACTAAGGGTCACTTTAGAGTCACCATTTCACCTACCGCACACGTCTTTGGACTGTGGGGGAAAACAGAGTACCCAGGGGACACCCAAGTGAACACTGGGAGAACATGCAAACTCCACACAGAAACTTCCCAGGTCGCCCCACCTGGGGATCGAACCCAGGTCCTTCTTGCTGTGAGGCAACAGCGCTATCCACATTATAATGGAATATAAACATATGCCGCTTATGAAAAAAGAAATGAATGAATAGGAACTCATAAAGACAGTATGAATTACATATTTACTATGGTTAACGTTAGGGTAAGGTATAGGTTAAAGTTGAAGTATAGGTTCAGGTTACACTGGTTGCTTTGTAACATTCTTTGTGTAAATTATTTAACTTCTGTGTCTGAGTTACATCACAAAATTTGTGCATATGTAAAATGGTCAGAATATACATTAATGGCTACACATTGTATGATTTCTGAAAGTGACACATGTACACATATGTACAAATGCTGTATACTTATATGTACAAATGGATATATTTTGGCCTGCTTGCAGAATTGTACAGATTTGCATCCCTTTTATAGGACATTCCTCTATAGAGCCTATCATGAGCTGGCCCTTTACCAAAGCAGGGTTTGAATGTAAACTATAAATACTAGACTCACATGAAGAGAGCTTTGGAGATGTTTTAATGAACACAGTAATGATGTTTTAATGAACCACATTTTTCTATATGAATGCTATTTGTTTTATATTCTAGTAAATATATATTTATTGTCCAGATAAGGAGCTTATAAGTTTGAATTTCACAGATACCTAAAACTTTTGCACAGTACTGTACAAACATAGCATAAAAGTCATAAATTTGGGTATTTAAACCTTATCAACTTCCTTCTGAAGCATTTGTACATATGTGTACATGTGTGACTAAAAGAGCATTTCAGAAATCATTTTAAAGCCATTAGTCATCATATTTTAATTTAAAGACATTAAAAAGTATGAAAGTATGCCTTTGAAAACTTCAGCCAAATAGGTCTTATGGTGTTAAAAACTGTTACATGCTTGGGTTAACAAGGTATCAGGTCAGAGGGCATCTAGTGGTTAATTAGGTTGTTCATTCGTCTGAGGTGTAAAGGCAATAAAATGAGTAATAAAAGAACATGGCTTCACCATGTCAGTTCTGAGGTAAATTTAGCTTGACTAATTTGAGGTACATCGTTAAAAAGCATATGGCAGTCCTTTCTCAACTGCACAGCTTGCCTTTGCTCAAGAGACTTGAAAAATGAAAGAAAAGAACAACACCCCTTTTCCCCAGCCCCAAAATATTTTTTTCCTCTTTTCCTTGCAGCAGCACCAAAATAGCAACACTCCTATATAACACTGGGCTTGAAGTTGTTGTATTAATCAGCTGTGAAGAGATTTTAGTGCATAACAAGCACAACAAACATCAGCTGTTACATAATCTGGCTGATTAATTGCATTTTCTATAAACACTTAGAACCCAAGATCCACACTTTGCTGGCAGTTACATGACATTCTCTAATCTCCATAACTTAGGATCAAAGAAACCTACAACCTATTGACTTCCTGATATACCCTCAAACAAGACCTATCAATCATGGTGGTTTCATTACTGTGAGATGAAATATCAGTGAGTAATCCAGCGTGGAATGCAGCTAAAATTCACTCATTTCCAACTGAATTAAATCCCAGTTTGGGATTTAATGCCAAAGGAGCTTCCAGTGAATGTTTACTGCTTTGTCAACGTGTACAATCTCAAGCTGCATGCAGACTCTGACTGATATGTGAGATGGGGCAGGGCTAATGACATCAATGACCCAGATATTGGATAATAGAGGAAAAGAGGAAGAGTGGGGCTGCTGTCCATTTGTTTCACTACATACTTTGTTAGCCTTCTTTCTCACTGTGCTTTAAAGGTCAGGACCCCACAGGACCCACAGGACCACCACAAGCCAGATATTATGTCATCATGCTGTGATCTCTTGATTAAAAACACGTGGCTGCATAATATATGTACACTAAACCTTTTGACCAGTAGTGTACATTTTTTGATCAACAATGCTTGGTGTGATTGGAGGAATGTACACTTTATTGAGTCTTTCTGCTCCCCAGACCTGGAATCTCTGAACATCTCCTACAGACCAGTGTCGTAGCTGTCACTGTGTAAATTAACTGACACAGACCTGACACTTGTGAAACTGCACAATGCAATTAACAAACAGGAAACGTTCATTATCACTGAAGACTTCAGTAAAGCCACCAAGGAGGTCCCACACTGGTCAGACCAGTCAGACTCTGTGCTCCAAGACTGTTTTGATCACGCGGACTGGGAAATTTTCCATGATTCATCTAACAGCATTACTGGATATACTGATTGAGTCACTGGAATCATCACAGAGTGCATAGAGGATGAACTGTCTTTTGTGCCCACAAAGACAATTTGTGTTTAGCCCAATCAGAAGCCATAGCCAAGTTCACCCAGCTCTGGATGCATATACTGCTGCTTTTAAGTCTGGGAATACAGAGGACTATAAAAAAGCCATCTATGCTCTCCGTAAGACAATAAACGAACCAAAATGTAAATACAGAGATCAAGTGGAAACAGTGTCAGAGGCATGTGGCAGGGGTTAAACAACCAGCACCACTTGCTTAAATGACTGACACACAGTTACTCTGACCTCTGTCATAAGCAAGTGCTTTGAGAGGCTGGTCAGAGGCTTCATCTGCTCCACTGACAGTGCAATTCTCCTCACTCTGCACATTGTCCTCTCCTAAAGGTCCTAAAGGACCATCAGCTGGTGGCAAGGATGGGCAGAAACACATCCTCACTGACCTTTAAGCATCTTTACAGCCTGCATCACCAGCCAGATGGGAACTACACTACTCTTGAGAGGAAAACTATGGAGAGGGTGGTGCTCACCGCCCAGGACATCACCGTGGTTCAGCTACCAAGCCTTCTGGATTTATACACTAGCCACTGTCTGAGGAAGACTAGGAAGATTTTAAAGGATGATAGGAGTTATAGATGCATGGGGACCAGAACCTGATGACCCTGAGATAGCTTCTTCCCCTGTGCCCACCAGGCTGCTAAACAGACAGTGTTCCAGTCCACAACCAGTCACAACTCATTTTACTTGCATCATATTTTACCCTCATCACACCTTGTCACACTACATCTGTATTTAACTGTATACCCAGTGCACATGTAAATATAATGTAAACATTGATTTTACAGTTTCTATACACAGAACTTCTACAGTGCAATAAAGTTTATAATGTATGTATACTGCAACTTAATTTGTAAAAAGTCTATTTGTATTACATATAAGTATATTTTTTATTTTGATTTTGTATTTCTATACAGGGCACTGTAGGCTTGGACCTGTACAGTGAATGCAGTTGCTACAACTAGTTTAGGGATGCTGTAGTAGATCATGCATATAGATCCACTGTGCTTGCATACAGTGAATTTGGCCTCCGTATTTAACCCATCCACACAGTGAAACACACACATGCACACCAATGAATTTTAGGGTGCATTGATGACACATGCCCTGAGCAGTGGGCAGCCCTATTCATGGCACCTGGGGAGCAGGGAGTTAGGGAATTCAGTTCAGGGAATTGAACCGGCTACCTTACAGTCACAAGGCTGTTTCCATAACTGCACGGAGAAGCAGAACAGAGAAATGTCTCAGTTCTGAAGCTCCAGTGAAGCAAATATGTCAGGTGTTTGTGAAGCCCATGGTAACATGTTATCTCTAAAGCATCCCAGTGCATCCATTTCACCAGAGCTTTGAAAAAAGCTATTTCTCTGGTTTACCCACCAAAGAGAGCAGATGGACATACAGATGTTTAGGCAGATGTTTAAGATAAACTCAGCTCTTTCAACCACATATGCTGCTCCTTTTCTTTGGGAGGCTATGAATATAAGGTTGCAGTAGGCCGGTCCAAATATCAACCACTTTTGGGTCTTGTCAGTTCCTTTCTCACCCTTGACCAACTGACTGGAGGAAAGAGGAATTCCCAAGAGAATCGCAATTTACTCAAATCGATTTGTCTAAGAAAACGAGGGGAACTAGGTGTTATTCCCACAAGCCTGAAATTGGGGTAGTTTTTAGATCGGCTGATGACAGGTGCTAGCTACATGGTGCTTCATAAAGCTCCAGTCTTGTTGTGTTGTGTACATAACGTTGTTGTTCACATGAAATTGTGCCCATGTCTGTTACAATGTTATGTAAGTTTATTTTCACTGTGGTTCTATTCTGTATACATGGATCTGCTGCTACACAAACCCTTTGGGCTTTGTAAAATAAGGTGAATATATTTTTGAACGATAGAAATGATAGAGAAGTACACATTTCATACATGTTGCAGTCATAAAAGCAGAACAGAAGTGCAAAAGTAAATCCTACAATGGAAAGTAAGACTGTTGATGGAGAAAGTTGGCCAGACATAGACTTTAGCAACTACAGTAAATAAAGCACACTTTGGAGTATGAGGGAAAAGAATGTTTTGAAGTTCAGCCAGCTAGAAGTTCATTAAATATTCATCCATATTAAAAACTGCCTACATTTACATTCATGGGGCAAGCTTGCAGTATGTGGAGACAGGGAGCTCTGTCCTTTGATTCTTTCTTGGTTTCCTTGAGTCTCAAAGTGATTGGAGAACTTCATACTTTTATGAAGCTACTGTATTTTTGTACTGGTGCTGCTGCAGCATGTTTTGTCATACCCTTAATGGACATTACATAATCGTCCCATTTTCATTTTACGTATTTAGGCTGTACATCACATGCTATTACTAATCCAATTAGCATCATCATGAGTACAATGTGATGTTTCTCTTCAGGAGCTTTAAATTATTATTATTTTTAATTAAAACATTTGCTGAAGCTGTTTGCCCATCACAGCAGATTATGCCTTTGGATAATGGAAAGGCATAATGGAACATGGAAACATTGGAAACATTCAGTTCTTTAAAGCCCCATGAGTTCACTACAAAATAATCACCAGATCTCAGAGAATATGTGCTGAGGTTTCTCGTGCCTCCAGACTCACACTTACACAACTCTTAGGCTCTTTGACCTGCCTCAGCTCCTGCCCAGACCCTTCATTTCTACCAACTGTCTAAACTGCCTGCCATGACTCGGCCTGCTCTTAAGCAGTCCATCTTCTGCAGCCCTGCTAGGTCAACTGCTTCTGATGCACTTGGGGTATCCCCACCAGTGAGGCTAATTATGGGATGGGAAAAAGTCAAAGGGATCTAATACCATAACAACACTATCTCCCCTGGAGCTATATATGAAGGACTGGCTCGGAATTCTTTCACTCTGAACACTTGACCTGGTTTCAAATATGAGTCACTACAGGAAAATGCCCTGTAGTTTTTGTGGAAATATGAGTTCATCATAGGATGTTAGAACAAATAATGTAAGTTTAGAAGCTTTACTGTATTTCAATTCATCGTCAGCAAACAGGGTCAGGTTAGTGTCAATTACTGACCTGTTCTTAAACTGCTATTGTCTGTGTATTTACATGTCTGAAATTACATGTCTGTGTATGAACACATTTATATACCAACCATTGTTTCTGTCACTGTCCACTTTGTAGTTCTGTAATTACAGACTGTATTCCATCTGTTTCTCTGCATGCATTGTTCGTCTCATTTCACCATGTTCTTTAATGGTCAGGACCACACAGCAGGTATTTTGTGGGTGGTGGGTCATTCTCTGCACTGCAGTGGATTTCGCCACTATGAGTGGGTCAGACTCAGGGAAGCTGCTGGAGTGTTTAAACACCACAGTGTCACAGCTGGACTGAGAACAGTCCACCAACTAAAAGTATCCAGCCATTAGTGTTCCATGGTCAGTGTCCTGTGAGCACTGATGAAAGACTACAAGATAACCAATTCAAACGGTGCAGAAAAAGATTAGCATCTGATTTTACATCTACAGTGAGTGAACACAGTATTTAAACATTCCAGTAGCATTGCTGTGTATCAAGATATGCTACAATATAAGGAAATATAAGTACATATTATTGAGTAAATGATTTGTAATATCAGTTATAGTCACTCATTACCATGTTTGTAGCAAATATTTGTGAATTATTTATCACATAAAATCTAATTTCTTACCCGTACTTTGAGTACAAGTAGTGTGCTGCAGAGGTTTTGGTGCCATTTAATTAATGTTAAGGAATAAGATAGAAAATGAGCAGTAAATTTACAGTATATACCAGCATTAGAGCATTTTGTGTCATGTTATATTTCTCATTTTATCTGTGAAAGGCTTTGTATGTGTGTATGCTACTATGTTGTAGTCATGTCTCAAAGGTATTATCTATTCTCTGAAGCTAAAGGAAAGAAATGTCCCTCTCTGAGAGTATTGCTATCACTATATGATCACATGTAATGAAATATTCATGTGAAGCTGTATTTCATTTTTAATGCAAAAACACATATTAAGCGCTACTTATCATGCAGTAAGCATGTATTAGCTTTACCTCCACTGGTGCCTTTACTCAGTGCTAGAGATCTCATGTAAAATTGTGTATGTGTGCATGCTGGCTCAGTAAATGTCAGAGAGCAGGAATAATGTTATGTGTCTGTTAGTTCTTTCATCCAGTTTCTCGCCATGGGTACACAATTAGAGGTTGTAGTAGGCTTGGGCTACAAAGCTATAGCCCTAGGTGTTTTTTCAGTAGCCCCATGTCTTTTTCTCCTTAACCCCCACACCTGCCATTTGAATGTAATGAAACAAGCATGGGGGATCCCTGCCTTTTGGATAATGACAAATAATAATGACTCTCTTGCCTTTGAATGGACAAAACAAAACTCTTCTCCCCTGTTTTAAATGGATAAAACAAGCATGGGGGCTCTCTTTTTTGAACGGAAGAAATGAATCAAATCCATCTCCACCATCCCCTTGGGCTAAGTCTTGGGTCTCTATAACATCTATGCACACCTCTGTACACAAGGTCAAACATCACACAGGGTAGTTGCCCTTACAATAGCCAGATAACAAGCTGAAGTGTGAAAGTGCAAAACTGGCCATTGCATTGGAGTTGGGGACCTGGTTCTTTCCAATGAGTGTGTTTGCAATGATGCAAAGGCGACAGTTAGAAAAGAGGTGGTGGCTGGTTGGCTTGTTGTGGGTTTAAGCATTTAGCATTAGCATGCTAAGTATTATGTTTTTAGCTAAGTATTAGCATTTATAAGCAACTGTATAACCTACTAAAATTATTTTAGACCATTATAGTAAAGGCATCAGTTATGTTAGTATAGGCTTTATTTATAAGCATCATTGATAACACAAGCTTGCAAAAGGAGGATTGAAATATAACCAGTATAACAGTAAACTAGGCATGTAAAAATGTTATCTAGCTTGGTGGCACAAAGACAATAACAATATCACATGTAGTTTTACACCACACAGGAAATATTTAATACATGAGATGTGGATGCAGCTTGGGCTAATGGCAGTGCAAAAATGAGGAGGTTCATACTTTTGTTTTTATTTGTTTGTTTATTTGTGACAATGAAATAACAATTTCTATAGATTTCATTTGTTTTTGTTTTTCTCATCCAGGACAGTGTAATGCACATTTTAGTGTTAAATAACTCCATCTATTTAGTGTTTAACAGGTTTATACTAGATTCACAGTTGTGCCCCTATGGCTAATTGGCAAACAAATGGGAACAGCTGTGCCCCTCTAAATTCTGTGTTTGTCCCAGTACAACAATCAGTCTAGAAACACCACTGGTGCCAGATGGTGGGTCAAACCAAGCCATACTTGAAGCCCAGAAGGCCATGGTATGGCTTTTGGGTTGGTCCATTCTTGGTTTTGTAGGCAAGTATCAGGGCAGCTACAGGAAACCAGTGAAGAGAGAAGTTACATGGTTGAACAGCCAACCAGAAGGAAACTGCAAAATTCAGATATCTCTAATGTTACATACTTACTATACGGTGTGGGTAAACTTTATGTATACATAAAAAATTACCACAACGTTTACTGAATAAAATTTACTTTAAGCTTGATTTATGGTAATGAATGTTTTATATCATGTACAATAATGTTTGAATAGAATAGGTAGTTTAAATAGAATAGGGAAAAACTAGGGGGGTGGGGCATAAGGAGAAAAGAAAATGGGAAAACATCAGGTTTGAATTTGAGGAGGTTAACCGAAATTAAAGTACAAATGTGAAAAAAGTTTTTTAAAACATATTTAAACAGTAACAGTTTGCAACACATTGATAAAGAGTACTCACAGTACTCTTGGTATTATGAAAGTGAGATCCAAAGAGCACTCTGAGGACTTCAAAAAGAAGGTTGTAGATGCAGTTGAGTTTGTGAAGGGATTTAAAAAAGACAATTAACAAGTGAAGAACATTAAAATTAAGTTCAGCCCAAGAGCGGACCACAAGATGCATAAAAATGTCTATGCTAAAATGTCACCACAGGACCTAAAGGTAGCTCCTTCCATAGTTGATGTCATAGTGAACCATCTACCATCAAAAAAAGACCAGACAAGTTAGATTTTCATGGGAAGTAGCCAAGGAGGAAACCATTGCTGTCTAACCAAAAAAACAAACAAACAAAATACATGAGGGTAAGAATAAAGTTTGCCAGTGAACACCTAGACAAATGTCAGGTCTTCTGGAAGAATGTGCTTTGCACATATGAATCCAAAATTGAATTTGGGCACAGTAACAGATAAGAAAAACATTTGATAACAAGAACCATAGAACATAACATCTTGAAGCATGGGGGTGGAAGTGTCTCTTCATCATTTCTATTAATTACATTTTACAAATTACATGACTTTAATTTTGTGTTATATTACCTGCATTCCTTGATGTAAATAAAGATTAAATCCATATGTTTAAAAAAAGTCAAATGGGGTGGGGTGATAACAAAAGTGGATGTTTTAGCACTCGTGAACCACAAGTGAACTCAAACATTTCATCTTGTGTGTATTTTTATGAGAAGGAGAGGCTTAGAGGCTATTCATGAGAGAGAGTGAGAGGCAGAGACCATTCATAATCATCCTTGGCTTAGTTCTCCAAAACCATCATAGCGCAACAAATTATCATTAGAGGGAAGTATCACTTTGAACACTCTTTGAACCAAGTAATGGCACACGTAATGCTACAGAGGTTTTGGGAAAGATAGGCTGATTTAGTGGAGGAATGCATATAATGATGACATGTCTAGAAGAGTGTTAAAGATCACTCCTGAACTGTTCAATTGTGATGGATATGATGCAGCATCAGCAGAAAGAGGGGTGCTGCAGCCCTAATGGAGCCACAGGCCAGTAGGAACTACTGGGCAAGAAAGTGGATTGTTGAAGAGCTTCAATTTAATCTTTATGAATTTCTTTGCTTTTAAATGTATTCAATAAACATTATCATTAGTGTGATATTTAGCCCCTTTTAAATGATTTGAGAAGAAGTAAATGTGGCTGGTCATGGATGAGGCACGATATCCTCCTGGAGATTCACCATGAACAATTCACCAAGATGCTGCCAAAATATATCTCAGATTGGATACCTTGGTACCAACAAGATTCAGTATAATTATAATATAATTCTATAATATAATTGATATAATTATAATCCTTTAATGTGCTTATGAAAGAGGTGAGGTCTTCAGTCAGTGTTTGAAGACAGCTAGTGGCTGTTTTGCCCATTAGGGAGGTTTATTCTACCTGTTTGGGATTTGGGTGCTGGTCTCCCATGCATTTTAAGGGATGATGGGTCAAGTCGAGCTATACTTGATGTTTGAAGGACTCTTGGTGGGTCCTTCGTGTTGATGGGATTGAAAAGATCTTCTTTCCACTGTCTGATGATGCCTACAGTTGAGTTTAGCAGCCCCACCATATACAGTTTTGGTCAGGAATGGCTTTCCCCTCCTGAGCCACATAACAGTTTGCCAGTATCTTCTCAGAGTCAACCAAGAGTTGTTTTCCATAACCAAAGTCCTCCCACAACAGTCCTCTTGGCAACAGTCAAAGCCACAGCCTGATTTGCCCTTGGATATGCATCAGCTGCCTCCAGAGTACCACAAGCCAACCAGGCTCCATAGGACTCTTTCTTCAGCTTGACAGCCTCCCTTACCCAGGGTATCCTCCATCAGGTTCAGGGATTGCTGCCACAACTGGAACCAACAACCTTGCAGGCACAGCTCCAATTTGTTGCCTGGATGGAACAAAATGGAGGCATGGAACATGATCTATTCAGACGCAATGCCCACCACCTTCTTCAGGATGCAATGGAAGCTCAGCTGAATGTGGGAGTTGAAGACCTTCTTGACCTGTCTCTCTGGCATGCTCGTCCACCACCTGATCCAACTTACCGCAGGACCAAGGCTTCAAGGACTCCAAGAAGGCCAGATACTCCAAACTGCCATTCAGTGCATATGCACAAACAACAGTCAGAGCCTGGTGCCTAGTCTGAAGGCATAGGGAAACAACTCTCTCATCCAGCAGAGAGAACCTCAGTGTACAGTTGGAAAGCCAGGGAGTTATCAGTAAGCCCACTCCTGCCCTATGCCTCTTTCCATGGGCAACTCCAGAATAGAATATAGTCCAGCCTGCTTTGAGAAGATTGGTTCCAGAGACCACACTGTGTGTCGAGGTGAGACCAACTGTATCTAGTTTGTACTGCTCAACCTCATGCACCAGTTCGGGTTCCTTTCCTGCCAGAGAGGTAATATTCCATTTCAAGAATGGAATCCAATCGAGGAACAAGTTTCAGTAGCCAGGGATCAAAATGCCATGGTCCACACCTTTGGCCACTACCCAATCCACATCACAACGGACCCCCATTACTACCCCTCTCAAGGCTGAAAAACAAACAAACAAACTTTTCCTTATTATTTTTGTTATTTTTGTATGTATCAGTATTATCACTCACTGATCAGTTAGTGTCTGCGTGCAGGTTGAGCATGTACAGCTTTAAACTGGAATTTAATTCAGTTAGAAATTAGTGAATTTAAGCTATTTTCCAAGCAAGATTACTCATGCATAATTCATCACACAGTGAGACCACCATGGTAAGATAGAGTAAACCTGGTAGTTTGTTATGATATGTGTATAAAACAGCATGTAACTGCTGTGGATCTCAGGTCAAAAGAGTTAGCCTTCAAATTGTACACTTTTTGTCAGAATAAAATGTTTCTGCATACTGAAGATTATGACACTGCATGTGCACACCATCTTGTGTAATAGGTGAAACTTTCATCTTCCCACCAAGGAGGACACTGTGATGACCATGAAGTCTGAATAAATACCAGTTTGATATTTCTTACTTAATTGAAAAACCACCAGTGAAAATTTTACCAAAAGAAGGTAAACTGCATGGTACCTTAGAGGGGCAGTGTATGGTCATTTGAAAGATTTTCTGCTGAACTAACACATGACAACCAGACATTTCTGCTTCATGTGACTGGAATAATTGAGCAGAATCTAAACAGGGTTTGGGCCATAAACAGAGCAGGGTGAGCCCCAGCCCTAAAGCCACTGCATAAGCAATGGATGGAGTTTTGTGTTTATTGTCTCAAATTCCCCAAAAGAGAAGATTTATGCTTAATCTAAGTTTGTTTGGTTGCAGGTAGGAAAAACAAGAGAATTTCATATATTTCCTCCTCATCTGTTCACAGACACAGTGTCATTGCCAGAAAACGACTGAAAGCAACTGCCTCAAGAACATCCCGCAAAGGACACTGGATGCCTCTCTGAGCCTGTAAAGAGCTTACACAGAGTCTCTGCCAGACTGACATGGCATATTTTTCTTGTTTATGCCACAAAGTTATTAAAAAGACTTCTGTCCATTGGCAGGGAAGTTATTCTCACCAGTGGGATTGTTTATTTCGCCATTTCACCAGTGGCATAAGTGGTTTCATATCTTTGCATTGCAGTAAATTTGATGTATACTCACCTTGAAGAAAGGAAGGGTCATGTGGAAGTACTAATCTTGACCAACCCAAACAGCAGAGGCCTCATTATGCTGCACTGAATATTGTTATCCATCTCCCTGTGAGAGAATCTATGCAGATGGCTTGGCCAAGTGTTTGTATTCTTACGGATGCATCATGAATAAGTCTGACCAACTCTGATAATGTGCATTATTTATGTTTGCATCTTCTTTAAAATCACATTAAGATTTATTATGTTTAACCATAAATATGGATAACAATATGTCACATCAGAATGGGTTTCAGAAGCTTCGCCATTATAATGAACACAGATCATTTTACGGTGCAATGGTAGTCCTAAGTATTTACAGTTGTGCTTGTCTTAATTTTAAGTAGGTATCTTAAGATTATAATGTGATGATTATTATTCTCACACAAACAGTGCTGTTAGAGAACTGAGGTGGTTCTAATGCCTGTTGGTTTAAAAATCAGTTGATGCTCTTATATAAAATATTTCCATGGTAATTCTATACAGCACAGTAATAATGTCCATATATGCTGATCAGCCATAACATTAAAAGCACCAAGGTAAAATAAAATAAAAATAACCAAGGTAAACATTAGTATGGTGACATCCATTACTAACTGGAAATGCAACATTCTTGGCTGCTCTGAAATTGTCTAAAAAAAGAAGTCTTTTAGATCAATATTCTGAAAACCTATCAAAAGATGCCATGAAACAATGTGTGCATGGGTGGAGAGATCGCATTGTTGTTGACAACCACTGGACTTGTTAAAATTAGGGAGTTTTGACATTAGCATGCTTTTCAAGACCTGTACTTGCTCTGAGACTTGAGTGCATTTAGTTGAGTGCAAAGCTGTTTTTGAGCCTTGGAGCAGTTCATAGAATTTCAGAGAGCTTTCACAGCATTTCCATATTGGAAAACTGTCCTTTAAAGAATGTCAATTTGAATTTGCATGTGAAAATAATAATGACCACAAGCAAATACTGCACATTTGGTCAGGGTCTGTGCTGTATCAGTGCAGTTTGTATCTACAGGAGGTGTGTACTTCTTCACTAAAAGCAGAGCTAAGAGCAGTCTATGAGACTAGGTCTTTAAGTAGGTGTGAGTGTGCATGTACAAAGCTTGGGTGTAATATAGATAGTGGCCTGAAATGATGGGGCACAAATCAATTGGGTCCTTTTTATTTTGACAGACAGTGCTTTAGAGACCCATGAGTGGGCCATCATGTCTACAAAAATGCAGGAGGAAAGAGAAAAGACACTTAGTGCTCTTATTCTGTGTTCTCCTCTGATACATCTCCAATCACTAATAACCTTGAGTGCCACAGCAATGTTCATTATTTTTGATGCACAAAAAGCATAGAAATATCAGCATTTGATAGCCTGAACATGTGACATGGAAAATTGGAGCAACTTGATTTTTGCTTTTTGGAAATTTGTTTTTCCCATCTGACTTGAGTTGAACCAAGGGCTAAGCTCTTGGAAGATTTGGTAGAAGGCAGATATTGTGCTTATTTTATTGATCTTTAAAAGTCTGAGGTGGACATGTGGCAAACAAGGTAGTCAATCCTTGTCCAGTCTCTGAAGTATGATGGATTTTTCAAGGTTTTCTGCACAAGTGAACCAAACAAAAATTAACGTGGTATTAAAGGCAGGTGGACCCACCCCTTCTTTGATTGTGGAATGCTAAAATAAATTAATTAGCACTCTTTAGGATACAAATGTTATAATGCAAGTCATTATTAAAGAACACTGGCCAACTGCACATATTACAGTAATGCAAATATTCAAGTTTAATTGGATAAAGTGCAATACATGTTAAAAGTCACTGCATTAAAAACTTTTTTACATTTTATATGCAAGGATTGTCCAGAACTGATGGATAATGTCTATGTGTATTGTGATAACATGTGATAACATGTGATGTGTATCATGAAAATATTTTTATATAAGAAAATATCTTTAAAGATTGTGATATCATCAATTCACCCACCCCTACTTCACTACCCAAAACACAATATAACAAATATGAAATGTTGTTGGTGTTGGTTCCCCTGGGGGTCTGAACAGCTGAGTCACTCACTGTGCTCAAACGCAGACAGAAGACCCATCTGTTTCAAGAGTATTTAACTCCATTAAGATTTATACTGAATCTTGTTAGTCCCCAATCTGACAATTATTTTCAACAGCATCTAAGGGTGAGGAATCTCTGGATTCTAGCCTTTTCTATCTAAATGAACAGTAAAGCACTTTTGTTAGTCGGTCTGATAAGGGCATCTGCTAATTGCCACAAATGTAAATGTAAATGTAAAAGAAAATGTGTGAGTGTGTGTCACACTCACTGTCCACTCTCTATTCTGACACACACTTAGTTGCTTCAGCTTGTAGATGTAAAGTCAGAGACAGACTGTGACCACTATGTCACTGCAGTGCAGATAATGATATAAAAAAAATATTAAAATAAAACAATATGTAAATAATATGTATAATTAATGATGCTGTTATTGACTATCTATCCATCTTAAACATTGCCACCTTATTATTATCAAGTTGTTATATATTATCAATTTATTATCATTTGTATGTACTATTATTGAGAATGTTGTCATTATAATTGCTGTCATTATAATGATCAATTTTTTTGCTACTGTTGTAATGTGCAATATTCAGTATCTTCAGAGAGGGAGAGAGAGCAAGAAGAGAGAGAGAGAGAGAGAGAGAGAGTGAGAGAGAGAGAGAGAGAGAGAGAGAGAGAGAGAGACCCTAATTGAAAAAGCTGGAGCTGAGAGTTTGTGCTTGCTACACTCGTCTCTTTCTCAGTGTAGCAGTCTGAGCACTCATCTGTGTAGGTCAGATTTCTTTCTTGCTACGACTCGAAAGGGCATGAAGGGATCAAATTGGACAGCAGACACGTGCTGGGCTTTGGCAGAGTCCTAAGCCAGAAGAGTGAGTGGCAGGTAGAGCAATTCTGAGCAGGAGCCTTTGACTGGAAAAAAATTGATCTCTTGCTTTGTCAGAGGCTTGATTTATAACTGAAGGATGGGATCAGATAAATAAGTGATGTTTGGTGTTTCTACACAGCTCCAGTATTAGGGGCCTGTGGAGTATATGGATGATTGAGTCCTGAACATTAGGAACCACACACACACACACCTTTGCAAACACAACACTCAGATCACCCACCGAGAGGTCTATGTAGAGCATCATCACTCTATTTCATTCTGCCAAGCCTATCCTTCCTTACTCAGCCCAAGAGAAAGACTTTTGCGACTGGACACATTTAACCAAGCATGCTTTAAAAAACAAAACAAAACTAAACAAACAAAAAACAAAGAGTATGGGCACCAAGTTCTCAAACTCAGTTTGTATATATTTGATCATATTCTAATAAAAATGTACTTCATGTTTGCTTTTTGCTTGTTAGGACAATAAAACAGCTAACATTAGAACACCTTACAAACCTTTGAAATTGTAGTGTTTTTGAGCTAAAAATGCAATTATATATATATATATATATATATTTCTCCTCTGGATCTCCTCTCCTCTAATTTTTCTTCTTCTGTTTAGAAGTATGTATCCCAAATGAATGGGTGGAATACAATAGGTATGACCCTGAGAGAGCATGCCAAATTTGGTGTAAATACATCTAGGAGGGTGGTACAGTTTGAATAGATAGCTAAATGAAACAGAGTGCACATGAAACTTGAAGTAATCTCTCCCACCACTCAGGTAATTGAGGCCAGCCAAAGTGAAGCATTTCCTTGTATGATATAGACAAAATTCTTTTTTTCTTCTATTATGTGCCTCATGCCCTACAAAACATCATAAAGAAACATCGCCCACAGATCTCAGCATGAACTTGTGCCTGAGTTTTTGTCCAGTCTGCACAAGTTTGGTGTGAAACAAATCATGAAAACCAAAACTTTAATAAGTACCAGACAGTAGTTGGAATGTCACCAAAAGGTGTCACCAAAAGCTCTCCAATGGACATGAAAATTGGCATATTACTACTATATGATGTCCTGTACTAGTCTGATGTTATGGTCAAAAAGCATGGCCTACAATGAATCATATTTCAGCAGGTATTTATATGTACACATGTAAAATCTACATTTAAACAAACTACACATAATGTGGCTTCTGTTTCATGAAGGGTCACATATTGACATATTGGGCCTAACTGGGTTAATATGTGTTTGAACCACAATAATGGCCATTTGCAGCTACATTTTTGTTATGTATATATCAGTATTATCCCTTCTCAGAACTTTACTTTTTTAATTGAACACTGAAGGCACATACCAATCACCCCAGTAATTCCATGTAAAGTGGACTCAACATGAAGGTTGGGTTTATCTTTTTTTATATTCTTTTTTTTTGTCATCTCCATATATTATCATATCATCTTCAGTAAAGTGGTAATATGGCCAGGGACACTTTACTGATGTTTGTCATGCACCAACTATTACCATCTTAAAAATATATAAATAAATAAGCTATCATTTATTATTTTTATTTATATTTGTTTTTTGTTTTTTGCTGTTTCATTATTTTTATTGTCTTTTATTGTATCGTTATTGTCATTTAGAGTAGCATTCTCTGTATGGCAGTGCCATAAATCACTCTCTCTTCCTCTCTCTGCAGTAGTAGATACTGTTTTTACTAGAACTTTCATTACAGCAGAAGTGCGGGAAGCCCAGAGATTTTTCATTCATGAAGTGGACATGAAAAGTTTGCTGCAATCCTTTTTTCTTTACAAAGTGTCTTTTGGCCTTTAGCAGTCTGAAACAATGCAGGTACGACTGGGCCAAGGAAGCAAAAGGCTTTTAAAGTGATTTATCTGTATGGATTGGGTGTCAGTTGAAATGAATGGAGGAAGGCACTGGGTAGAAACACTACATAAGGCACTGTATGTAGTGTTCTTGGGTTTATAGAGAGCCCCTGATAACCCACAATATCGCTTTCACCACAAATAAATCATTGTGCTGTCTACAGTCAGAAAAGAACTATGGCAAAGGCTGGACTTGACTGCTGGAACTGCTTATACATATTCACGCACATGTGCTTTTCAATTGTTTTGGGGAAATCACAGTTTTTAATGAGCATTCGAAGAATAACTCATAGGGATAGTTTATTAGGGTAGTACATTTCATTCAGTGCTTTTCCAATGCTAACCACTACATGCTTATGCAAAGTTCACATCTCCACATGAATGTCCCTATTTATTGACACTTGACCAAAGAATATTAATTGAAGCTACATTTGGATCAATACTGGATCAGTAAAAAAAAAAATTAAGTAATCGTTCAGTTCATTTAAAGTGTTTTCTTCCACAAGATGACAGATGGGAGAGATTGAACACAGTTGACTTTTAAAATGTTGGACATGAGTGATTATAGCATCAGACTCCTGACCAGGCCAAATGAACCGACCAGTACAATCTGCAGTCAAATAGACCTGCCTGTCAATATGATAGATTTATGGTATAATAATAAGGCAAGTTGACTCAGAGTGCACTTAATATTGTTTCCACTGCACAGCTCAAGGGCAGCTGAGGAAGTTTACTGGCCCATGTCGGCTTCTCCAAAAACCGAGGAAGTCAAAGCCCCCGTCATTAGTTTTGCAGAGGGCTGACTGCATAGACCAGGTGGTCGAATTAAATGAGCAATTTTCAGCGTGCAGTTCCGGAATAAAATGATCAACCATGGTAATCAAATATATCCTGAGGTATTATTTGATAAATGGACTGAATTTATTTGGCAAGTCAATTTAAGAGTGGACTGCCCCTTAGACAACAAATTAAAAAGGACAGAAGAAAAAGGCAATAGCTAATAAAGCTGCATCATTCTGATCATGTATTTTACTTTAATTGAGTTTCTTTAAAATTGTGCAGTACCAAGTTCTATTCTATTCTATTCTATTCTATTCTATTCTATTCTATTCTATTCTACAGTACCTTACACTTATTCATCCTTTACTACCAAATTTACTATACATTGATTATATTAGACTGTTTTAGGGTGACTATAGCCCTCCCAAAAAGCAGTCTATCTCAAACTTGGTCCTGGTGCCCTCTGCCCTACATACTTAGAGGATTACATGCTCTCAACAAACCTGATTCAACTAATCAGCTCATTAACAAGCCTTTCAAAGTTGCAGTGGGTATATCTTCTAAAATGTGTAGAGGCCACTAGTACCGAATTTGAGAAACACTGATGTAATGAAATATTGATGCACTAGAACCTGGGGAGATGCTCCTGACTCACAACATCCTTGTAACCTAAAATGAAAGTTTGGTTGTTGTGAGACACCATTGCTATTGGCTATGACCAGAGACATAAATGAGGAGACTATCCACTGGTTGAAATATGAATGGGACCTTTTGGTGACCCTGAACATGGTGTCTGTTTATGGAAAAAGTCCTGACCTTCAACTAAAAGAGCCAACAAGCTTGCTGTTTACTCCTTGAGCAGAGAAGGGTTGACATACTAGTGGGGAATCCCCCAAAGCCTAGTATTCCAGAACAAGTGAAAAAATACATTTTTGTGCATTATTGAGCCAAATGCTACAAACTGTTCATGTAGTGTTTGTTAGATTTTATCAGTGACTTTTTTTTTTATAAAAATGCTGTTTATTAAAATTCAGAAAAAGATTGCCATGATTGGACAGAAGAAGCAGGTTTGATGGAGGCTAGCATTTAAGAGGTAAAAACCAACTAAACATTGTTTACACCATTAATGAATTTGATTTTATTAGTCTGTTACTTGTACTAGGCTTAAACTTGTGGCTGTTCAGAAAGCCGAGACATTCTGGGCAGTGCACTGGTGGCATAAAATGAGTAGCCCTCTCACTTCAGGTGGTGAACTGAGGCAGAGCAAACGAGAGCAGATACTGACACTTCCAAGGGAAGAAATTATTCAGAGCCTAATACTTGCTTATGTTGGGGGGGGTTGTACATGACATGTGTGAAAGACTCTTCTGGTGGCAAAGCACTGTCTCTGATTGTACGTCTGTGGGTCTGTGCTTGGTCTATACCTCTTGTTAATTCATAGATAGTAGATAAGATTAAATAAGATCTGTACCTCTAATACAAATGTGGAATGACATTTTTTTTTTACTAACATTTTCTCCAAATAGGTTTTTAACTCTTCTGTGGTCTTACCTCTAGATCCCCCCTAGTCAAAGCTTAGCCCCCCATTCATAAATCACTAGAGAGGTGTGCATTCAAAAGTAAAAAAATTCAAAGGTAGTCATTGTGAATGAAATTATGAATGGTCAGAAGCTCAATGTTTTATGCCTCAATGATACTTTTTTTTAGCTTAGACTTGATGAAGCCCTGGCACTAAATGAACCCACCCCTGAAGGTTATAATTATGTGCACAGCCTGAGACTATCAGGCAGAGGATGTGGAGTCTGTATACTTTATCAGAATATTTTAGATATTAATCAGAAACACTGTAACACCTTTGCTGCAGACATATCATTGTGCAGTGATAAAGAAATAATTGTAGGAGTTTTTAACATTCACTTTGAGAAGGTAGATGATCCATTAAAAAAGGAGCTTACCTCAATCCTAGACTCTGTAAGTATTATCCAGAATCTATCCAGGCCAATACATTACTGTAGTCACACTCTGGATTTGGTTCTGACCCTGAGTGTTGACATATATTCTTCCACAAACCTCAGATCATTACCTAATATCGTATGAGCTACAGCTTGGCCTAAAATGTTTGTACATCCCCTCATTTTTCATGGAGCATTCAGTAAGATCATCTCCAGCCCTACAATTATTGAAAACCTCCCAGATTTATCAACCCCAGATTACTGTCCATCAAATCCAGTGGAATTAGACAGATTAACCAAATGTTACAGAATAACCTTAGATCAACTTTAGGCAGTGTATAACTTGACATAGAAGAAAACTGACATGGTATAATGATCAAACAAGTACTTATATCTTTTCAATCATCAAATAGAAAATATTCTACAAAAAACTCAATCCATAATAAGTCCAAAAAGTTTGTCATCTGGTGTGGTTGATGTAGAACAAAATATAGATATAGAAGAAAAGTTGGAAACCTTTCACCCACTTCAGCAGCTAGAATTAGAGAAAATTATTTGCTCCACAAATTCTGATACCTGCTTTCTTGATGCAATCCCATCAAACTTACTCAAAGAAGTGCTGCCAGCTATAATCAAACCACTGAGCAATAATAAACTCATCTCTTAGTTTAGGTCACATACCCTGAGTTTTTAAAGTAGCAGTTATTAAACCACTGAGCAAGAAAGCAAATCTGGTTGTGAGTGCACTGTCTAATTACACACCTATTTCTATTTACAGTACATCTGGCCTCAAGTCTTTTTGAGTATGAAGCTACAAGCTTGGCAAACCTATTTTGGGGAAGTCTCTCCCATTCTTCTTTACAGAACTTCCTAAGCTCCATCAACTGGATGGGGAGTGTGGGTGTACAGCCATTTTTAGATATCTCCAGAGATGTTCAATCAGGTTCAAGTCTGGGCTCTGACTGGGCCACTCAAAGACATTGTCCCAAAGCCAATCCTTTGTTATCTTGGTTGTGTGTTTTTGGTCATTTTTCTGTTGGAAGGTAAACCTTCATCCCAGTCTGTGTTCCTGAGCACTCTGGAACAGGTTATCATCAAGAATGTCTGTTATACCTGGCATATATTGGCAACATATTTGATTCAGATTTATCATTTGACCAACACATATTACAAGGACAGCTTTTCCTCAGCCTCATAATATTTCCAAGTTAAGAAATGCCCTATCCCTGCATGATGATGAAAACCTGTGCATGCTTTTATCACATCAAGGTTAGATTATTGCAATGCACTCCACTCAGGAAGCAGGAACCTAAATAGATTTCAGTTAGTTCAAAATTCTGCGGTCAGGGTCCAACTAAAACTAGAAAATTTGACCATATCAGTCCAATCTTCTCAGCACTGCACTGGTCGATATGGTCAAATGCCATTTTGATTATAAAATTCTTTTACGTGCATACATTATTTTACTTGCTCCTGAGTACCTGCAAGATCTAACCTCCCATTATGAGGCATCACGATCACTCAGATCACAGGGTGCTGGCTTCCTACTAGTTCTCAAAATTCAGAAGTCTTCAGTAGGGGAAAAGGCTTTTCTTACAAAGCCTCCAAGCTCTGGAATAACCTTCCTGGTATCGTTTGGGACTCAGACACAGTCTCAATCAAGTCTAGGCAAAAAACTTACTTTTTCAGTGTAGCTTTTGGTAAATAGTGTCTCACCTTATGTCAAAGCTGGACAGATGGGAGCAAACTGTATGCAGCAAATTGTTCATCTTGACAATGATCACGGTGCCTCCACACATGGATTAGTTGGTCATCTCCACCAAGACAAAATTGTGACTTGTCATTGAAGATGGCTCACTGCCATTCTAAGTGACTTCAATACAGACTGACATGACATCATTGCAGTCATGAATTGCAATCTATCGATTCGGTCCTGGTGCAGTGATTTTTTTGACAACATGTGAATTTGTGCATGTGTGTGAGTGTGTGTCTGTGTGTTTATGTCTGTGTGCCAAACAGTGTAATAAGCACAACTGATCAGCTCTATGTTTTGCACTGAGGCACACTGCTGGTTTCAGATGCTAATTACATCTTTACAGTATGTGACAGATGAAGGAGTTTTGGTACAATTATTAATTTCTCAAGCAAGGAGCTAGAAGAAACATAACAAGAAAGCAATTGCTACTGCCAAAATGCTTTGTAATTATACAGTTTTCTCTAATCACTTAACACTGACAGTTAACTGGATGACGCAGGTCCCAGTGCAGGCCTAAGGCTGAAGGGATGTAACATTTAAGATTACAAATGTCAATAAATAAGAGATTACTGACCATTCTGCAGTATTCAGCAGTATTCTGTTAGATACAATGTTCTCGTTCAGTGGCATGACTTATTAATACAGGCTCTATTCAAATCAAATGCTTCTTGCACCATTTATTTATTTACATTCTGAAATCAAAGAATTGCAGTGTAAGAGCATAATTATAGTGGATTGGGAAATGATATTTCTGAGAACATGAAAGTCTAATTAAAAGCTATTACTCTTGAGATGCCTCACCATATTTCAGGCAAGTCTGAAAGTGTTACTGAAGCGTATTCTCAGTGAATGTATTGTGAATGTTATACTGCCAAAAAGTAAAAAAAAAATCCTCACACTTCTCCTTTCGCAGCAGATGGAGTCAGTGGGTATTCTGACATCTCTGTGTGAAGAGAGTCAATATGATGGGGCTGCCACAGAACTGGCATCCAAGGTGTGGATGTGCGGTGACGCTTCTTCACATGCTTGATGATAATCACATGGTCATTGACTCAAGCTGCCTGTCTAATCAATACACCTGACACATGGCTGACTCCAAGCCAATCACAATCATTCATTTGCAGCTAATCTTCATTCCCAGCTTCAAAGGTGTGGTTGAAGGGTGGGCAATACACACACACACACACACGCATGCACACACACACACACACACACACACACACACACACACACACACACACATACTCACTCACAATCAGAATCTAACTGCAGCATTCCTTGGGAAAGGCATGCACTCTGACTGCAAAGGCAGCTCTTTTCAACTGCCATATCATGGGAACAAGTTGGGGAGTGAAATCATGAATATTTCACTCAGAATGCTACTCCGTCTCATTCTGTGAATCTAATTGAAACTAACAAGCATTAAAATGAAACCCTGCTACTTGGTCTTCACTAGCATTTATTCATTAAAGGAAGCTATATCTGGGAAAACTTTGTTTTCCTCATCTTTATTTCAAAATAATGGTCTCTGTATGAAATCTAAGATTGAATGGACTTGCAAAAGAGTATATCCAGAGAGTCGCCAGAACAAAAATTTTATTGAAAATAAACAATAAAGTGTGGGTATACAAGAATATATCATAAAATGGTACATTTTATGATAAAATACAAAGATTGTAATTCACAATATGCTCCAATCATTGGTGTTGCTCCTTTGCCAAATATACACAAACCAGCCTACCATGTACTTGAGGAAAAATTGAACATACAGTGTTGCCACAGCATAAGGAAAGAATACCCCCTGGACAAGGTGCACAGACACACCCACACCTAAATTGCAATTTGCCTACCCTGTGCTTTTTGGGGGGTGGGAAGAAAATGGAGTACCTGGAGGTAACCCACACATACATGGGGAGAACACACCAAAGACAGTGACCCGAGCTGGGATTGAACAGAACCCCAGGAGCTCTGTGACACACACAACCTGTGGCACCACTGTGCCTCCCTTAGACTACATAAAGTGTAGTGTGTAAACATAGACATAAAAACACACTGCAGTGCCAACACAGCACTCATTCTGAATGAGGTGTAAAGAATAATGTGCAGAAGGTATGTACCATACTGTGATGGTATATGTCAATCAATTACTGAGGTAGAATGAAACAATTCTAAGATAAAATATTTATGAAGTATTTTTGCAGCAATGATTCCTGATAATGTGAATTATATGTTATACTGAAGGATTCAATAACTATTACTGTGGTCAGTCATGTCTCCAAAATTTATTTCAGATAGCTAGGGGTATGCAGCACCTGCATGAAGCTCCAATACTGCTTGTAATAAAAGTACTGGTCACATGTCCTTCCCTGCATGTGCACTGTAAGTAGTTTAAAGGGATCTGTAGTAATGTTTAGAAGTAAAACTCAAGCTGTAGGATCTTCCAGAGGCTTACTGTCATGCATAATCCAACTATTCTGCCATCCTTAACCAATCCTCACAAACAGAAATGGTTGCAGTGGGCCCAGATATACATGGAGACTAATTTCTTGTTTACTAATGAGTACTACGGAGTCATGTTTTGGGCTGGAAGACAGCTGGTAGACAGCTTTAGAGCCCCTGAAGTGGTTTGCCTTCCATAGCAAAATCATCTTCATGCATAACAATGCACCATCTCATTCTGCAAAGAATACCTCTGTGTCATTGGCTGCTATGGGTATAAAAGTTGAGAAACTCCCCTGACCTCAACCCTATCGAGAACCTTTGTAGCATCCTCAAGCAAAAGATCTATGAGGGTGGGAGGCAGTTTGTTTCAAAACAGCAGCTCTGGGAGGATATTCTGACATCCTGCAAAGAATTTCAAGCAGAAAAAGTCCAAAAACTCACAAGTTCAATGGATGCAAGTATTGTGAATGTGATTTCAAAGAAGGGGTCACATGTTAACATGTAACTTGGCCTGTTAAGATGGTTTTGATTGGAATAGCTTTTGATTTCAGTAATGTGACATTTAATGCTCCAATTCAACAAATGACAATTTTCAGATCATTACAACCTATAAAATGTTTTGAAACATTGTGCATAATAATAAATAATAATAAGTGCATTCTGAGTTTTTTTTCTGTTGATGACTTGAAAATTATACTGACTGTCATTTGCATTGACCATTTAGGGAAATCTGAGAAAAACATAATTTGCATAATAATGGAGTGTAAATTCATCCCAAAAACTAATCAAGGAAATAAGTATACAGGTGATTTAAAAACACATTTACTGGAAAAAAGGTAGAAAGTAAGTAGAAAGAACAGAGTAGAATAGGAGGAATCCTTTTAATTAATAAATGTAATGTTTACATTTTGATTGAAGCCTTCTTATGTTCTGTGTTCCTGTTTTCCTGCAATGTCAGAAAGAACAAAGCATGAAAACTAGCTCAAAGCTGTGTACTTCTTCTAAAGCCTCTTTTTCTGACGTTTGCCATATTTCATGGTCTTGTAAGCCATTTTGCTAGGCTCCAACAGCAATAACGCCACTAATGAAATGATTCCATCATAATTCAAATGGGTTTTTTATGATGCTGTGCCAGACATTTGTCCCTGACGATTAAGATTAAGGATGTCTGAAACATTTATGGTTATCTATTGAAACAGGGCCACTTAAAAGGCACAGTTGTGCTCCATAAAAGTCTTCATGAATATTTTCCAGCTCCGAGCATTTGAAAAGCTCATGCCTTCAATTAAACAGCTTGTATCTGCCTTCATACTGCTGTCTGACTGCACTGCCCAAAGATCACCTCACATCCAACATCATCCATCTGCTTATAGGATGATTATTATAAGTGAGAAACTTGTTCAATAGGCACGGTTCTCTTGTGAGCGTTAGTGCTGTTAGTACATTGTTCTTTTAATGAATAACTTAGAGATAGGATAGCTACAGAGATACTGACCTGCAGTTTACACTGAAAATGATTCAGATTTCACACCTTTGTCTGCTTATACATATCTTTATCCATCATTTAAATTCAGAGATTTTTATTGCTGCCTTTTTAAGGGGTTTATGTAAATGAGCACTGCTTTGATTGGTCACTCTTTAATCAACTGTAAGCTAAACTGGCTTGTACACTTTATAATGTAAATACATTTACTGATCAGGCATAGCATTGTGACAGCCTCCTTGTTTCTACATTCACTATCCTTTTTTCAGCACCACTGACCATACAGTAGCACTTTGTATCTCTATAATTACAATGCAGTGACACTGACATGATAGTGGTGTGTTAGCGTGAGTAGTCCACCATCCAGAAATATCCAGCCAACTGTAGGCAGTATCCAGTGAGCACTTATGAAGGACTAGAGGATGACAAATACAAGCCATGCAGAAACAATTGAGCTTCTGTCCCTGACTTTACATCTACAAGGTGGAGCAGGTAGATAGGAGGTATTAGGTCTAATAGAGTAGATAGAGTGCACACAATGTTTACACTCCAGCAGTACTGCCTTGCTGATCTACCAGCGCAACACAGACTAACACACCACCACCATGTCAGTGTCACTATAGTGCTGAGAATGACCCACCAGCCAAAAAATACCTGCTTTGAGGTCATCCTGTGGGATCTTGACCATTGAAGATCAGGGGGAAAGGAAGCTAACAAAGTACAGAGGAAAACAGATAGAATAGAATAGAATAGAATAGAATAGAATAGAATAGAATAGAATAGAATAGAATAGAACTTTATTGATCCCTTGGGAGGGTTCCTTCAGGGAAATTAAGGTTCCAGTAGCAGCATCAGTACAGTACAGTACAGAAAGTAGAAAGATAGATAAAAATAATTTAGTAAGAAGCACTATATACATATATAAAATATATAATATAGAGACTATATTACAATATACAATATAGATAATAGTGCATGAGAAAAAGGGTCCTGTAGGAGGGGGTATTGCACATTATTTTTGCACTTTTTAAACCAGTTGTGGTGGTTGGGTTGCAGGTTACTGTTAACTGTTTGGTCCGGTTCCTACTCATTCCCATCCTTTATCCTCCTGTTCACACTTCTCCCTCCCAAGAGAGGAGTTGTACAGTCTGATGGCGTGCGGGACAAAAGAGTTTTTAAGCAGTCTCTCACTGAACAGGCTTCTCTGGTGGCTGATGACAGTGTGTAGAGGATGACTGGCATTGTCCATAATGTCCAGTAGCTTCTTCAGAATCCTCTTCTCTGCCACATGCGCTATAGTCTGTAATTATAGAACTATGAAGTGCTCCTACATGGTCAGTGGAGCTGATAAAATGAACAGTAAGGATGTGGTCATAATGTTATGGTGCACAATGAAAAAACATCAATTAAATGTAGTGGACCTTATTTATTTCTTCTGAAATTACCACAATCTAGTCACCAAAATCATTTTACACAACATATTCATATTCCTAATTTCATTGTGTATATATATGTTCACATTTGGTGTGTTGTCAATTTCATGTAAAAACATTTACATTTTTCAATATTTCTAACATATTGTGAGCAATTTCTCTAATGAATTGACAAATAGAAATGCTTTAATTATCTCCAACTCCACGAGTCATCCCAAAAAAAGTATTGGATGGAGCACCAACATATTTTAACTGCTCCACAGCTCAATGCTGGGGGTCTTTCTACCCGAATAAAGCAAACAATGTAAAGCAATGTGTTTATTTTAAGAGTAGTATTATGGCCAAATTAAAATAATCACGCTCTCTTTTTATTCCTGGGTGTGGAAGCAATTATATTGTCACTTTCTCTTGACCCTCCAAATACCAAGGGTGGAATTGTTGGATTAGGTGAAGTGAAGGCTATATAGACTGATGTTCTGTCATTAATATGACATACAGCATACTTGAAAAATGTATCCTTGGAAAGAGAAAAAAGAAGATGCATTGCTGTGCAACAGCAACTGTATGTCTTTTAGATCACATTGTCTGTTCATTCTGCATATGAATGTATTCACATCATTTTTTTCACAGGCCTACCCATATATACTATTTACTATTACAGATTGCATTTAAGATAATAACATACAAATGTATCAAATAGACCTTTTTCCAAACATATATGAAAGTAAGGGCATGTGGGATGCCTTCATATATATATATATATATATATATATATATATATATATATATATAGAGAGAGAGAGAGAGAGAGAGATAGATAGATAGATAGATAAATAAATAACCCAATTTATATATTTGTATGAATTTGATCTTTGATAATGAATTTGATGTTTTGAAAAAAATCTAATTTGCCCTGATCCCTTTTTATGATCATTCTGACTAGTAACCAGCATGTAACTGCCCAATTTATGTTTCTGAGGTGGTTTGGTTTATTTTCACACAAAGAAAAGTCACAAGTACATCAAGTGCTCTCTTCTTATTGTTCAGACCTGTCTAGAGTAGGATCAAGTAAGTAAATATAGAAAGATGATTCTGTGTTCTTGACTAGTGCATATTTCTAGTTTAACATGGAACAGTGGCAAAGATGGCATTTGTTCATAGTTTGGTGATTATCTGATTAATATACCAGCCTAAATTAAACCTGCTGAGCTATTTAGCTCAAATCTGCAGATGACACCTGGCAGTTGGTCTGGCTCAAAGTCAGATCACGTTCTCACCACAAATAAACTGCTCTAGAGTTTGTTTGGGGCCTGACAGAGACCACCTCCTCTAAAGGGTCTTAGTGTGGTTGTTTAGGTCCAGTTTGATTACTGAATTCACACCCACCCAAATGAACTGCACCAAAGGTAAAAACAAACCAGATTTCAATTTAAATGGACTAAAAAGCTTCTGTCTCTGACCTTACATCTATAAGGTGGAGCAACTAGGCTGCATTGTCTAATAAAGTGGACAGTGAGTGGACACAACATTTAAACACCCAGCAGCATTACTGTGCTGATCCACTTGTACCAGCTTAGCACACTGCCACCATGTCAGTCTCACTGCAGTGCTGAGAGTGACCCATCACCCACATAGTACCTGCTCTGTGGTGGTCTTGTGCAAAGAAACAGATGGACTTGGGTCTGTGGTTTATATTTTTGGTAAATTCTGGATGCCTTGATGAGAGTTTTTGTGTTGGTTAAGCCAATATATATCACGTTCATTTATTTTTTAACATCATGATCAGACAGACATCATTTAGTGATGGTACCTGCTGTAATGTAATGAAATGAATTAAACTGCTGTCATCGTATTAGTTCTTCAACAATCCACAAATGAAATAAGAAATAGAAAATCTAGGAAACATCAAATGAAAAGAAATACATGACTTATGCATTCTGATCTCGCTCAGACTCACTTACACTCTCGCCCCCTCTCTCTCTTGCCTCTCTCACTAGCTCTCGTCTCTGTGATAAGGAAAAGGCTGTCAAAAGTCTCGGGGTAACCCAGGCTGTCTCATTTTCATTTGCAGGAAGGCCAACCCAAATGTCAGAAGCAGTGCGGCTGCATAGCTGCGAGTGATGTTGTTTGAGAAGGCATGTTTCAGAGAGAATGCAAGAAGAGCCACATTCCCTCAGCTCCCTCCATCCTGTTATGTTCCGGTTTTCTCTCCACCATATTATACAAACACAGTTTTCTTCTTCTTCTTCTTCTTCTTCTTCTTCTTCTTCTTCTTCTTCTTCTTCTTCTTCTTCTTCTTCTTCTCTCTCTCTCTCTCTCTCTCTCTCTTTCTCTCTTTCTCACTCTTTCCAGCAGCCAAGAGAAACAGTGTCAGGAGACGATACTTTCCAAGATTGGTTTTGATGAAACGAATACAGCCTGTGTCTCAGTTTATTGGACTTCATGTTTTCACTGTCAAACAATAAAGCATTTAGCAGCCCTTACTCTGAAGATCAATATACTGGTCCAAAAACACAATCCAGTTATGACTCTCACTTTATCAAGGAGGGCTCAGTATAGTCTTCAAAGGCTTCAAACCCTAACTGTGCTCAAGTCACAGGTGGAATAATTAAATGATGTAAATGAAAAGCTTTAATGAAGAAAAAAATGTGAAGTGTGAAAATCCTTGTGTGTAAATCCTGCAGAAATTGCGAGTGGGATTGCGGCTCAACAACGCCAAATTTTTCACAAAACGTGGGGTGGTCAAATGAGATACGTCAAAAAATTTCAACCAATATGTGGGGTGCCAAAACTTTTCTACAAAAGCTGTGTCCACAAACCTTTGCCAACATGTGGAGTGCCAACACTTTTGCTCATTAGCTGTGTCCACAAACTTTTGGCCATTTTTTGAACATGGGATACCCAAACTTTTGTGGCATACCTGAATTGTTCAGTAAAACATAGAGTAGCCAGCCTTTCTGTCAACATGCAGGGTTGCCAAAACCTTTGCACAAAAGCTGTGTCCACAAACTATTGGCCAACATGTGGGCCATTTGAACAACAGCTGGTTGGTCAATCAATCAATCAATCAACCAATAAATCAGATTTTATTTACACAGAACTTTTTTACAACAAAGGAGTTGTCACAAAGCAGAAATCTGTGTCCAAGTCTTTTATGATCAAGCCAGTGGGCGAAATTTGTGAACCTGGGAGAGTTTCACGATGGTTTGGTTTGTTTTCACACAAGCTTGTTTTCATACGCACATCAAAATGTGCTCTCTTCTTATTGGTCAGACCTGTCTGGAGCAGGAGCAAGAAAGTGAATACAGAAAGACAGTTCTGTGTTCTTGACTAGTGCATATTTCTGTACAGTGTCTGTTCAGGAGCAGTGTCGGAGATGGCATTTATTCATAGCTGTGGTGATTATCCTATAAATATACCAGCAGAACCATTTAGATCAAACCTGCAGATTATACCTGACAGCTGGATTGGATTGAAGTCAGATCATGTTCTCACCACAAAGAAACTGCTCTAGAGTTCGTTTGAGACCACCTCTTTGAATGGGTCTTGGTACAGTTGTTGTGGTTTTTAAACTTGCATATACACCTGCCCAAAGAAACTGCACCAAGGGTCAAAACAAACCAGATTTCAGTATTAATGGAAGAAAAAGTACAGGTGTCAAAAAGCTTCTGCCTCTGACTTGACATCTACAAGGTGGAGCAACTAGGTGAGTGGACACAGTGTTTAAATAATCCAGCAGCACTGCCATGTCTGATCCACTAGAAAATAAATAAATAAACAAACAAACAAACAAACAAACAAACAAACAAACAAACAAACAAACAAACAAACAAACAAATAAATAAATATTAATTTATTATTATTATTATTATTATTATTATTATTATTATTATTATTATTAATAATAACAATAATAATAATAATAATAATAATAATAATAATAATAATAATAATAATAAACTACTGATTTATACCAGATTTGACATACTGGCACATTCAGGTAATTTTGTGGTCATCAAAAATGATTGAGGGCATGTCCATATATATACTGCACATTATGTTAATGACATATTAATCAAGACAGGTCCAGTTATCCCTGGTGTTTGCTAGGTTGCTAGGTAGTTGCTATAGAATACTAGGTGCTATGGTGGGGTTGCTAGTTGGGTGTTATAGTGTTGCTATGGTGTTCCAAGGTGGTTGCTAGGCAGTTGCTATAATATCTCAGGTGGTTGCTAGCATGTTGACAAATGATTGGTAAAGTGTTACTAGTGGATTTGAATGTATGTTAATAGTTTATTGAATCATCGTGACATAAGAGTACACAAACATCCCATGATATAATGCATCCCATTCCTATTGGGTCAAAAGTCTGTAAAAATATGTTATGTGTAAAGCATTTATCCAAATAAAAAGCTGTATACAAGCTCAAATCACAAAATCAGATGGAACAACAAATATATCTCCATGTGATGACTTACATGAGGAGAAGAAGAGGAATAATATAAACTGGACAACAATGTAGTTGCTTTGCATTAGGCAATCATAATAAATGATGGTGTTGTTGTTGAAGGGCCTCAGACTCTTTTCATTTCACTACTGTGTGCCATCTGTATGGTCCATTATATATTTAACAACATATTTCCCTTCAGTGGCTCCTCGGTGTACAGTGTGAAAACTACAGCTATTAGAAGAGGGCCAAGATCAATCTGAAAGCAACAGGCCAAGAGAGACAAAATCAAGCCCAGAAAAGTAACTGGCGGTGGGGTGTGGAAGGGTGGCTGGGCTGCTTGCCAGAAAAGCAGCCTCTGTGACCTCCATTTATAAAGAGCCTGCAGTGGATGCTAATCCTGCTGGTGACAGGTATTCTTCCCAGACTGGAGGAGGAGAAACAGGGAGGAGATAAGACATAGCCAGTGTACAACTGAAGTTTAACCATACCTTAAGTAAATGGTCAGCCAGCCTGTCTGAGCAAAATAGATTAAAAAAAGAAATATGCATATTTTTTGTCTTAGCTGAATTGGAAAAATCAGGAGCAGTGCAACCTGCACTGGATATAAAATACAGGGAATTTGAGGAAAAAAGATAAAGAAACAAAAGATCACAGAGGTCTCTTTAACAAACTAATAACTTAATAAATAACATAAATTGTATCTGTTAATTTACATTATGTCAAAATACTGCAAAATTGACCAATAGAAATGCTCCAAAATGACTCTAATTTTCACTAAAAGTTAAGAACATTTTTTCCTTCTCCTATAAAGTTGCAGTTTTGGAAATACAATGTTCATATTTGACCACGATGATGCACTGAATGACAAAATGAAGTTACACATATATAAAGGTTTTTCGATATCTGGGCACACACATGCATTCACACATACACTCTCAATCAAACACCAGGTTTTGGGTTTTTCTGTCATTGGTCCCACTGGTGGGATTGGGATATTTGGCATAGACCATTCAGTTTTGAATGTGATGCAACAATTCTGTGTCACAGAAAAACAGAACTCACCAGCAAAGTTAAAACTAGTTAAATCTAACCCTACAACATATGCATTAATAATTAAAATCCTCAATAGTGGATAAAACAAGCAAACAAAAATGTTTTCGGAGATACTGTCTGTGAGATTTGTATTCCTGAGGTTTGAGCTTCATTTATTTGGGATTCTAACATTCTGTATCCCTGTGAGAAACACTGGAGCCTGATTATGTTATGTTTCCTTCATAATCCTATTGAAATAACTGAGATAATTTTGCCTAATCACACAGCAGTAGCTGAAAAACCAAGGCCAGAAAGCTCTAGTTGGCTAGTCTTCAATAATTCAGACTGAAGACATTACACCCCTCCTGTCAAGGACCTTCAGCTCCTCTGTCAGCATTGGCATTCTCCTAATGGAAGACGTGCTATATTGCTAATCTAATCCAGCCCACATTAGTCTGTCATGGCTGCAAATAGGAGGGAAAAAAAAACTCTCAGCAATGAATGGCAGGGGAGGAGAATAGTGACAGCCTTCACATGCTGATACAAATAAGCTAGCGTGAACAATGGGACTGTGCTGCATTAGTGCTTTTGGGCTCACAGTAAGAACAGAAACAAGACATGATCAATCTCTTAATGAGAAGGTCTAGAATAAAACATGACGCTCGTGCCGCAGAGACCTCTGTTCCAACATCTACTCCGCCTAGATCAACTGTCTTCTGCAGATGGTGTGCCAGGGGTGCAAACGGCCAACCCAGATTATTGAAAAAGACAAGCTTGTGATTGCTTTAATTACTAAATAATTTAGTCTAGTGGAGTGACGTTTGTTAGAAGTTAACCCCTGTGGCATGATTAGTGGAAGCTGTGATTAAAATGAAATGATTTATGGGAAAAGACAGGATGTCCAGATCAGTCTATTAAATAAGGATAATTACACAAAACTTGATAAAGGCTATTGTGGGTCCAAGGTTCTAGGGCTTTGTCCTTGTCCTTTTCTTAAATACGGTGGTGCTTGAATGTTTGTTGACCCTTTAGAATTTTTCTATATTTCTGCATATGTTCAAAGTCCTTTGATCAAAATCAAACAAAAATAACAAAAAATATATCTTGCTCATTTATTTATGGCACAAAAATGGTCCAATATTACATATGTTTGAGTGAAAAACATGTATTCTTTTTATTTTGATATACCATTTTCAATCAATGGTAGACAATCAGGTGTGAGTTGGCATGCTGTTTTATTTAAAGAACAGGGATCTATCAAAGTCTGATCTTCACAACAGTTTGTGGAAGTGTATCATGGTATGAACGAAGAAGATTTCTATAGAGCACAGAAGATGAGTTGTTAATACTCATCAGGCTGAAAGAAGGTTACAAAACTATCCCTAAAGCTTTTGGACTTCACCAATCCACAGTCAGACACTTATACGCATTTACAATTTACAGTTATACATATTGCAGTTGCCAGAGAAAATCTGTCACTCTTCAAAAAGAACATTGCTTACCATCTGTTTTTTTGCTTAATACCACATATCACATAGGCAAGCCAGAAGGCTATTGGAACAATGTTTTCAATTGATGGATAAGATCAAAAACCTTTTTGGTTTGATAGAGAAGCATTATATTTGAAAGACAAATGCATTGCATTCTAGCATAAAACCTTATCTCATCTGTGAAACATGGTGGTGGTAGTATCATGATTTGGGCATATTTTACTGCATCTGGGCCAGGAAGGCTGGCTATTATATACTGAACAATAAATTCTGAATAATACAAGCAAATACTATGCTGTAAACAGGATAGTTGGTAATATCCCAGTATGAGGTCAGAGGCAGCATTGATAGCATTCCAGCTTTCTGCAGTCAGACCATTTGGATCAGTGCTTTTATTTATCATTATACAAAGATCAGTCTCTCACATCCTTGCTGAGTTTGCTCCTCATTTCACTTCAACTTTTGTATACTTATTTAAATTCTACCAAAGATTAGAAAAGAAAGTTTGTATTACCTTCATTCCTCAATGGTACATTTTCATGAGGGCACTATAGTGACATTACACACAGTAAACACATGACTGACAAAGACTGTTTATTAGCTTCTGTTCTTTGTGTGTGTTATACACATTATTTCCCCTAATTGTCCCAAATTACCTTTCCATTACATCTCCATTACATGTTTGAGGCTTACCCTTTGTTCAGTTCTCTGTTCCATTGTAACATGAAACAAGACTGCTCTATGTTTTGAAGTTTCATTAGTACGGAATTGACATTAAAAAAGGTTATAGTTCTATAGATGAAAGCCTGGAGCACACTCTAGGCAAAATGTGTTCTGTATAGTACTGTTTTTCTTTGTGTCACAATTCTTGTTTGGCTCCTATGTCTCTTCTGTCTTTCTGTTTGCTTTGGTCTCTGTCCCTGTGTCTCATTTGTAACCCTGGCCATTTGTAGCTTCAGCATGCTGCATCAGCTTAAGCGGCCCTAGCTCAAGCTTTCCATTCTCATCTGTGTCTCATTTGTAACCCTGTCCATTTGTAAATCAGCCCCAGGTGTTTCTAGTCTTGTCTGTGTATATATGGTCCTTTGTTTCAGTCTGTCTTTGTCAGTTTGTGTGTTTGCTTCTATGTCTTTTGGTGTGTTTTGTTAATAAATTCAACCATGCAAGTATGCCTGCCTCCTCACTTATTTTCCTTGCTTGTTCTTCCTGACACATTGAAGCACAAAAATCTCTGGGATTTTTGGTCATTCATAGAACATATTTTTTTCAAATGTTCTGCAATTAACTATCTTCAAAGGTCTTCTGAAGTATCACAGTTCTAAACAGATTTACCATCTTTACTGAAGACCCCCTGAAGAACCCCCCTGTTTAATTATGACCAGAATGATGTTACTGTCTGTGAATTGCTTGCAAATCTTGTCATGTTATAAAATGTGTAACATAGATATATTTTTGTGGTTATTGAATCTACATCTACATTGTGCTCAGAGGATATTTGATATATAGGGGCTGTTCAAGAAGAGACAATAGCAGAATTCTTTTATATTTCACCACAACAGCTTTTACCCCTGTATCTTTAGAAAACCATCATGGCAGCAGAAATGCTGCTCCGTCCATTTTGCCATTCTATAATGTCTGCAGTTCAGTGCCTAGGTGTTCCTGTCCTATTGTACACTGCAGGAAACCTCCAAGGGACCTGGCTTATGGAATCCCTGGCAGCATTTTGCAGTGGGCAAAAATCCATGAGCAGAGGGGTTTGGCATGCTAGGCACACAATGCAACTGCTTACTCTCTTTAAGAACCAGCAATGATGGAGATCGTAAGGGATCTTAAATGTGTCACATGAAACTAGGAGAAATTCTATGAGGAGGTGTTAGGATGTCCAACAGACCAACACCTCCCACAGTTCAAACAAGGGTTTAGAGAAAAAGAGTCTGTCAAGTCTTGTATCAGCATGAATACAAATGTATGGGCTTGTGGTGGGAGGAGGAGGATTAGAGTGGTGAGAATAGAGAATAAAAGCTGGACGTAAGTGTGTGTTATTGAAGGGAGTGTGAATAACTGAGTGTGTGGATTACATACAGTATGGCTGAGTGTAGTTTCCAAAGAAGCACCGGTCAAAGTCAGCTTTCAGAGAAAGACTGAAACTTATGTTCTAGCAAAATTTACATACCAGGTTGTGTAAATCTTGGATGAGCTGATGCTCATGTTTTTGTAAATAGTACATCCACCCTCAATATCAGCAAGTCTCCATCCTCTCTGCAAGTTTGAAAAAAAAAAAACACTTTCAGTCAAGAACAAGCATGCAGAGCAGGGCTTAATGAAGAATGAGCAAGGCAGAATCCAAAGTGTCACCATTAATGTCCAATGTCCAATAAAGCAGTCATCTTTTGGAAGGTGACCACCAACTGCTGTGTAATAGAGGGAAAAATCCATCATCAACATCATCATCATCAACAATTTGGGTGTATCAGATGAAGGGCATTGGACCTTGGCATTTCACCCGTAATTTTCTTCATGGTGAAGGGCTAGTAAAGCTCTGCTTTACATTCTTGAGGGACTTCAAAGGATTCTTTTGATTGCATAATACACTCCTTCATTAAAAAATGTACCAAGAAGGAGTTGGAATAGAAGAAAACGTTCTATGAGTGGGTGTAAATATATATAGATATATAGATGCGGTTGGGCATGGAGGCATACAGGCTCTGTATACCATCCTGCAGCTCATTTGCCCACAGATGTTGCTGCTGGGTCTATAGATTCAGCTCACTCATAGATTGCCAAAGTTGGCATCCCAGATGGTCCCAGAAATCCTTGATTGGCAATAAATCTGTTGACCAAGCAAGCCAAAGAAGGCCAACATATTACTGAGCTGTTGGTGTCCCTTGTGGTGACTGTCGTGTGATGGCTTTCCATCCCTCCAGCAGTTGGGGCAGTATGTTGCTCCACAGCAAAGACAGAATTGAAGTGCTCACCACAAAGCCTCCATACTTGACCGTAGCCAAATCCACAGCACTTGAATTTGTTGCTAAAGACAGTACGATTCCAAGATTTTCATCAACAACACCACTGCAAATGAAGGTGACATTCCTTCATCCTACTTCTCCCAGTTCAATGATTCACTCCCTCTCCAAGTCTGCCAACTAGACAAAATGTGCCCAGTGTGCATCATAGATGCATGGCTTATAGTCAGTGATCACTCTCCAAGAGGTACACTATCAAAAAGTAGCCTCTGAGAGTCTTTTAACAGGGCAGTGGATGAAGCCATTTTATGCCCTCTTGTGCCAGACCCAGTCTCTAATCAGAAACCACTGTCAATCTAGAGATTCTTCACACTTTTATTAAACATGATTCTTTGTGGAACTAAAAGGGCTGGCATGTTGGCACTACAGGTAGCGTGTGTTGCACAGCTCCAGAATGCTTGTGTGTGTTCAATTCCTGAGTCACTGTCTGTAAGTTGTTTAGAATTTTCTCCCTGTGTTTGTGGAGGTTTCCTCCAGGTACTCCAGTTTCCACTTGGCTCCCAAAAATACATGCTAATTTGCCCCTTAAGTGGTGTAAAAGCTGTCCAGGGTCTATTCCTGCTTTGCGCCCAATGATTCTTGAGCCTATGTGGACCCACCACAACCCTGACCAGGAGGAAGCAAATACATAGATGGATGAATGGGTGGACCCAAAAGTGGTTATTTTTTGATCATGCTCAAAGCGCCATTGTTTTTAAGAGTGTGGCTAGAAGACAACAGGTCAGTTATTTGTCATCATTATTATAGAATCACTCCATAATGTAATTTGTGTAAGCTTACCTCCACAACCTGAAACCAGCCCCTGCATGTCACTCAAATGGTTGTTTCCTGTGAAAAAAGGTGGTTATTACCTGTCTGTGTGGTGAAGGGTAGACCAGTTCCCAGTTCATTGAACCAGGGGATCCATTCACTGCATGATTTTTTTTTTTTCATTGAGCCTTTCAAGAAAGTAATTTGTGATCTTGGTATATCACGGAATATGATCTCCAAATGACTGAATGAAAGACATAAAAGCTCCAATACGTCAGCCCTTACCTGAGCAACACATAATCCACTTTAAGGTACTTCTTTTATTTCCATTCCATTTTCAAAGAAATGTACATTAACACAAACCTTAACTGACAACAGCCTGCATGGAGTTGTGTTCCAGATCACTGATGAAGAAACCTTTTCAGGCTATTTCAATGCTGATATCCCAGACAGATCAAGCTTGGTACTGCATTAAGAGCAACTAATAAAGACTCAGTGTTACTCAGAGTTCACAAACAAAGTCCAGGGTGTCATTTAGAGGAAAGAGGCTTGACAAGTACAAGACCTATTTCAATTTTATTAAAAGCAAAACCACAATCTAGCTCATCTCAAAAGTACTCGATAGAGCACCATCATTCCAGAGAACACAGTCTGCTGCTCCACAGTCTCAAAGAGCTATAAGCAAAATGTTTTTTTTTAATAGTTAAAGTCAATAATTAATGTGAAGTTACATTATTATATGCAGACTGATCCTGTATGCATAAGGAAGTTATAGACAGAGCATTTTGTGCTTGCAGTATTTTTGTGCCTACACTATATCTGTGCAGGAGAATTGCTACCTGAATGGTTTTGTCCAGGTCTGAGGACACCGGTATCTTGAACAGACTGAGCAGATGCTGCTGTCAGCAGTAAGTCCAAGCTCCATTAATCAGAACACTTTCATAACAATGTTCAAAGGTTTAAAAATCGCCACCCATTGCTCATTGTTGTCCATTATCATATTGCAGTTGTGATCCACAGCAGGCATTTTCTCTTCTTCCATCTCTCTCTTCTAGCACTTCTACTCCAAAATAAGCCCTCAAACAGCTGCTTATACATTCTAGAAATGCCTTTCCCAGAACTCTTGCCAAATTTTCTGCAGAGAGAACAGCACAACCCCACCTGTCTCCACAGCCTAGCAGTGGCACTTGCTCAGAGCCACTGTACGCACCAGCCATAATGACTTTACTAAGATTTGATTTGTTCCTGCTAAACGGTCACGGTTTCCCATTAAGTCCAATGAGGCACAATATTGAGCCAACTCAGACATGTTTTGTTGTGATGGAAATTAATATGCTGAAAAGCATGGCACAGAGGATGTTAAAACTGGCTTAAGTTGTAGCAAGTTGTGAGTTATCTTCACAATATAAAAAGAGATATGAAAGTCACAAATAAAGGCAAATACTGACATATGGTAATTACTTCTGGAGCTGAAAGCTCACAGTTCTTGTTTTGTTTGTCTTCTCTTAACCATGGTAGTGACGCATGGCACCCATTCACACCTGATTGTGCTCCATTGATGAAAACACATGACTCTGATTTCAACTTCAAATTATCTGCTAATAATAAAGCTTCACGTACTTTTACCACTCACAGATACGTAAACTGTTAAGCATCATTCTAGGTCTTGAACAATTGTTAATGGTCCTATTTCTTCTATGTCTGAAACATTCTTGGAACTTGAAGGATCTTGTATCTAATCTAAGTGTAACTGTATGTAATAGTCTTTGGGTTTTGCAGAGTACTGCACAGTAAATATTCTAGTTATTCTACATTAATCTGGTGTTTTCATTCATCGGTAAGAATAATTGGAATCTTGCTATACAGAGAATATTTGGAACACTATGCAGAGAATAAGCAATTTCAAGTATCTTAGCTGTGACCTACATACCAGCATAAGTGATTAAAGCACATACATTAACATTGTGTCTTCACTCACGTCTGCAAATCAGATGCTGCACCTATTTCCGTCTGATGAAAACTTTCATCCTGTTCTGCTGAAGATCAAGGTGAATAGCTGAAGAATCTCCTGGTTCAGGTTTGACCCATCTGCGTGTGTGGCTCTATGCTAAGAATTACCTAAATCAGTCCAGCTGGCTGAGCAATGTCTGATGAAAGTAATTTTTTTCAGACTGCTAAGGAAAGTCTTATTGATTCCTGTCATATTTTGTTAGTGCTTAGAATCAGACATTTTTTTTACTTTATCTTTGTTATCTCTTCCACATGATTTAATATCCTTGTGTCTGTACAGTGTACTATTTTGGACAAAAGTGCATTGCTTGAATCTGTTGACTTGCCTACAGTATAATTTTCTTTGTTATTCTATGATGAGGAGAAAAACACAACAGCAGGGATTCAGAATGTGTCCTCCAGAAAACCTTTCAAGACATTCTGACAGTAGAGCCATTCATACAGCTTCACACTTTTATTTTGTTTGTTTAAAGCTTCAAATTAAATATAAAATAAATAAATGAAAAAGAAACACATAACAGATAGCTGGTGGTATTTTTTATGCACACAGTTTCAACTTTGATATTGACACTGATATTTTCCTTTAGAATTAGCAGCAAAACAGGCCCAAACCATGATACTACCACCACCTTGTTTCATAGATGGGATAGGGTTTACACTGGAATGCAGTGTTTTCCTTTCTCCAAACATAACACTTGTCATGTAAACCAAAAAAATATACCCACATACAACAGGGGTCACCAACCCAGCTCTTGGAGAGCTATCTTTCTACAGACTTTACATTCAACTTTAATCCACCCCACCTGATCCAAGTAGCTATTTCCTTAGATATCATTGATTGGCTCAATGGGGTGTGTTTAGTGTATTGGGTTGGAACTGAAACCTGTAGAAAGTTAGCTCTCCAGAAGCAGGATTGACAACCCCTGACTTAGAGCATATTAAAGGAAATGAGCATGATTCTAGAAGATGACTGTTGCATGCATTTTGCCAAGGTAATGACACTAACATTTTCCTCTTCGGCTATTTCTTTGCCATCTCCACTTGTGTGTACGGTGTTTTTTTCCCCCACGCATCCTCTGTTCATCCTTTTCCAATTGTGTATGACCAGGAATGACCCCTGCTGGAATGCAGAGAGCAGGTTAGCATGAGAATCACTTGAAAGAATATATGGGCAGGAAATGTGGAGAAGCGCATGAGCAGAAACACCCCCTTCTCGAACAGTCAGGTCAGTACCGTTTTGTGATTTCCCCATTTACAGCAAATGTTACAAAAAGTGTAATGAATTTAAAAATTAAGCACATTTCCTCCAAAAGTGACAGTTTGACAGTACAACCATTTATACAAATTCACAACTTTTATTTCAACATTCCATCTTCTGGACCAGGGTCTAACCTTGAACAAAGAGAGAAACAGGTCTGATACCTGACAGATGTCCATTTATTTGTACTCTGGAGTTGGCTATACATCTTATATGTTGAATCATATTCAGAATTCAGTTTTATTAATTATTAATAAATTGCAAATAACTGTTCAATTATTGACTAATTAGAAATAGCCACTCAAAGAATTGCAAAATACCATTTCATGATGCCAGACTAAGCCAGGATGCTTAAATTGATAACAGAATGAAACAAATTCATTCAAACAAAATAAAGATTCACACACTTCAATTTTTAGGAACCAGTGAAGACAAATTTCAGTCCTAATAAAATCTATATTTGTTTTCTCAGAGGATATTTGTATTTTCTTCTCTGACCTTTACCCCTTACCAACATCTCTGCTCAAACCAGCATGTCAGTCTGTGACTGACCCAAACAGTGAACACACAGTGTGCTCTGCATTTAAATCAGCCTGAACACAGTGTACAGCACATGCTGAGAGTGTGCCAGAGTAAGACAGCAGAGTTTGGAAATGGAGGGAAAGATGGAAACTGTAACAATAGATAGATAGATAGATAGATAGATAGATAGATAGATAGATAGATAGATAGATAGATAGAGGTCCATGTATAAAATGGAAATGAATAAAAAAATTGATCATAAACCAACAGTGCATTTCAAAACCACGGTATGGACATGTAGAAACAGAACTGTTCATAACAAGCTGCAAACAAGCTGCAGAACTCCTCACACTCCAAGCATACAATATGCAGTAATAGCAAAACTCATCAAATGCATTTCTAGCTCACTATGCTGGAACAGACAGCAAGATTGAGATCTAAGATAATGAATAAATCACAATGCTGCATGGTTATAGCTCACACGGGTAAAAACACAATTAAATGAAACAAAGGAAACTAAATGGTTGTTGACTCTGGGTTCTAGTTTTAAGAGCTTCTCTGCTCAAGTCAGTGAAGGAGTATCTAATGTGGTAAAAGCAAAACAGTGCAGTCATATCGTTTCCTGCTTGTTTGTCTCCAAAGGTGATCATATATTTAACACTATTCGCAGGCTTTATCAAACGAACAGGGCTTGCGATTCCAAAAGCATCAGTGCGTTCACGATAGGAGACAGAGTTTAAAGTCATTTTTGTGCTGCCATCTCACAGTAAGCTATGTGCTTAAAGGATTTGAGGAGTCTAGATGCAGTGTAGTTGCAGGGATGTATGGGTTTCTGGTATCTATTAGGATCTATGTGTGAAAAAACAATATGATTAAACTTTTTTTCTCTTTATTTTTTTCCTATTTTTGCTGTTTGCAATTCTAGAAGCATTGGTATGATGTCAGCAGTGTCTATATCTAAGCCAGGTGCATGCTATACTGCATAATGCATGTGCAGAGACCTAGTCATAGGCTCTGCCATCCACGGCTGTGCAGTCCTACATGTGTAACAACAGAATGCAAACACAAAGCAACAGTCCAACATTTGCTTTACACTGTACATTGCTTTAAAAATAAGTGCTCAATGAATCTCTGCTTATATGTAAGGGTGGGGGAAAAAATAAAACATTCCCCAAATACTTTGTTAAACACACACCATATGTTTTTAATCCCACCCTGTGGAAACACTGGCCCTCCACAGGGCCCACTCAACATTATACTAGACAGCAGAGTGCACAACAAAATATTCAGGAGAAAACAACCATCCAAATATTAGCTGTAATACTAACAGCTGTGCTAGTGTTGAAACAGACACAGCGGCGGGGCTCAGCAGGGTTGGAACAGGTTAGCTGCGATACTAACAGCCTGGTTGCCAGGAGATGGAGCAGGATATCTGCAGCAGCACAGCAGTCAGGTAAGGGCAGGAATCACATGAAAGAGTATAAAGGCACGACAAGGGGAGGTGTCAATCACAGAGAGACAGCAGTGTTCTCTCACCCAGAGATGATAGCACAGACTCATTGAGTATAAGCTGAACATGTTGAAATTCAGTAATGTTTTATCTCAGTGTATAGATTTGCTCTTAATGTTGGTGGGGGCAGGGACAGGGTGGCAGCGTATTGGCAAAAGTCAAATCCTACATCTCTGTCCATGCTAATTCTTCGTCCATCGATCAAATTATTGCTAGGGACAATTCAATAATCACTGGAAATTGGTGGGGATGTGTCACCTCCATCCATGCTAAACCTACGCCTTTGCCTTATCTACAGTAACTGCTACATTGTGCCTGTCTGTGTTTCTCTGGTCTGCAACACCTTCAGCTCAACATGAACAGACAAAAAGTCTTCTGGATTAAATATTTATGGTTAGATAAGATGTTTAGTTACAATGACCAGAGATATGTTTGGAGAAGTAAAGGTGAAGCATTCAACCTCAAGAACACTATACTCACTGGTAAGCTTGGGGTTGGAAGCATCATGATCTGGATGGAATAATGAAAAAGGAGGACTACTATACAAATCAGCTAAATTTATGAAACTTGGACACAGTTGGGTGTTTAAACAGACCAGTGACCTCAAACACACATCAAGGGGGGATCAGGAATGGGTAAAGCCAGCTAACATTAAGCTTTTGGAATGCCGTCCGCTAATTCCTGACCTCAACCCATCTGAAAATATGTAGATTGTGCATATTTGAGTCTGGTGTGTCCTTGAATGTGTAAGACAGGGTGTGCTCCAGAACCAGGGTTGTAAATCCGTGGTTTACTTCATTGTGAATGCCTGAATATGATTACCAAAATGTTATACTGAAATAATCTAATGAGAAAGCAATAATATGTTCTTTGCAAGGTGGAGTTTGAGGCATTAAGGCTGATCACTGTTACCAATAACTTTAAGTTAATTGCTTAAACTTGAAAAAAGCAGTAGCACAAGCAATCATTCATGGGTGGGTTTCTCAAAAGCTTCTTAACACAAAGATGATTCTTAGGCTCTTGCACCATATAAAGAAAGATAACTATGTACAGGGCCAGGGATTGTCCTGTGTACAAGGCAGTACATAGGTATAGAATTTTACACATATATAGACAAACATATGTGTAAAATTCACCTATACCTATGTACTGCCTTGTACACTGGACAATCCCTGGCCCTGTACATAGTTATTTTTCTTTATATGGTGCAATTCTGGAAGTAATCTGTTTTCCATAATAAAATAAAATATTGTTAAAAAAAAGAAAAAAAAAGAAAAAGATGATTCTTAGATGGTTGAGCGAACATCACACTGAACACTCTCTCTCCTTGTAACGAAATTCATAATGCTAAGATGCTTTTGGGAAACTGAAATGTACTGTATGGATAAAGTTATAGATATCCCTCATGGAGTGAAAGACTAATGCATTAGTAAAACCTCAATATTTCATAACTACTTCATTATTAAATAAGCCTATTGTCATTTTACTTGGTTCAGTGTTGGCTAGCCTCCTGTATGCTGTGAATCTGGCACACACCACAGAACATTCCAAAGTGGGTTGTAACAGTTGCATTACAAGAAAAAGGGCTGCTGCAACAGTCACACAAGGAAGGCAAGAAATTATTAAACATATATTAGAAAACAAATGATCTGACATGAATTTAACCAATAACTTTTTCCTTCAGCTACAGAACGGAAAGTGACAATTAAGACAAGGTGAAAATTAAGTGTGACAGATGGGAAAATTAACGTTTGTTTTCTTTACTTAAGGGAAATGATGTACACTCTGCCCAGTCACTTTATTAGAAAGATCTCTACTGCTACTCTTTCAATTATCTGATCAGACACTCATGTGGAAGACGTGATAGTACAGCAGCTTCAGGGTAATGTTCACATCAACCACCAGAAAGGCAATTTGAGAGGCATGATTGGCATGACTGTTTGCGTCAGAAGGGCTGGTTTGAGTACTGCTGATCTTGTGAGATGTTCTGCAAAAATAAATAAATAAATAAATAAATAAATAAATAAATTAAAATAAAATAAAATAAAATAAAATAAAATAAAATAAAATAAAATAAAATCCTTCCAGGTCCATTTCATACCCATCAGTCATCACTTAAATGCTACAGGCTGCTAAATTACTGTTGCTGGCCATGTTTATCCCTCAGCAAGGACCAGACTCTCAATGAATGTGTTGTACATATTGTAGGACTATATATACACATACTTATCAAAACATTCGAGGGAAGTCTGGGATTGCAGTGCTATTGGGAAGGAATATATAGGTTACCAGGGACAATGAATGCAAAAACAATGTAGACTGATATTTATTTACCACCTTTCTGTACTGTTTGGCTCTTCTGTCTGTCCCTTTCTGTCATCGTCATGTTTTGTTTTGTTACCCCGTGTTCTTTTTTGGCATGTGTCTGTTCGCTTAACTTGTGTGTCTTATGTGTAGCCCTGCCCATGTGTTATCATCCCCAGCTGTTTCCAGTTTGTGTCAGTGTATTCAAGGTCCTTTGTCTCACTCTGTCCTTGTTGATTTTGTTTCATGTCAGTGTGCTGTGAGTTTATCTTGTTTCATGGTGTTTCGTTAATAAATTCTACCATGAGTGCATTTGCATCTTCGTCTTGTCTACAGCCTGACATTATTGACCTACACTGGGGTGGAGTGAGACATTTTAAACGGCCAGGCCTTAGCCCATGCGAGAAAGAATTCCTAATCAAATCATTACATGTGGCAAACATAATAGTTGCTGGTTAATTTCTGCCTTTAAAGAGGAAAACTTTGTCTAAGGTTCCATTTAAATAATATTGCTAATTCATAAAACTAATCTCACTAAACTAATCTTAAAAAAAATCTTAACATCTTTAATCATCTTCTGCCATTTTGTCCAATATATTAGAATGAAAATGTTGCAAATAAATCTGTGAAATGTTGTTCACTGATTCTTAATTTTACATTTTATTAAAAAAAACATCTAAAGTCTGTCATTTCTCCTGTTGAGTCAAGGTTACCAGGTCTTCATTTTCTCAGAACTCCAGCAACAACAACCAGCTAAAAGAACTTCCACTACTGTTTAAAATCATTTGTTACGAATACTTAGACCGTGATTCCTCTACTTATCTAGCTGCAATTCTTGCTGTCATTTCCCCAACCCCCCCATTCTGCGTTGGGCTGCTAGGGCCCACTGCTGCTCCCTCCTAAAAATGAATTTCTGAATGTCTGTATATCATTTATTTGATTGATACTGTGCAGCTGAATCAAACTGTCAGAGTTAGGTTTAATAGAATATTTTATGTTCATCTTAAAAGTCAGTTGCATTTAAAACAATTTTAGTTGTCAGATACTTTAACTGATATAGTCTACATGTACCATCCCAACAATGCCGCACCCTTTTTTATGAACAGTGTATTGATCCATTTTCTTGTTTAAAGTATTCCAAACTGAATCAAATGAATAAATGCATCCTAAACAAATATTTAAACAAGTGCACACAACTGGAACAACTCCCACAGCTGTAAAACACTCAGGCAGATTCAGGCCCCAGAGCAAACTGCTCTGGCCAGCCAAGAAGCCCAGCACTCTCTCCTGCCCCATGCCTTGCAGCTGAGCTTGTTAACTGCAGTCCACTTTCTCACCCCAATGTCCTATCGTCCGTGTCCTTCCGAAACAGGTTAAAGATCGATGTGACTCTTACAATCTGCTGAATATATACACTTTTATAGTAAATGTGAGGAAATCAAAAGGAGACATTTATTGAAAGAGCCTTCAATCCAGAGGTGTCGATCAATAACCCAGAAGAGTGTTTACTACCAGTCCATAAATATTGTATGTCTCCCAGCCTGAGTGCTCCAACAGGGAAAGTGGGGGAATAAACATAATGATACTGCTATCCTCATGTTTTGTTTCTGTTGTTTGTAAGTTGGCTAGATAGGGGAGAACAGGCTGGAATCTAACGTGAGGGAAAACATAACAGTAGCCTTTTCCTATTGAACCTTTGCACTGGCCACAGACCCCTTTTGTCTTAAAATTAATTACTTTATCATGTGTGGTTTGGATTGGGTTGTTTGTAAGTCACAGAAGTTGGGCCTGTATTATCTTTATGACACTATTGGTATAGCATAGTTGGAAACAACATGGGCCAGGTGTGTGTGTGTGTGTGTGTGTGGTGGGGATGGGGGAGGGGGGTGGGTGAATGTTCAATAATTTTTGTTTTGTTGACTGGGTGTTGGGGGGTGGGGGGAGAGTTGGTTGGGAGATTAGTGGTGACTGGCCCTTTAATGCTATAGCATTATGATCCAAGGATTGCAGGTTTAAATCCAGAGCAAAATTGTCCATGTGCTCTCTGTGAGTAGATGGTATTCTTTCCTCATAACTCCCAGTGACCCACTGCTTTTCAGTGTTGGCTGTCCAGCAATGATGCAAGTGTTGGGAGCATTGTGTGTGATGGGCACAGTCCTAATTGCCACTTCCAAATTGTGGGAAAATTTGAGGCAAAAATAAATAAATAAATAACTCTACACATAATACCAGTACTGCACACATTCCTCTCCTCTTTGTTTTGTGAATCAAAGCATCCATGCATGTCCAAAGGTTGCATTTTGCTCTATAACAGAGCATAACAGGGTGGAATGGTCACTGGCCCTTTATTCTTTGCTAGCCTTGCCACTCATGGCTGCACACTACTGTCCACCCCTGCATCACAACAGCTGCCTGCAGTCATGGAGGATTTTGTGTCTTTTAATTGTTGTTTTATGTATATAAAGCCACCTTCTGAGTCTCTCCACCCAGTTCCCTTGTGTCAATTCTTGTTGGGTCTTTGTGGAGTCTTCCTATACCCTTAGCAGAGAAACAACCCCAAAGCAGAATGCTTCCACCCCCATACCACCCTTTTTCAGGTCTACAGTATTTTCCCTGGCTCTTGTCTGTGGGGCTCAAAATTCTTGTTGGTTGGTATGGGATCCAATACTTTTTTCACATAATCAAATACACATTATTTAAATCTTTAATATTTATTTTGGAATTTGTATATACTCTGTCTCTCTTTGTAATAATCTGTGTGCTGAGCAGACGAAGACAAGGGAGCCATATGTATATGCAGGGGTTTAAGATTTAATTTAATAAAGACGAAAAACAAAGACTATGGACTATAATACAAACTTAAACAGACTAACATCAACTCTGGTGGAGAAAACAGTTAAATAAAAACAAACCGCATGTAAACAAACCAACCCAATCACCAAAGAACTGACTGAAACAAAGAGACTTAAATACAAGACAACATTAACCACACCAGGACCTGATAACAAATGGGGTAGGTAACAAATGAGACACAGATGGGAAGGGGGCAGAGCAAGGACTGAGACAGGACCAAAACAAAAACACATGTGCTCAGAAGCACATGGGAGAAAGTCAAAACAAAATGAGATGGGAAGACAGATGGGTAGAACAGGAATGATGTGTGACACTCTATGTAAAAATCAGAATCAGAGTTACTTTATTAATCCCAGAGGGAAATTGCAAATTCTTACAGCTGCACACATCTATTTAAAATATAAAAATAGAAAGATAAAAATTATAATAAAAATAACAAAGGAACAAAAAGAATAAGCAGTATAAAAACTTTTAACAGAATGAACAGAATAAACACTTTGGAAAAAATATACATGTTATGATACCTGTGAAAAAGACAATGGTTATGATAATAAATACATATGAACATCCAGATGCACAAATTAAACATAGTGGTTTATAGTGGTCACCCATTCCTCCACCCACAAGGGAGGAGTTATAGAGTTTAATAGCCACAGGTTGGAATGTTCTCCTGTGGTGTGCTGTAATGTGTTTTGGTGGGTGAATCTTGCACTGAAAGTGCTCCTGTGTCTCATCACTGTTTGGCTGAGTGGGTGGGAGCCATTGTCCATAATGACCTGCAGTTTAGACAACATCCTCCTCTCTGACACTGCCATCAGAGCTCAACTCCTACAACGCCACCAGCCTTATGGATGAGTTTGTTGAGTCTGTTGGTGTCTGCTGCCCTTAGCTTGTTGCTCTTGGATTCAACAGCAGAGCATGTTGAAGGACCTCAGGTGACTCAGAAAACTGTGAACTTGTCCGTCAGCTGGCACACCCAGGCACCATGGATAAGGGATTGATTCTCGGGTGGTCGTGTGACTCTTGTGGAGGCTGGTTCCCTAACGGACCCGGAGACAGACTGGCTGTCTGTGGGTTACTCCTTCAGAACAGATGTAGGGGCCTGAAGGAGTAACCCACAGATGGCCAGGCTTTCACGGGGAGTTTCGTGTTTCAGTTCACAAAACGTTTTGCAGGATACCAGTCCCTACTTCTCAGAAACTAGAACCTTAGAAATATCAGATTTTAATAAGAACAGAACTTAATATCACAGATTGTTGAACCTTTCTTATGGCAGAGGGATAAAAAATGTTATCCTTGTTTAAACAAATAGGCATGAATTCGGTTACATGAATATTGAAATTGAAAGGTCTTAACACTCCTGTTAGATTAGAATTTTTAGTGAAAAATATGTAGTAAATAAGTAAATATCATATGTAAACCATATTGGTCAAGATATTTTTTATTACACTAAATATTTATTTAATTAATATTCATTGAGCTAAAGACAATGGTTATGAAGATAAAATATGCATTGGTTAAATATGCACTGGGTCAATTTGACCCAGGAACAGTATTGCTGTTCCTTTAAGTTATTAATTTTAGTTTAGTGTAATAAAAAATTCACTTCTTACAGATACTTTGCAGTTTACTTATGATAATTCACTAATAAGGATTCAGGATTGGCACCAGGGTTTTTTTTTTTTTTAAACCTTATAATGTTTGATTTGTGGCAGTAGTCTGCCTCCTCTTCGTGTAATTGGTGTGAACCATCAAAAAAGTGTTTTCACACTGCAAATGGACCATAGACCATCTCTTTAGATCCAGACTGAGAGCAAATCTTTAGGTTGAACCAAGTTTGGTCCTTTGGAGGCATCTTTCACACCTGCTCTTTTGGTTTGGGCCAAACAAGGTAGGTGTGTAGTACACTGTGTTTAGACTAGTTAGAATTCTGTAGATGATGTAGAGAAAGTAAGCTTATACACTCTGAAAAGGTTACATTGACTGGTGCCATAGAACAACCACTTTTGATTCCATAAAGAACAATATTTATTAAATAAACTTGTGATAGTAAAGAACTTTTACATTGGTTAAGGACAACACATATCTTGTACCACAGATTTCCAGCACTCTTTCCACTATTAAATATCATAAATAGTTGGAGCTTCAGTACTTATTCATTTTAAACATTGATCTTAACTCTTAACTGAGACCTGTCTTTGGGCCAGTGTACAGGAACAGGGCTGACCCCTGCCAGTAGCTGAAGGGCTTCTTGAAGGGGTAAAGATCAATAATCACATCTTGCACGCACAGTGAGTCAACACAATGCATCAGCATCAGTGGAATCATCTGGAAATATGGAACCACATCAAAACAGAGAGAAGCAAATTGCTAGGGGCCCCAGTAGGCAAAAGCAGGGCACGGCTGGGTAGGAACAGCACACCAAATGCATTTCATGACATTTGTAAAAAAAAATGCAAGTAAACACATCACAGCAGGGCACAAATTCAACCCAAGAGGCTTTTTAACAGCATTGCAAATGTGATTTACGTCACCATTAACACAGTGGTTTGTGTTACAGTGCTTTGAATTAGACTTGGGGGAACTACGTTAATTCCGCTGAAGGCTTTGCCTTCTTTGACCTTCTATGTGAGTCTAATGCACTGAACACAGTGTACCATACTATAATGCACTGTCTATATGTTGAGGGAAGAGTTATTAGTATACAAATTTATTAAAAAGTCTTGTACACCTACTCAGTCATGCAATTAACTAATCAGCCAACCATGTGGAAGCTGTTCAATGTATGTAAAAATGATATGTTAGAATGTAGCATGATTGCTCTCCTGAGATTTTCAGCCTCTAGAGTTACTTTGAATGGTGAGCGGCAGTTTTACCTTGTTAATGAGATTGGTCACCAGACCAAGTGACCAGGTTTCCTTGAGCTACAGTAACATAGATTACCACTCTACAGTTGTGTTAAGCAGAAAAAAACATCTAAAGCCCTAATCATGAAGTAACTGTTGTGGAGTAATGTAATTATTACCACAGTTTCTCAGTGATTTTAGTCCCATATGAATGCAGTCAATTGTGTTGACTGGGCATGAAAGATTCTGGTACCTTTCATCTTATGCAAAACAAGTAAAAAAGTATCATCAGGTTATATTTATCACATGCAAATTGATGAGTGTAAAGTCAGACTAATATTAACATTATGACCACCTGATAGTTTCTATGTTCTCTGTCCATTTTATCAGCTCAGCTGACCATACAGGAGCGCTTTGTAGTTCCATAATAACAGACTGTAGTCCATCAGTTCCTCTGTGTACTTTTTAGCCTTCTTTTATCCTGTTCTTCAATGGTCAGGACACCACAGAACAAGTATTATTTGAGTGGTGGATCATTGGGTGTAGTGACACTGCCATGGTAGTAGTGTATTGGAGTGGAGACACAACAGTGCTTCCTCAGAATGGGAATGGGAATGGGTTCCGTTCTGGTCCACAAACCTAATTGTGAACCGTTCGGCACATTTCCACCAACTGTATCCACCACTCTATTAGACACTCCTATCTACTTGCTCCACCATGCAGATGTAAAGTCAGAGACAGAAGTTCTTCTTTCTGCAGTTTGTGATAGACAGAATTATGAACAGCCTAATTTCTCTTCCTCCTAGGATCAGTGGTCTGGAGTTTGCATAGCATGGACTCTGATTAAGTCTACTATAAACATAGACGCTTTTCACTCCTGGCACTCCTGGGGTTGAGTGATTCATTCATCTTGTCACATAACTGCTTCAATGTTTAGCCTGCTTGACTAAAAGCCATCACCTTTGAGAACAGCTCCTTATTTGCAGGTGTGCCTGCACTAAGTGCTGTCCAAGTAAAATAATGAAGTGATAAACAGATGAATCTAGGCTCTACCATTTTGCAAAAATGCATGCAGAAAAGTGACATTCAAAATTGTTTAATTGATCAACAGTTTAAAAAATAAATTAAATAATGAGCCCCTCCCCCAAACAAGCCCAGAATCTTGGTTGTGGATTTATGTATTCAGGACAAGTGTGAAAACATTCAGATGTTCTTGGCCCATTCCATTTTTCTTTGTGTATGCCATTTAACATTTTTAGACCTCACATGTCACCGTGAAGACCAGCAAGATATGAGAGATCCATTAGAGAAAGATGAGTTTATTAGAGCCTGAATATAGAAATCTAGCTGCAGGCATTATTGCTGTTGGTTTACATATCTAGGCATGAGTGCAAATCAGATTAGACTGAATAACACTTGCTTGAGGCTGCTCAGAGCAGGCAGATACCCCAGCCCACTTTCAGGAGTGATGCATCTGTCTGCAGAGGAAACAAAACTGAAATCTGACTAGCTGGATTGGAGCTGAGTGTTTGTTCATGCAGCACCGTAATTCAAGTGTAATTTAACCTTATGAAATATGGCGTTGTGATGTAAACTGATATTCCAATTAAATCTTTAATACAAAGCCATCACCCACATCAGCTTCAGGAACACCACACAGAGAATATGAATTGTTTACTGTGCCTTCCAATTTGCACACAGATAAATGTAAATATATTTCACAGATGCAGATATGAGTGATCTGATTAGTGCATAATGATGATAGGTTTAGACAGTGGGCTCAATAACAACTGTTACTTATTCATTACAGGAGAAAGACTGCAGTTCCTTCTGAGTCCAATGGTGAAAGGCTTGAGTGCAGTCAAAGGTATTTTCAGTTCCAAAGGCATCTAATGAAGAGGTCAATATGTAGAATCTGTAGAAGCCTTGTCAGCCAGCCGTGGGCTTAGCCATATAAACACGTTAATCCAGAGAAAGAGAACAAAAATATCATAAAGCTTTGAACACTCATGCCCTTGAGCTCTAAAAAGCTCATCTGCTTATTGAACTATATAGATTACTGTCTGCTCAGGTACCACACAACTATTGATATTTCTTGTGTTGAGTTTATTATTAACTCTTAGACCCCTAGGCTAATTTTGTGGGATGTATGCTCAGTTTGACATACCTTCATATACCTATAAATTGCAATCATTTTCCTTATCACTATTAATTGTAATTACAATAAAAAAAGTTCACATCTCAGAAATCCTGTTGGAAATTGTACATCCAGTGTGCTTTTAAGATGAAAATGTAATGATACTGATGAGTAATTTCTAATTTCTGATTAGACTGACAAGAATATTTATAATTATAGGTTCTTCATAATACTTCAAATAAAATGATCGCAATGTCCTTTATCATCATCAACAACAACAACAACAACAACAACAACAACAACAACAAATAATTATTTTTTTAAATCAGAATTATTCCTTCAAATTACTTTATTCTGCAATTTTTAACACCATTAAATCAAGAAAGCCAAGAAAAACAGCAAACAGTTTTCAGCCCCCACCCCTCTCTCTGATCCCTTGATGTCAGATCCTTGCTGCATGCAGGTTGACCATATTCCAACAGCTCCACCCCCACAACTCCATTCATAGACATTGGGCATGTTGCTTTATACCTAACACCATATTGAGAGACACTACAGCTGGAAAGTGTATTTCATGTTTTAACCCACATGCATTTCATATGTATTTCTGGATAAGCTAAGAGATACAAAAACCATTGTTGAAAGTGAAACAAGCATTTGGATAGAGGCACTAGAATAATATTACTAGGTTTTACATAAACATGACTATATGAAATATGAGGTTATGCACTGTTATACAGTACAGTTTTGTCCTGCCCACTTCACCAGTGTTAAAGTGCAGTAGCAGCATTATGGCTCAGAGTAGGCATGAAAGAGACATTCCAGTCACTAGAACATCAGCAGAATTTTAAAGGTAAAATGCTGCATAATGTTGCACAAACTCTCAAAAATCATAAATGAGGATAGTGGTGTTGTTTGCTACAATTTTTGCCCCCATGAGCATAAAGCCCCAAGGCACACTTTTTTGCCAGTAGTAATACAGGTCCACTGAGTATTTGCCCAAGATGTAAGGTCTCTATGGCAGCAGAGAGATATAGCAGCAAAAGTTAGAAAAAGTAGCCCACTTGTTAAAAATTAATGATTTATTTACCTCACTTTGGTCAAATATTGCTGAGATAGAGCACACATATTGAGCTATTATTTATTGAGATATTATTTATTGAGCTACACATACAGAAATGTGTTTCAGTATGGTGCTGGATATAACACGACATGCCAGATTTTGCAGCAGGGGTGGAGTGTTAATAGTTTGTCCAATAACATCCCACATATTTTCAGGGAGTAGGTCTGGCAAGATGGCAACAGTATGTGTATGAGCATTATCCTGTTGGAACACCAAAATGGGCATGCAGAAAAGGTAGGGTGACTGGTTGCAGGACCTCAATAACATAACCCTGAGCTGTCAAACTGCCTGTAATGAAGACCAAAGGTGAGGCTGTTATAGTCAGATCTGCCGGAGTCACTCGCCACACACTGGTAATGTTTACATTCTCTGTTCTTTTTTTAAATTTCAAACTAATTCATCTCTGTATCTTTTCTGAGTTAACGATGACCCACCGGCCTGAACTGATTAGGTCCTAACCTCAAGCTCTTCTGCCCCATCTGAGAAGCACGCCACGCTGCCCTGATACATCTTTACATTAGCTTTCCACCTTCCGGCTACTGTACCTGGACTAGATCCCCACCCTGCCATGGACTAGCTGCTCACCCACCATCACCAACTGTCAAAATCTACTGTTAATATTATGTCCACCAGCGAACTAACATTACTTCAGTACCCGAGTAATTGAACAGAGGTGTAGGGGTCCAGTGTATAAGTAGTTTGACCAGAGGAGGATGGGTCCTCCCCTTGTGAGCTTGGTTCCTCCCAAGGTTTTTTCCTCCAGCTCTGACAGAGTTTTTTCTTGCCACTCTTGCCATTTGGCTTGCTCACTAGGGGATCTTTGTTCCTGTTTTAACCTTTTTATTTATTTATTTATTTAATTTCTGTGAAGCTGCTCTGTGACAACTCCAGTTGAGAAAAGCGCTATAAAAATAAATGTTGAATTGAATTGAAAATTGGCATTCTATGAAATTGCACCCTACACCATGAGATCAGGCCTTCAGGACATGTGGCATGTGACCACAAACCACTGTTCTTGGCACTGACCTACACACATGGATTCACTGGTTGTCTCTACCAAGTAAAAGATAAGTGACCATATAACCTTTGCTCAATTCAACTTTTTGGAGAAACATTCTCCCACACCAAGTTAGAATGACAATGACAGGGTATCAGCATGTATGTATGGTTTTAATGGCAGCCATGTTGACATGTGTTACAGGTCCCAAGGGTCGGGATTACTGCAATAGTGATGTGCGCAATCTGAAGAATAATTATAACAGGAGAGAGTGATGACAACCTGAGCACTGCTGTTAACATCCAGATTGCGTCTCTTTTATTTCTAATGACCAACCGTAAAATTACAACATTTGCAGGAAATACAACATTCAACCCAGCATCCGTCCAACTTTAACTCTTTTAAATATCATGCTTAATGTACACAAAACTGCTCTCTCTCACTAAATTCAGTTAAACTTAATTTATAAATAACAGATTAACATATAATGCATATTATTCAAGCAAAAGTATAACAAACCTCCTAAAAACCTGAGTTGAGAAGATATCGCGATACCTCTTGAGACTTCCCCCGTGCGTCCAGCATTCTAATAAACTTGTACCACAATGTCATCTCATGATACAATTAAGGGGTGAACACCTTACAGAGTAGTTTTGGTGTTGTTTTACCGTGTACTGACCTGAAGAATAATTATAAACAGGAGAGAGTGATAACCTGAGCACTGCTGTTAACATCCAGATTGCGTCTGAGGCAGATGGGTGGGGGGTCGCACCCAAACCAACCCAGTGCATCTCCCATTAAACAAAGGTTCCGCTTAACCATCATCTCTCCCTCATCCACATCAGGACAGGACTAAATATAGGCAGATTAATACGCCAAAATGCAAACAAAATTAATGTAATTAATTTTAATTATTAATTATTATTTAATTATTAATGTTAATTAACTTTCCCCGAAAATAGGAAAAACTGAACATGCAAAATATTTCAGGGTTATAACAACCAAAATAATGTGGTGACATTTGTAGGAGCACCACACATGCACCCTAATAATCTGTTAATAATCTGACTAATTGCTCAGTCAGACTAGAATATGTCAATTTACACAATTCAGAATAGAGTAGTCTGATTGAGGCCAAAAAGGGAGCAAAAGCAGTCTGATGAATGTAACAAGCAGTCCATTTTGGCACCACAAAAATGTACACTTTTTTGTTTATATAATTCCATATTCATTTGTGTAATGACTCCACCATTCGTTTAGCTTTAGGTTTTCATGTGACATTTAAAAATACTAAGCCTAACCTTGCTTAATGTGCCTGAAGAAAAAAACTGATATGTCTTGCATATGACTGGTCATAATTGTGATTTACTGTCAGCCAGTAGAACTAAATAAAAAGGTATTTTTGTTGTTGTTTATTAGGGTTTTTTATCCCCTCTAGTTATCTCCTTTAAAAACCATAATGTGACTCAGTGTACCAAAACAGTTGCCTGGGAACACAATTTCTCATGTCACTAGTCACTAGTGACTAAAATTCTACCACCAAATAAGTTTTTTTTTTTGCCATTTTTTCCTGAATAGGGTCATGTTTAATCGAGAGCCCAGGCGCATGGTAGGAATACCACCTGGACAGTGCAGCAGTCTAATGCAGGGTAACTAGCAAAAATGTGTCATCTGAAAATAAATTAATAATCTATTTAAATTGTACTCTATATTGACTCATTGAGTAACTGAGCAACATGTACATCTTGTTTGGGAAATGGTGTGCATTATTGATAATCCTATATATCTGTTTTATTGCAACCACTTCATAAAAATAACTATGAAATCTAGTATTTCCAATACAAGTGTACAGAGTTTTTGAAAAGTGATCTGTAAAGTTTGGTGATTAGTTTGCTGTTGTAGCCCATTAAACAAATTTTAAGATTCCTTCATATTCACACGGATTTTAGAATTTAGTAGTATTAATAAAACACCAATGAATGATCTTTATTGCTAATCTTTAGGTCAGGGGGTGTACAATCTTTTCCACAAAGGGCCAGTCTGGCTGCAAATTTTCATTCTAAACAACCACTTGTGTCTCATTTCACTCATTTAATCAAAAGGCCAGTTTTCAAGCAACTGATCCATTTGGCTGGAAAAAAAAACCTGCAGCCACACAAACTTTTTGTAGATAAGGTTGCACACCCCTGCTTCAGAACTTCAGTATGTGGTGCAAGTAAAACTCATTTATATTTTTATTTAAAAGAATTGCTTTTGTCTTTGCAGGACCCAGAGCAAGAGTTTATTCCCGGTATGAAAAGGCCATGCGCACATTGTCAACTAAGTAGCAGTAATTTCTGGAAAAGATGCAGGAGACAAATAATGTTTGGATGAAAAAACAACTGGAAAGAGGTTTAACAACATTAAGAGAGGCACTTTGCTAGACTGATAGAGGAAACTTCCTCATCAAAGGAGGGCTTTGTAGGGCAACTTCAATCAGGTCTTAGTGGCATCTTTTCCCAAACCACCTCATATCCATTTACCCAGAGAGGATCAGCACTAATACAGCACTCATCTCCAATTCCACTTTCATGAACCTAAAAAATAAAAATGGAACCAATTTGATAATGCTTATTTATCTCAGTAAGTAATCTGAAATATTCACATCTAAGATTTTGTGTTAATGTTAACTGAAATATTTGCTATATAAAAACACTGCATCTCAGAATATTGACTTAGTATCTCAAAATACTGACTCAGTTTTTTTTTTGTGGGAATGTGGGAATGGGCTTCCATAGTGTAGCTAGCTTAAGTGTGCCGTAAATTGCATTTACGTCTATAGCAGGCAGCAACGTTGCAATGATGCAAATACACTTTCTAATACAACAAAACATTATTTAACATAAAATACATTCCAGTTGTGGTGCCAGCATAAGTATGACTTGGGTTGTATTAAGATGTATACAAAGCAGCAAAGTTGCAGCATTGCCCAAAAAAAGCTTTTCAATAAAACAAACAGGGAATGTTTGCTTTCAAGAAATGAATGTAAAATAAACAGGGTGTATACGGGTTTATCTTTGTTTACTTCTAATATTTATTGCATTGAAAACCAGCAACTGTTTGCTGTGTACTTCTAATATTCTAATATTAGACATCACCATGCAAAATGGTGAACTGTACAGTAAACTACAATGTTGCTCAAAATGCTATAGTGTAAAATCTAAATAGTAAGTATTTGTTCAGTACATTCTCTTACATTGATGCCATTTGTGCTAGTGGATTTACCTGTTCAGTCAGCTGATGAAAGATTTCAATACTCTCAATACATTAAACTCTTCCAGTCAGTTTGAGCTGATGTTGTCTTTTTGCTTCTCACAGAAATAGGTAGACAATGAATGACTCTTAATCTGGCATAAGGTTTAGCCAATCATGTATAGGGTTGGCAGGGCAAACCACAATCAAGAGGCAGACTTCTTCTTTTCTTCTTTTTCACTCCCTTTAAAGTAAGAATGCATATTATTTACCTAAACTAAAACAAACAAGCATTAAGAATTCTGTATTTTACATAATACATACCTTAGGCAGGAGATTATCCCTCTGAAAGAGCACAGATTGTCAAAGCACATAGGCATCATGCGCACTTCAAGGCAATTTGCAGCTAATGTTCCAGAAGCTAGAAAAGATATGACAAATGGACACATTTTGACAACTGTTTTATAGTCATAACCACAGCTAATAAAAACAATGATTTGTTTGAGGTACATACAATGGACATATTTATTCATGTTACTTGATTAACATGTAGCCTCCACACACACTCTCTCTCTCTCTCTCTCTCTCACACACACACACACACACACACACACACACACACACACACACACACACACACACACACACACACACACACACACACACACGTAGGAGGACCAGCCTTTTCTATTTACAAAATCTTTGTATCCATCTGAGGGGGCAGAACAGGAATGTGTGTTCCATCGATCAGTCCCATAATCTGTGGTAAATGGGAAGTTGCCTCAAATCGGTGGGCCAGCTCAAGAGCTTTTTCTTCATTGGGGACTTATATTAGCTGTTTGATTGGTGACTGTACCATTCCTTCCAGAGCAAATAAACAAACTTCTTGATGGTGCTTTTATGGATGCCAAAGTGGTTGGAGATGGAGTGGTACTCGGCACACAGGCCTTCAGCTCAATGACATGGCAATGGCAACAGGCATTATTACCTGAACCATATTATTATTATTATTATTATTACCTGAAGTGAGGCTCTGACTGTATGTTCTATTTTAGTCAACAACAACAACAACAACAATAATAATAATAATAATAATAATAAGAAGAAGAAGAAGAAGAAGAAGAATTTTTGGTTTGTTATTATTATTATTATTATTATTATTATTATTATTATTATTATTATTATTATTATTATTATTATTATTATTATCTGAACCGGAGCTTAGAGAAATTGTTACAGTGCCTGTTTTGTTTAAACAGGTCAGGTTTTTTATGGGGATCATCAGAACCTGGAGAGTCTAAGAGGTAGATAGCGAGTCCCCCATGAACTGAACCGTTCTTTGAGATTCACCTCTGCTACGTACAAGAGAAGTTACTGCTCACAAGAATGAAGAACTCTTACATTTTCCTTTTATTAATAAGCACCTGTATTTCATTATTTTTTGCAAATTGTTTCTGTTTGAATTTGGTTGTATATATATATATATATATATAGTACTGAAATTAAAACATATGCTTAACTTAAAGGTAACTAAGCATTGAGATCAAATGAGAACAGAATCAAACAGGATAATGTACAACAGCATCACACACCTACCACCTCCTCATTGTGCCTGGTTATACTAGTCCTTCACCTCATTGCAGTTTTATGGTAACCAGCTACCTCACTGAAGGTAAGCCCCTTGCAACCCAGCTCATAACTGTGCATATGTGTTACTTGTCCCAAGAGAGCTTCATCCTGACCATCTGGGCTTCCAGTGAGAGATTAGATTTGATTTGGCCCAGGATCCATGTTTTCTTCGCTGTCCAGGGAACTTGGACTGTCTTGCTTTTTTTCTATCTTTCACAACCAAATCATTCTGATCTTTGTTTTTAAAGACAGTGCTTTACATTTCGAAATCTTATCACGCTCCTTCATTCTTGTCCTGCCAAGTTGACGGTCTGCGTTGAATCTCTTGAGTGCTGGATCCTTTGTTGTTTAACTGATTTGAGTAGGCAAAAGCTGTCCATCATCTCCACATCTTGTCCATCAATGGTAAAGCTAGCACTGTTTCCTGTCGTCTTGACTTTAGTCTTCTTCACATTGAGCTGAAGTCCCATCTTTTCCCTCTGTTCTTTAACTTTTATCAATTCCAGACTCCCTGCTTGTGTCATAAATGCATGAAAGACTGCTGGGTCATGCAAAAGTGTTTCTTCCACTCACAATCAATAAATTATATGTAGCAGGACCCTCACCCTCTACTGTGCACTTTCTTCCTCTGGTTCCTGGAATGTCGAGTTAAAGAAACACATGCACCAACTGCAGATTCAGGTGACATTAGTGCTGCTAAGAATCTCTTCTGACTGGATTTGCAGGATCCTTCATCCTGTTGGATCAAGTTGCTTGCAGTGAGCCTGTAAACATATTTTCATCAGATTGTTGAGTAGAGTGTGCATATAAACACCTAAATCTGACTAGAATCACTTTGAGGAAAATCTTTACATGTAGACGTAGCCACCGACACACTGGCAGTAAGTAGCTGTCCTGTTGTTCACTGAGCTGTAAGCAATGCAGTCCCACTTTGGCTCCCAGTAATTAAAGTGGACAGCTGAGGATGAATCTTCCTGGGGCGAAAATTAGATTGATACTGCCAATGGTGGAACCGATGATGATTCAGCTGTCTCATTAAGATTCTGTAATTTCCCCACTCTCAACAAAAATAAAAAAAAACAGAGAGAGGTTGAATATTGGTGATTGTCATAATGATTTTAGGAGCTCCTAGATGGGGAGGAGCTCAGTAATAGGAGGAATATTCCATAGAGGCTAATATTCCTTTTGTTCCTATAATTGTAGTTGTCAAAAATCTAGAAACCTAAGTGTGTCAAAAGATCATGACAGGTATGATGAGCTGAGGTTTAAAATAAGCCATGAATAGTGACGTTCTCAGTCATATGTGAATTTTTCATAGGTTAGTTTTTGTCAATTCCGACATCTGGAGATGTGAGTTTCTCTTTTGGTGCTGATATAATGAAATGAGCATTTTGTGAGTGGTTATATTTGCATACATTTACATTTCCTAAACAGCTTCATTTCAGAAGCTGCCAGCTGGTGACAGTGAACCCCCGGAACGTTCTTAAAGGTTTCAGCTGATTGTCTCATTTCTGATGAATTGATAAGACACTGCATTGTTCAATGGCCTATTTAACCTTTTTGAATGAGCAATTTTGAGGACAAAGCAATCTTCAGCTCAACCCACCTGCTACAGCTGCTGCTCTTCAGAAAACAAATAGACTTTGTGCCAGAAAATGTGAACACTGCGGTGGCTCCTACTGGACACACCAGGGTGGTCAAAAAAGCCAAGATGGGTGGGTTTAACCCTATTTTTGTGACCACTGCTGTGGAATATAATACATTACTGCACATGGTTGTACAGTTTATTAAAGGGACCACTGTAAATTAGATTCTGAAGATAGGTAGGTAGGTCATCTCATTTCTGTTAGCTGTCAGCTTCCCCTGCTCCACTGGAAAAGAGCAATCTGGTTAATCAGTTACATGAGCCAATATCCTGCCTTTCCCACAGCAAATAATTACCAGTCATCCTATGGTCCTCGTCTAGTGTAATCAGCTGATCCTGGTTGGGTGCCATTATTTCAGACCTAGGCAGTGCAGTTCCTCAGTTGGGGATGAGAAAACAGTAGCATTAATCAAGTGAGCCCAAGAATCATCAGTTCTCTGAGGAACACAGCCATGGCCAAGAACAATGTGCAGTAGAAAAATTACCCTTGTCCGTCACCGTCTTAACTCCAAACCTCTGGCCCTTTGAGGTTGTGTTACAGTGATTTTACAGTGCCTTAGAGCTGTTGTTCTGAAAGGTACCAAGCATTAAAAAAAAAAACAAAAAAAAAAACATAGGCTGAACAAAATATGCCAAGTCTCCAATAAAAAATTACATTTGTGATTAAAAATAACAAACAGTTATTGTGCCAGAAACGTAGCATATTGCCAAGGCCAAAGATCAATCTATGAACATCATCACATTTCCTGAGAAATTTGCACATTAACACAGAATGGTCATTGTGGTAATGAGTGTTTGTGTATTGTATATTTTAAATGACATTTTAAGCCAATCAGATTTTAAAGAGAAGAACTGTCCATTGGCACTGATATGCAAGAATTGTTTCTCCAAAATGCCTACTTTACAGAAGAAGAAAAACTTGGAAGTCAATGTGAAAGGATTTTATACCAGGTCATTTTATACCAGGTCATTTTATACCAGGTCAAACCAACATGAAGTTTTGACAATTTAAAAAACTGCTAGATTCATATTAATTTGGAAAGTGGAAATGGCAAAAATCATGAGGCTCATGGATTACCACTGCCTTGAGAGCATGGTGAACAAAAGCCGATTTAACAGTTTTTCAAGAAGTGGACTGAGGCTGGTGTGTGAATCGTCACCACAGACAGACGTCTATGAAACAAAGGTGGAGGTAGCTATGGTCAGGGGTGGGCTCAGCCAACCAAAATGTGCATCTTGCCAAACCAATCAGAAATGTTTTCATTTATTAGTCTTTTCTCTTCTCCACAGATTGTATGTATTGTTTCTAAACATCATTTCCACCCACCTCATGAGTCCTCTAATCAACTGCCAATCACAGAAATATTAATGAACAGGACTGACACTTTAAACACAAAAGTACCTGCAGTACAGGCAGACAGACAGACAGACAGGTGGATGGACAAATTGACATTCAGTGTGAAGTTTCCAGTCTTTAAGGTGCCATGTCATCTGCTGGTGTTGATCTACTGTCCTAATCAAGACACTAGACTCACATAGCACCTATCAGGCAGTGATGTAACATTTGAAGCGATGCCTCGGAGCCTGTGTCGAGCAAAAAGGGGTGTGCCAGATGAAGCCCCGGTTCAAGGCATGTGTCATTACCGTAAAAATCATGTGACGGATTACAAACGAGGCCTTGGATCGTAATCGGTCACGTCATCGTTTCATTTGAGTGTCACAACCACATAAAGGGGGATCAAGCCACACTGCCCTTTGTGGGTTTTGAGTTGATGTTTGGTGTTGTGAGAGGTGTTAATTAGAGTTAGTGGTTCTAACTGTTATAAAATAGATTAGATCAGCTATTATTATTATTATTATTATTATTATTATTATTATTATTATTATAGACTTTAGGCTAGTTGTAAGCTAGTTGATTTTGTTCAATAATAATCAGTCATTTATATTTGTTCCATCTGCTGCAGTTTCCTGTCTTTCAGTTCCATAAGCACACTTGTACTCCCAGTTCCAAACAAGCATTTATTTAAAGTATTTATTTTACATGTTCAACATCACATCACTCAAATAATATATTCATGTGAAAACACACTTTTTATATTCATTGAGACGTGGCAAAAAAGATTTTATTTTATACAAAGACATTCCAGGATTCTCTGACTAAGGATTGAGTCTGTCATATATCCTTTTGCACAGCAGGTGTCACTAGTGAGAACGAGTCAATGAGGCTTCGGGTAATGAACCTTTTGGTGAACCTTTGAGCTGGAAAGCCCCATGGGTTCATGAAGTCTCGTTTCACCACTTTGTAATAATGTAAGCTTACACATACTTACCGTTCTTACCTGTGTATGTTCACACTTCCTCTGGGTTAAAAGAGTAACAGATTCAAAGACTCTGAGCTTTACTTACCTGGGTGAGTCCATCTCTTGCTAAAGGAGAGGGGAGGTTAGACAGGTGAAGAGACAAAGACATAACAATAGCTATTTTCTAATTTAAAATGATGTTATGAATATGTGTGGGGAACAGTAATGATGATTGTTGTTTATCAGATATAATTGTAAGTCGACAACAATTATATGCTGTATCGGGAACATTACCTTTGTGAATATTGGTAGAGTCTAGAGGGGAGGAGCTAGTATATATCCTGCTCTGAGGGAACTAGAAAGAGAGAACTATTGAACTGGAGAGGAAGGAGACATATTTATGACTTTGCAGTTATTAGTCAGATCCTCTGAATTTAGTGTGGAGTTATTGCTTCATTATTTTCTTTTCCTTCTTTTCCTTATGGTGCATTTGTATATGTGTGAATATTTGCTTGGCTAATAAATCAGTGAATGGGAATGGACAGTTTCCCTCTGCCTGCTTCATTGGTCGGAGTGTCTGACCCCCTGCCCTACACTACCCATGCAGTGGGCTACAACTTCTATAGTTAAGCAACCAACTTCATCACACGCTTTATGCTTCCAAGTTTTATGGCAACATTGATTTGCCAGATGCACAAATATTCCTATTGTGCTGAGAATACCATCCTCAACAATGAGTCGCTTCAATTTTGAATTAATTGCTTTGTATGAATTGTCAAACTAATGAATGAATGGAAGGTAATAAGAGCTTAATGTCATCAGTCATTTTTTTAAAGCCATGTTATCCAGTCCTCCTTCATAAATCTGAGGATTGTATTATGTTCCATTACACACATCACCTACCGATATCAGAAACTGCCAACACATTCAGAATGTCCTCTACAGTTGCCTCAGGCTCGATTAGGATCATGAATATTACATTACCTTCTTAAAATAGTTTGACACCAACCTTTTAACTTACAATTTTATAGTGATACAGGAGAGCCAGCTGTTAATGTTGCTCAATATATGCAAAATGCACCTTAAGAAATGTGTGTCTCATATCCCACATCCCACCCTACAATGATCTGAAAGACCAGAGTAAGATGAGATCTTTTCTCAGCAAAAGGAGAGAGAGAGAGAGATAGATAGAGAAAGAGAGACTCTGTCTTCTACCTCAGTAAATGACAGAGAAGGGAGTAGTGATGTTGGATTCTTTCCAAAACAACACTGATATCTCAATCTGTTTTAACTAATGCAATGGCAGTTTGCAAGAGGAGGAGAAGAATACAGATCACATATTCAGACTGTAATTCTGCATTAATCAAAGTGTGAGAGAAAGATCTGAACTGTATTTTCTTCTAGCTTATATTGTCTATTTTCAACTTTCCTTTGTTTTCAATGCATTGACAATTTTAAACCTCACCACCTGCCTGTATACCCTGTTCTCTTTGATTATTTGTTTCTTTATCAAGAGTTCAGTGCTTCATGCTCTTACCATGAAGGCTCTATAGCACCATAAACAATAGTAGAATCCTTGAGATGCAGTGGAGAACATTGGCCATCATTTCCCTAGAGAGGGAACTGTGCCATTTTCAGCAAGTCTGAATGTAAGCATTTAAACGCTTCTTTGAGCTGTCAAGGTTCATCTATACATGACCACTGGCTTCACTAAAGACCCCTTGAAGAACTCCTTTTGATAAGAAAATAGTGTAAGTAGAAACTCCTCAGATCTCCATTTTCTCAAAATTGCTCTTGCTCGCTCCTACAGTTTCATAATCTCATGACAACAATCAACTGAAAGTGGGTCCTTCACTTGCACACTATTTTTATTATGGTTTCATTCAGTTTGTGTGACTCTTTGAAAGTGGTAGAATGGATCACAAAACTCAGTTTGTATAAGTTAATGGTTTCTGAGTAATGGATTAGATTGATTTTTGGATCAGTAAAAAAAAATGTTGTCATTTTGAAATTATTTTGTGTTACTGTATAGTTTGCATTAGTGACTCTTAATTTGACAGTCTGTTTGCAAGTTTGCTTTAGTTACTTACACTGATCAAATTAATTAATATTATGCCCACTTTCTTGTTTCTACATTCATTGCCCATTTTATCAGGTTTTTGTTACTCTTTGTAGATCTATGTTTAGACTGTAGTCAATTGGTTTCTGGACTCCTTTCACCCTGATCTTCATTAGCCAAGACCCCAAAAAACCATCACAGAGCAGATCAACAACACAGGTCTTTTTCCAAACTGCAGTGAAAATGACATGGTGGTGGTGTGTCAGTATGTGCTGCACTGGTACAAGTGGATCAGACACAGCAGTGCTGCTGGAGTGTTTAAACCCATCAGTGTTACTCCTCGACTGAGAATCGTCCAGCACCTAGAAATATCCAGCCAGAAACATTCTGTGAGCACTGATGAAGGACTAGAGGATGACCAACACAAACTGTGCAGAAACAGATAAGCTTCTGTATCTGACTTTATATCTACAAAGTGGTCTTGAATGGTAAGAAGAGCACAGTGAATGTAAAAACAAGGAGGTGGTCCAGATGTTATGGTTGATCAGTGTATTTTGACACATTCTGTATGTTTATATTAGTGACTTATTTTGACATTTATTTAGACATTGATTGGTGTTAGTAACCTTTGGCTTGAACTCGATTGTTGAAATGAGAGGAATAACCATGTGCAAAATTGAAAGAGCTCCCTGAGTCCTTCAGAAAGAAGGCTGTAGGTGAGTCTAGGAAAGGATTAAAAATAAAAAAAAATAAAAAAAATAAATATATATGTATATATATATATACACAACTGCCAAAATGACCAGGTCAGGCTGTTCCTGCAACTTCAGCTAGTTCCTAAGAGCAGAACGCAAGATGCATAAAGAAGTCTACAACAATCCTAAAATGGGATTTACAGGTAGCTTTTACCTCTTACTATTTCAAAGAATCTATGTCAGAAAAATCCTGTTTCTTTTCATTCCTTTTTAGTTCATCTATATACTGTTGCATTTTGCAAAACAGAACCACTAGTGGAAAATTGTGCACATAGTATGAAATTCTTAGTATTGTATGTATGTATTTTTGTAAATCACATTAACTGGCACTAGTTCTGTATGTGTAGCTCAATAAATATTGGGCATATTAGTCAACATTTTTATCATTTATTTTTTCTGGTAAGCTTTATTTCTTCCCAATAGCATTGCAATCACACACGTCTATCTGGGGGCAGTTTCTTTTTTGACAATGGATGCATTAGGAGGGTAGACCTTGCTGAAGTCAAAATCTCTTGGTGGACCTGTTCTCCTAGAAGTCACAGCATAGAGTCAACCATACAATGGCACCCCTGAAGCACAGAGATTTAGGGGCCTTGCTCAAAGGCCCAGCAGTGGAAGTGTACTGGACCTGGGTATCAAAACCACAACCTTGTGATCAATAACCCAACACTGCTGCAGTATTGATTTTGTTCTTGGTGTGAATTCCAGTTTTTAAGTTTTTATTACTTCCAAACTACTAAGTTTTTTATAGCCAAGTGTAAGAAAAGGAAGAAGTGAAAAACATTAGTGATTATTAAACTCTGCTCTGTTTTGAGTTCGAGTCTGAATATTTCTTTAACACATTGGTTTATCATTTTAAACCATTTCTTTAATTAAGAAGACAAAAAGACAACATACAAGGTTTATCTATTTACATGTCCTGCTGCTGTTTAGCATCTAAAAGCCTTCACATCACTTAATAACAAACATTACCTTGCTAAATTCCTGATAATCCCCAAGTTCCCCCTCCCCAACTGCTTCTTTGCAGAGCAGCTTGAAGCATAAGAGTGTGTGTATTTGATGGCTGGAAGGCGAGTCTGTCCGTCAGATGTGCCTCAGCGCAGCGAAATGACACAAACTCATTGAAGAATGAAATGAGGAGATCTGTCAAGTGTCAAACTGGTTTGATGTTGTACATTTCCTATCCACAGGGGAGGACAGATACAACGTAGGCCGATCGGAACATCAAGGGCAGAAAGAAACAGTGCAGAGGGTACCCTTGCCATTCCAATCCAACAAAGGCATATTCTATCATTTGTGCCATTGCCATTGTACCTGAGAAAAGTAACCACATCTATATCAGTGGCCTTAAATGCTCAATTCCACATTACATGCTTGCATTGTAGTAGGTGTTGATGCAATAGACATGCAATTCAAATTTGTTTTTCATAACAGTAAATGCTTCCAGCAATGTGGTGCACAGATCCTGCTCCATTGCCACCTGATTTGAATTCCTTTCCTCATTCCTGTATGGCTCCTCTTTGGATCCATTTCCACATTTCTCCTGCAGGACTCCATATGGAAATCTGTCAAGCATTCTCAGTAGCAGCCTAGTTGACCGTGACGAAATTTTCTGTACAGTTCTGTCCAGGACTAATAATAGAGTCCTGTCTAACTGCATTATGATTCATGTCATACCCTGTATAATACAATAGTCTAGTCTTTCTATCAATATTTTATGTAATCAAGAATTTAATGTAAAATCAAATTACAGTACAATTATAATTTCACACTGAATGGGTCCAGTTAGAAATAGCAAACACTCTAAATCAGGGGCTCTTAATCTTTACAACCTCATGACCCACCACCTTAAATGTTGTTTTTGCATGTGCCACCGAAAACATTGAAGGAATCTTGAATGTTTCATGAAAACAAATGTCCCTCACAAACACTAACAGGAAATATGCATTGCCAACATCAGACTACATGTCTAGTTACTAGGAAACTTCTTTAATTCTGTCTTAAAGCTGTCTCTGCATGTCACACCTCATGTTGTTCTATTTTCTTCACATATTCTTTGATGATTGAACTCCTACAACCTCAGATGTGTCGACAGTTACATACATGCTCACATGACTCAAGATCAGAGTAACCTACAGACATGATATACATACCAAAACAAACTGCATGAACCTATCTGACCATGTCATTATACAAACACTGACAAAAAAATGATGGAATCACCACTCTTGGGGCCAGATGGTTTTAAATTGTTTAATTTTGTAGAAAAAGTTTAATCACAGAGACGTGCCAGAAAACTACTTTGCCAGAAATTCCAACCTTCTGGCATTAATAATCACTGATAAAAGAGGCATATATTTGTTGAAGTCAGTCAAAATTGTGTTTATGGATGAAGTAGAGGAAAAATTATGGAATTATTAAATTCTGAAGAAAATAATTTGGAATCATAAGAAAAAAACATCATTAGTACTTGGTTGCACCACCTTATAACCACTTGAATTTTCTGTGGAATGGACTTGAATCATGTCAAACACTATTCATCAATTCATGTCCAACTATCTCTTATTGCTGTAGATCAGCTTTGCAGGTTGGAGCCTTGTCATTGGCCATTTTCTTCAATTTCCACCAGAGATTTGAAGGACTGTGGACTGTCTCTTCCAGTGTGATTCCATGTTGTTTCTTAATGCCAGGTTGGAATTTTGACAAGAGCCAATTTTCTGGCACATCTCTGTGATTAACTCTTTCCTATAAAAAAAAAGAACTTTCTCCATGTAACAACTCACGGACACAGAGGTAGGGGCAGACGTACACGCTGGGTTGCATTTATTGACAGGGTACAGATAAACACTAAGACGAGTAAACACGAAGTTACATAGCCACATAGCCACATAACCACAAAGACCGACCAGGACAAACAGAGACCAGGGACTAATATACACACACTCACATAAGACACGGCTGGGACATGATAACAATGGGGCAGGGTTACAGATGGAACACAGCTGGGAATGGGAGGAGACATGACATTTGCTCAAAAGCACATGGAACAGTAAACAACACAGACAGACCAGCGGGACATGACAGTTGGCCCCTCTCCCGATGCGCAACTCCGGGGCGCATAAACCAACAATAGACGGGTCCAGAACAGAAGAGGGACCCTGAACGAAACAGGACAGACAGGACTAAACATGAACAGGACTGGGCACAGGAACAAAGACACTGACAGGGACTGACACGTACACAGTGACAGGGACTGGGATGACAAAACCAAACACCGGAATGGGGACAAGAACAGACACAGGCACAAGAACAGGAACAGATACAGGTACAAAAACAGACACAGGTTTATATATGGGCTTGGGCCCAGAACTAGCAAATGTCCCAAAAGTCTTTGGAGCCAGTCTGGGCACAGTTCTGGCAGCGGGCGCCGCCTTCTGGACACTGGCGGCGGGCGCAGCCTTCTGGACAGGAGACGGAACTGGTGCAGCGGGTACCCGCTCCCGGACTGGAGCTGGAGCAGCGAGTTCCGCCCTCGGAGCGTCGAACTCAGCGGAAAGCCCCGCCCTCGGACTGTCGACGTCGGCGGAAAGCCCCGCCCTCGGAATCGCGGCGTCCCCGCAAAGCTCTGCCCTCTGAACTGCAGCAGAAGCAGCCCCGGAGGCCAAGACAGGCATCACGGGAGGACTCGCAGCACGCGGCGCAGACGCAACTTGGGGAGGTGGCACTGCTGAGGCCACTGCGGCTGCTGAGGTCTGAGGGGAACTGGGCTGGACAGTCCTGCGCACATAGCTCAGGAACTGCCACACATCTGACATGTCTTTCAGCCCAGATCCCCCCATAACAGCCCGCCAGCAGGCCTCAGCGCCAGGTTGCAGCGCCAACCCTTAGCGCCCCCCCAAAATTCTCCCCACCCTTTGAGGAGCAGTCCTCTGGTGAGGGAGCGCCCCGAGTGCACCGCCTATGGCATCTCCTCCGGCTGCTGGTCTGCACAGCGTCCCGTTGCTCCATAAGGCCACCAGAGAATGGGTCCCGGGGGGGATAGCCAGTCGGGATCCAGCAAACTTGGACAACCCAGCTACCTCCATAATGGGTCGGTCTTTCTGTAACGACTCACGGACACAGAGGTAGGGGCGGACGTACACGCTGTATTTATTGACAGGGCACAGATAAATACTAAGATGAGTAAACACGAAGTTACTTAGCCACATAACCACAAAGACCGACCAGGACAAACAGAGACCAGGGACTAATATACACACGCTCACATAAGATAAGGCTGGGACATGATAATGATGGGGCAGGGTTACAGATGGAACACAGCTGGGAATGGGAGGAGACATGACATGTGCTCAAAAGCACATGGAACAGTAAACAACACAGACAGACCAGCGGGACGTGACACTCCAAGAGTAGTGATTCCATAATTTTTGACAGGGGTTGCATGAATTATCAGTAATTCAGTTCAGAAAACCACTAGAATTTACTCATTTCCAACTGAATTAAATCCCAGTTTAAATTCCAAAGGAGTCTTCCAGTGCATGTTTACTGCTCTGTCCATATATATATGCTCAACCTGCATGACAGATCAGTGAGAAGGGCTGGGATAATGTTTTTGGTTAATTTGGACTACTGTCAAGTATTTTGAAGAATTTATTCATTCACTTTATTAAAATGTCTTTGGCAATCATTAAAAATGACTCATCAAAATAGTTACATTTTCAGCTCAAAAACTAAATTTCAAACAGAATTTTTGAATAGCGTTTATTTTCTAGTCCTCATAACAAAACAAACAAACAAAAAAACAAAACAACACAGGTGTAACTGTCTCCTATAAATAAATTTGTAATTTTTTGGTGAAATAAAGTATGTCAAACTATGAAAACATCCTGTTAAAGGAACTCATTGTGGACTATCACAAAACCAAATTCCACACTTATTTTCCTGTCCACATCAACAGGGTTGAGGTAGAGTGTGTCTCCTTCAAATTCCTGGGCATCCACGTCCAAGATCTTCTTGGACATTCAATACCTCCCATCTGGTAAAGAAGGTGCAGTGTCTTTACTTCCTGAGGAGACTAAAGAAGTACCACATGTTCAGGACCAGCCTAAACAGGTCTTGCTTCTTCCCATATTCAATCACTCTGCTGAACTCCACACCCCATTGAAACTTTACTTATACTGCACTCACCAGACACAACTATTATTATTAATTTATTCATTCAGAAACCTTGTATAGATAGCATACCTCTCTTCCACTCACTTGTTTACTCATAACTACAAAATACAACAATCCTTATCAATACAGTCCATATATTTATATTCCATATCTAGATTTATATTTATAATGGTAATATATGTATATTACAGCCTTATTCCAAAATTGATTCCCCTCATAATTCTACACACAATACCTCACGATGACAAAATTAATACATTAATAAAACACAAAACACTTGATCTTCAAGAAAAGGAGCCAATCAACTCAACCAGACCCTCAAGAGTCAATCAAGAGATCTGCACAAGTGTCCATTATTCATTCTGTCAAGCAGAAAATGGACTCCAGAATGTCCTCCCTAGAGAAAAGGCTCAGTTATAAACCTCTGGGGAAAAGGATGCACCAGGTACTTATGAAGCTAATGGGTAAAATGTTAGTGTAAGTGCTTGCTATTCTACTACAGAGTTAATGAAGGCATAACATATGTATGCAGGATGATACGGTCACATGACTACATGCATGAGTATACATGCAGGTGTTTAGTCTTATATAACAATAGATAAACATAGGTCATGAGATTGGGTCATAATTTATAGCATCTCAGTTTTTATCACACACAACACTCATCCCAAGAATCCCCAATCCCATATGCTATTTGTCCCTCCTCAGGTCCACAACTTTTGTCATTTTTACAATGGTTAAGCTTGCACCGTGTGACAAAGTCCTTCACCATCTCCCTGTACTCATTCTCAACACCCCTGCTGATTATATCCAACTATTGTAGAGTCATCAAAAAACTGAAGATGGCAATTCTCTGTACAGTAGCTGAGGTCTGTGGTGTAGAGGGGGAAGCAGAAGAGTTACTTATGGGGCTTCAGTGTTTCTAATCACTCTGCTTTACTGCTGCAGGTGTACTTACAGTGGTCTGCCAGTCAGGTAGTCAGCAATCCAGGACACAAGGAAAGTGTTTACTTGCATCGCTGTCAACTTACCATACAGCAGAGCAGACTGAATAGTATTGAAAGCACTGGAAAACATGACCCTCTCAGTACTGGCTGGCTTGCCCAGGTAAGCGTACATTCAGTTGATCGGGTAAATGATGATGTCCTCACTTCCCAGGCAGGGCTGGTAGACTGGTAAGATTGAATTAAGCACTTTTCTGATGAAAAAACAGACCAAAACTCTCTCTACTAGCATGTTTCTAGATGAAAAACACTAACAGGAGCACTGTAACAGGCTGCACGCAAGGTTCCACGTGTGCACTCTTGCTCTGTATGTGTCTTTGACTCAAGGGCTCAAAATACAGGGGTTGGACAATGAAACTGAAACACCTGTCATTTTAGTGTGGGAGGTTTCATGACTAAATTGCAGCTGCCTGGTGGCCAATCTTCATTAATTGAACATTGCACCAGTAAGAGCAGAGTGTGAAGGTTCAATTAGTAAGTAAGAACACAGTTTTGCTCAAAATATTGCAATGCACACAAACATTATGGGTGACATACCAGAGTTCAAAAGAGGACAAATTGTTGGTGCACGTCTTGCTGGTGCATCTGTGACCAAGACAGCAAGTCTTTGTGATGTATCAAGAACCACGGTATCCAGGGTAATGTCAGCACCATCAAGAAGGACAAACCACATCCAACAGGATTAACTGTGGACTTAAGAGGAAGCTGTCTGAAAGGGATGTCCGGGTGCTAACCCGGTTGGAACAAAAAAATGGCATCCCTAAGACGAATTGACGCTGTATTGGCCACAAAAGGAGGCCCTAGTACACCATACTAATAAATTATTGTTTCTATACTAATAAACCAGGTGTTTCAGTTTCAGTTTCATTGTCCAACCCCTGTAATTCCCTGACCTGATTGGTTGAGTAGAGTCACATGTGATATGTACAATATATACTTTGTTTTGTTTCATGGATCATAAAGTTATATAGGGTAAAAGAAACAGCTCTTAATAGATCAGGGTCTGGATAGGAATGTGTCTGGACCCAAACCATGCCATAAAAGAACTTTTGGTTCATTATAGAACTATGTGTGTAGTTTCTTCATCTGTTTAGAGGTACTTCATATTCTTCCCACATCTTTATTACAGTTGTGGTTCTTAATGAAAATTCTCTGGCATCACTCAAAAAGCCTTATGTAGCACCTTTATTTTTAACTTACCACAACTCTTATACCAGCTCCTGTTACTCAAAAATATCATATGAATTCTGGGAAGAGAATTGAACTAGCATTGCTTCATTCTTCAACCAACCAAGTATTCTGAAAGGGTAAATTTAGATGGGCTTTACAAAACCTGCATTAATCCAGCACCTTAAAGACTGAATCCACCCTCAGTATCATCAGGTCTCCTGCCATATCACACATTTGAAAAATACACCTTACAAGCACATTAACAAGTATGCAGAGATGCTTTGTATTCTCTGCTTTGTATATTACAATGGCAACCAATAGTAGCATCAACCTTTAAGGCTGTAATAGAGTGAAAACCTCCATCTAATTCAGCATTATAAGCAGTTGTTTTCAGAAGTACTGAACTGCAAAGGGACTGCAAAAGTATTATTTAGTATATTAAGACAGAAAAGCCAAACACAATAAATGACACTAGTTTTTGATGCAGACTGATATGACTGTTATGTTAGTACTGCATCTAATGCCGTTAAGTCACCAAACACCTTAAAGCGCATCTAACTGCTCAGAATTATATTGTATATGTTGTATATCATATCAAATCAAGTTTATTGTTACAACACATTACACAGGTGTAAGGGTTAGATAGATGCTACGGGAGACATTCTTTAGTGGGTGTAGTGGGAGTCTAGCTGTGAGCTGGAACACTGGGCTACTGGCTGTTTAGCAGCCTAGTGGCCTGGGGGAAGAAGCTGTCTCAGAACAGCTTGTGGTATCGGTCCTCATGCTTCTGTACCTCCTACCATTGCACAACTATGACAACAGGCAGCAGCTTGGGTGAGTGGAGTCCATTATAATCCTCCTGGTCCTCCTCAGAGTGGCTAGTGTTTAAATCCAGAACGTTTGGGAGCTGATCCCCAGTAGATGTGCTGGGTGGTACACACCACCCCCTACAGATCTTTCCTCTTGAGAGTGGTGCAGTTCCTGTACCAGGTGGTGATGCAGCCCATCAGGATGCTCTCCACTGTGCAGGTGTAGAACATCCTCAGGATGTATGGATTCAGACCAAACCTCTTCAGACTCCTGTGGTGCCTTCTTCACCACCTGTGTGGTGTGTTCTGACCTTGTAAGCTCCTCAGAGATGTAAACAACTGTTGACCCTTGCCACAGTGGTTCCATTGATGGAGACAGGGGGAGTGCTCTTTCTCCTGCCTCCTGAAGTCCACTTTCAGCTCCTTGGTCCTGCTGACATTTAGAGAGAGGTTGTTTTTGTTTTCCTGGCACCGATGTGTCAGGAGGCTGACCTCCTTTCTGTAGGCGGCCTCATTGTCATATCAGGCCTATAATTATTGTATGTATGTATGTCGTTAGCAAATTTAACAATGGTGTTGGAGCTGTGTGTGGCTGTGAAGTCATGGGGATACAGGGAGTAAAGCTATATTATGATTTCATAAATAGTAGAAAGCAAAGAAACAAAAAACTAATGAGAATACTCAACAAACAGAAATGGAAAACTGGATTTTCATATATTAAATACAAAGTATGGCTTAACTTACATTACATTTATCCTGGTAAGTACAAGAAAACCTGAAATGGTCCCTATTTGTTTTTTCAGTCACCTGAGCCATTTTTTCTTGTAGTGTTTGAATGTCAAAATCCCTGTTTACTCATTTTCATGAATCTCTTGTAACTATTATCTGTTGTTTTGTGATTAATTTACTGGGAACTGGCAGAGAAAAAATATGTTGGTCTTTCATGTGGAGAGATTTTTCAAACTATTTTTCTGTAAAGATTGTCTGTTGTATTTGTTGCATTAAATTTGCTCCAGCTGATGTCAGACTGGCAAAGAAAACAATCAGTCTTAGCAATATGTTTATATCACATAGACTTCCCCTCAGCCTCCTAAAACACGTCAACACCTGTGTTAGTTAATCAACTTAGCTAAGTATGCCAGTCATACCAGCCACACACTTGCCTGTTTAAGGTTGTTTGAACTCGATTTACTGTTCAAACTACTACTGATAGTGAAAGCTTCTTATTAAGCTCCATGTGTTAATGAAAACCCCTGGCCCTATTCCTCTGTGTGGTTAGCAGTGTAGTGTGGTTAACTATGCTGGAAGGCAGCATCATTACTCTTTACGTTTCTGAAGATGTTTACGTTACATGTAATGAAGACCAAAGATGATTTGATATTGCACAAAATTGCACCTCACACCTCAGTGATTCCATTACAGTTTTGCACAACTCCATTATAGTTGTGCATTGTAATTGGTTGGAGTCTCCATACTACATGAAGGGTGTGATTAATAATTCGGTCATATTCCTGGCTGAAAAGGGAATATCATGATGGTGCTGTGGATTCACTTACACAGCCTCAATACTTTAGGATATCCAAGAAGTCTTACAGACCCAGAGCTGAATAGCCTGTATTTGGAATGACCAGTAATTCAAAGTTTTTGGAGTACTTCTCCACCCAGTTTATTGAGTCTCTGTAAAGTAGAGAAATGGATATGAATCCATTTGCCTCCCCAGAGGAAAGTTGATAGAGTGGACTATGTAGCTTTGAAAAAATATACTCGTGCTGCAAAGGGGATCCAATCAAACAAAACATTTAGACAAGGAAGGATAACCATTGTTATAATGGATATCCTATCCTGTGAAAAGAAAGGTATCACTGACAATCTTCTGTAATAGCTTTGAGAGTATCAGGAAATGTTACATTTTCAGTTCTGTGACTGACACACAAGACTGTTGCCAAGACTGACAGCATAGACTGGAATGGTTTAAACAAACGTTGTGTTGGAGGGCCATTAAAACTAATTTGTGCAATTAACCTTGTACTGTGAGAGTTGTCCAAATGAGGTAAGTAGCAACACATTAGAGACTGTTTGCATCATTTACAAAAAGTTCCATCTGAATACTCTACAGACCATGCAAAATTTTAAGTCTCCTGGACTTTCACTGAAGTTTTCATAACATCTACAAGTGGAGCAATACAGTAACAGGTTCCATTTACACTGATCAGCCATAAAATTATAACAACCTCTTTGTTTCTACACTCGTTGCCCATTTAATCAGCTCCTCTTACCATACCGGAGTACTTTGTAGATCTATAATTACAGACTGATTTTTATCTGTTTCTCCACATGCTTCGTTAGACTCCTTTCACCCATATCTTCAATGATTAGGAGCCCACAGAACCACCTGAGACAGGTATTATATGGATCATGTGTCAGTCTCAGCACTGCATTTTAACGGTGACATGGTGTGGTTGTATTAGGGTGTGTTGCACTGGTAAGAGTGGATCAGACACAGCAGTGTTCATACTTCTCAGTGTCACTACTGAGTGGACACAACGTTTAACCCCTCCAGCAGCACTGCCATGTCTGATCCACTTGTCCCAGCATAATATACATTAATAAACCACCACATCAGATTCAGTTAATGGCTTGAAGGCCAGAATGACTAGTTACATTGTTAATATGAGTGTTAATGTGTAAATTCACAGTTAGAGAACCTACTGTTTCTAACAATAGTGATTTTGTTGTGATGCAGTGAAGCATCTGCGAGTAATTAATTGTGGAAAATCATACTTTTATAAAATTTATAACTGTTTTTAGAATCACCTGTTATTAAAATACAATATAATAAAGCAGTTTTTATAACCTGAGATGTTGGTCATATTGGCCATGAACCACTAAGTTCAAGTTTTGGGCTGTTGTGACAAGCAGTTTTAGAGATTGGGGTGTTTGGCTATTTTTGATAACAACTTCGTCATGTTCATCAAGATAGTAAACTTGAAGGATTGTACAGATCAAGTAATTACATATTAAAGAAGCCAAAGGCTTTCCATACATATTCCACATATATTCCAAGATATCATCATATGCCATCTCATATAATTACTGTGTTATTACAAAAAAAGAGGCAATGTCAAAAATGCCCAAAAGACACACAACTTGTATAGCGAGGGCTCGAAGGGTTAATTCCATATTGAATGCAGTATTTTGCTTGCATAACTGTTATCATCTCATTTTTTTTTAAATAAATCCCACATCTTATTCACAAATCAATTTCTATGCTACTCACATGATCAGTATGGTGTGATTATTACCAGCTGAATAATTCTCGTGTAATTGTGCAATTATTTGTTTTTTACATGTTAAACCTTTTGAGGCATTTTCATTAATTTGTCATTCGGTACTGGTGTATTCAGTGTTTACTATCTCTGTGAACTGCATACTAAATGTTTTTTTATTCCACACTGTAGAAGGATTTGGGTGATTATTACAGCAGCCTGCCAAACCCAGAGAAAATGCACTTTACTTTTCACCTCAAAAGAGAATTGAAGAATTTCAGAATTGAAAAAAAAAAGATTCCTCCTGAGCATCAGGTCTCAGCCAAGCAGACTAATGCAAGTGTCACAGCTAGTTTCTTTTATTCTATCTCGGAATAAAAGTGGTAAATTAGCTGCTTAGAGACAGTGATGTGTATTTCTTTCCTATGATAGTTGGCTACCATGTTATATATTCTAATATAGTCTCTATAAGTTCTCTCTATTTCTATATTCTTTTATGATTCTATGATTATTATCTTCTTCTCTGTCGGTACTGTATTGATGCTGCTGCTGGAATCTTAATTTCCCTGTGGGAACCCTCCCAAGGAATCAATACATTTCTATCTATCTATTTATCTATCTACCTTTTTCAGTTTTAGAAATGGCACTTATTGTGCCAGAAAGCATGTGTTCCTTTAATATGAATTCTTAATCATGTCTGACTTCGTGAACTGTGGATTCTTAACTATAGATAATACTTTGGCAGAAAAAGGACCAAACATCATTTATATGATCACTGTCTGAAATTACCTTCTTTATTTCAAAGCAGCAATTTAACAGAAGGAAAAACCTCCATAACTTTTTATGTACGTCAATGTAGAGATTTTATTCCAAATAATTTTGGAGTGTTTCTATTGCTCCATTTATCATTAAGCCTTGAGACAGTGTAAATAATAATTGCCAGTCAAATGGAAAATGAAGAGTTTTGCATGACAATGAAGAATGAATTTGTGTAAACACATTTTAACAAATGTAAAAAAATGAATGTTGATTTTCTGGCAAATAATTTTGTACAAGCCTTTTTCTCATATATTTTGTCTTTTAATTAGCAGAAAAACTTAGATTAACAAGTATTAGCTCTCAGAAGTATTATAATTTATTTTTCTCAAATATACAAACAAATGGTCTGAAAGCTACATTCTAGCATAAAACCCTGGTTGTGGTAATATCATGTTTTGGGGGTTTTTGGGTTGTTTTGCTGTATCTGGGCCATTGATGGAACAATAACTTCCAGATTGTACCAGGAAAAAAGAGAGACATTTGTCCGTGAACTGAATCTTAAGAAAATGTTGGAAATGTATCAAGACAATGATCCTAAGCACACGTTTTTCTACCAAAGAATGGTTAAAAAATAAATGTCATGTTTTGGAATGGCCCAGGGAATTCAGATACTGAAATCAAAGATTCACATACTTTTGCAACACACAGAAAAAATAAATTAGCAAGGGTAGTATTTTGTCTCTTTTGTTTGATGTCTTTTCCTTATCTACTTTTAGGTAAAACCTGTACATAATTATAAAAAATTCTAAATGGTTCCCAAATTTTCATGCACCACTGTACACAAAATAAAGAAATTGAACTTATGTTTAAGAAATATACATGTTTAAAAAATGCTGTACACATTCCAGAGTGTTGGGCTAATCTGTTTGCCATTTCTGTATCTATCAGAAGCACACATGATTATACCATGACGATAAACAAAACACGATTTACATGAAATCATTAAAGCATGCAAATCATTAAGGTATTTTGTGTATCACAGTTCTTGTCTTGAATAGAAAGGAACATTTCCAGCAGGCTGTATAGAGCTTGGTCTTGTAATGCCTCCTCACTGGATCCCTGTTTGAATATGATCAAAGAAAGCCATGAATGGGAATGATGAGAGGAAAGTTTTGCCAATTGATTCTCATCTATATTTCTACAAGTTGAATAATGTCATGACAAGGTTTCTTCTTAGGAGGTATGAATATTTCATGAGTGCTCTCTTAGTGGAATCACTTTGCATCGCTTAAGCATTCTTTCTCTGAGGGGGCTTCTCTTACACTGGAATAAGCCCATGGTCATTTCTGTAAGACTTTGAATCGAACCTAATCAGAATTATGAACCTGTAAAAAAAAAACTTACTACCTGTCCAAATGTTTGTGTTATCAACTACCTTAAGTTGCCCCCATTGCTGACACACTGATTGTTTAGTTCCTATACAGATATACTGGCCATATGGTTTGTCTATCTGCAGGAGATAAACATGAACTTTGAGCTAGAGGGAATACATTCCTCCAGCATTGAGTTGTGGAGCAGTGAAACTGTTTTCTCTGCAATGATGGTCCTCCATCTAATACTTTTGGGATGAGTTGGGGAGTCGGGGTGAGGTAGGGTGGTGGTGATCATCAAACATTCTGACCTCACTTATGCTCTTGTCACTGAATGGAATCATATGCTCACAGCAATGCTCCAGAATTTGTTAGAAAGTATTCCCTGGACAGTAGAGACAGTTAATTGTTTTAATATACTAAACAAATTTTAAGAACCTTGATTTAGAATCATTAGGTGTCACGATACTTTTGCCCACAGAGTGTATAGCCAGTATAGCCACATATAGCCATGCATAAATATATAAACATACATTTTTAAGATAAAAGTTTGTTGGAATCCTGAGTAGAAAGAAAACACCAAGAATACTGACTGAAACCTGAAATACAAAAGTGCTTACAAAAGTGCTTTGCTGTTCAGTTGAGCTTTACTTGATGCTTGAAGGGCTCTGGGTGCATGTTGAGTTTTGATCACTTTGGCATGTTTGGCTTTGTTGGCCAATATTAAGGTTTTGAATCTGATGCAGGCAGCAACATGAAGCCATTTGTATGTAAAATGAAATACTAGTTTAATATTTATACTAATAGACAAAATAATTATTTATCCAACATGAGTAGTGTTCAAATGTGCACATTAAATGTGTTATAAACCCACTTATTGTGCACAATTTATGTATGTATGTGTATATACTGTAAGGATATACACCCACATTATTCTGTGCCAGCATGAATAAAAATAAGATCTTAGTTTTGGTTTCTGATGCATCCCTCGTGGTATCTATGCGTGGTCAGCTTTATTCCTGTGTGAATCATCTGAAAATTATCGATTAGGTCAGAGATTATGAGCACTGCTTCTCTGATATACTTGGACACATGGGCATATATTCCCTAAAGGTTGCAGATTACTTTCTGGCTAAAAAGACTCAAGATTTGATTAATTAGCCATTAAAAGTAGCACATTCCTAACCAGGGAAGAGAAAAGCTCCAATGGAGGCATCGCAGACAAATGAGGAAGGTGAATGTAAGCTTTAATTGGAGTGAATACTGGTGAATATTTCAAGAGCTCATAGGCCTTTTACCACACTGCCAGATTGGCCATTTAGGACGATGTCTAAGCTACATCTTCAGATATCCACTGTGAAACCAAATTACCATTTCAAAGGAGCAACAATGTTGTGTTTACAAGTAATATAATATTCTGCCCTTTATTTATGTTAGCAAAATTGTCACTGCTCTTTTTTCAGGTCATTATATTATTGGGTTAGGCAGGAGTAACAAGTTTCAACATCCAAACATGAAGAGCCGCAACACTGCTCATGACACTTAACCCTTAGCAAAAACTGGAAAAAACCTACCTTGGTGCAGGTATTGTGTGAAGGGAAGATATTATAATACTCATAATATTTAACTAATTCACTAATAAACTCCTTGTCACTACATTTACATTTTGAAGTGATTATAGAGCCTTCAAATATAGATCATTGTACCTTTAATTGTTCACTAATGTAGTTATTAACTCTTACAATTCAAGATCAGTGCTTTGTGGGCAATTACATGCTATTTTCCTGGGTTCACATCTCAGAACACTAACCTACACAACTTCCAATAGCCAATTACAAGCCTCACCCAATCTAACCACTGCAGTTTACTCATTGAGTGATGAATTTATTAGTGAGTAATTAAGCTTGGTATACAACTAAATTAAATCCCAGTTTAAATGGCAAAGAAGCCTTCCTGTGCATGTTTACTATTCTGTCCACACATATATGCCCAACCTGTATGCAGACTGACTGATCAGATCAGTGAGAGGGGGTGGGGATAATGACGTTCTGATAAGTTTTACATCTCAAAAAATGAAAAATTTGAACAATTTAGTATCGCCTAAAAATAAGAATATCTGGTATTTGTGACACTCCTATAAAAAACTTTCTAATGTTTTGGCAACTAAAGTATGTCATACCATGAAAACATTGGCCTAGGGTTAAAAATATATTGAAAATGTGATTTTCTAGAGGAAATAAAGTCTAGTTAAAAAATATTTTGTTGCTATTTCTTACTCATTGAAATCTCACTCTCACTAGTTTGTCCTTAAAAACACAGTGAACTCTAATGTTAATGACTGCTGGTATTGACATTTGTTCTGCCTCTGTGCTTTGTTGGGCTCATTACATAGCACAGCTCATGACCACAGATGTTGCCTGAGAGTGGTAAATTTGCCATCTGGGCAGGAGAGCTGCAGCATGACAAGGCAAACAGCGCAGGCAGCAGTTGAACAGCACTTTAGAGTGTATAGCTGTGCTCTGGACATACTCTGTTCTGTAGAGAGGTACAGGTCAAGTAGCATGACAGATAAACAGATACTACAACACAGCAAACGAGTTTCTTTTAATTAAACCTGTGCCCTCTCAGGGGTCTGCAGAAGCATTGAAACCACACTTTATGACATAATGTGAGTCATCCAAAGTGAAGTGGATAATTTTACATTAGCTTCCATTTTCCATTTCCTATTTTTTTAAGGTGGTAGTAATTTCAGGCTCCTGGAGGTGCTGCTGCATGAGGATGATCGGGCTATGAATAGCTATGGGGTGTGTCACCAGATTCTTAGATTGAAAAGTGGTGATTGCATTTGGGCATGTCAAAGGCCATGGAAAGGAAGTAGCTGAATTTGCATGTGTATTGAAGCGTACACTCATTTATGTCTACCAATAGTGGCAAAAATCCCAGCCTACAGGTAATTGTCCTCAGACTTCTGAAAGCCAGCATTATTAACTTGTAATGAATGCTTTGGACTGTTTCTGTTGGTACAAATCACATAATGCAGTAGGTGTCAACAAATAAATAAATAATGAATACATATTCTTGCTTGCTTCGTCCTGGTCAGGGTTGTTATGAGTCTGCAGGCCACTCAGACTCAATGGATGCAAGACAGGACTAGAGTGAGAATGAACCCAAGCATCTGGAGCTGTGAAGCACACAAATATATTAAATATTAATCTTTATCCTTTCAAATACTATGCTTTCTCTTTTCCCACTGAACTCCACATCTCTATTGCCCTTCTGACCCATTGGGCAATTTGACTGATAAACTGGACACTCTTCCAAGTGGTCTCTCTGTTGAGACCTCACTTATTCTTCTTGGCAACTTATTGCTTATATATTAACTAGATAATACTATATTATTACTTCCTTTTATGTTAATAATGTATGATAATGTCTCTGTGTTGAATTTGCAGTTGTTTTTGTGTGTGTGTGTGAGTGTGTGTGTGTGTGTGTGTGTGTGTGTGTGTGTGTGTGTGTGTGTGTGTGTAGGCCCTGTGGGTAGCACGGTGAGTGCTGAGGATATTGTTAAGATGACAGTGACAGTGTGCTGGAACTTCCCTCTAAGCATCTATGGCACTGTGCTGTTATACATCTGAGTAAGTGCTCTGTGTAGCGTGCAGGTCTGCAGAGGAAATGGCTCAAATGGTTACAGTCATTTATATTACCTCTGTCCTCTCCAGCCAGAAGAACATGACAGATAATCTAAACGTTCAGAGAGTCCAAGATTCCTCAGCAATAAGCGTTCAGTATATCATTGAAAATGGTCCTCTGACAATAGCAGAACCCTTTTTGTTGCTTCATAAAAAAAAATAGCTGCATCCATATAGAATAAATCGATTGCAATTCATGATTGCAATGGTGCCGTGCCAACCTGTCATGGAGATTGACAAGTCTTGCTTATGTCTTGGTGATGATGGTCAGCACCAAGATCAACTGTATATTGTCACACATCACAGATCCAGAAGGCCTGATGTCATGGTGTAGGGAGCAATTTCATACGTTGCCCGATCACCTTCAATACAGGCACTTTGACAACCCAATGGTATGTGTGCTATTTCAACAGGGCAATGCTCATCTGCATTTTGCAGCTGTTTCAAGAGCTTGATTTAAAGACACAGATACTATGCCCAGTTGCATCACCAGACCAATCCCTGACCAATCTGTGCTATCAACTCTCCACCCCTACAGAAATTCTGCAGGAACGTGTGAGAATATTTAAGCTGCATTCATTGTACTATCACAGGACACCACTTCCAGGCAGTTGCTAAGCTGTATAAACATGGTATTCTAGGGGGAAACTCTAAGGTGTTTCTGTTAGGTGGTAGCTATTATATTTCAGGTATCTCAGGTGGCTGCCATGATGTTGATAATGGTTGCTATGGTTTCACAGGTGGTTTCTATTGTGTTAAGTTATTTCTGTGCAGAGAATATATGCATGATGATGATGATGATGATGATGATGATTATTATTATTAATGATGATGATGATACTACTACTACTACTACTACTACTACTACTACTACTTCTACTACTACTACTACTACTACTAATAATAATAATAATAATAATTAGGGGTGGGAGGTTAACACATTAATTTTGATTAATTAATTACAGGGAAAATAACTACATTCAAAAAAATTAAATGCATTTTAATTGCACTTTGCACCGTAGAACGTTTCTCAGTGCACGGGTTCCAGGCATGCAGATTATATTAACGCACAATGTGATGAAAATGATGGAGATGACAGAAGAGACTATGCTGGTGGGAAATTTAAATACAAAAAACTTTCAGATGGAAGTACAAACAAAAATGTTGTTATTTGCACTTTATGCAGGAAGGAGTTTGCTTATCACAGGAGCACTTCCACCCTTCGTTACCACCTCAACGCAAAACATGTTGGGGTTATTTGCGCAGGTCTGTAAAGTTAGCTTAGCTGCTAAATGTGATAGCGTTCCTAGTACGAGCAAACAGTGTCACCAGTCAACACTCGACCACATGTTGGGATTCACATTCAGAAACAAAATGTCCACGTCAGACAAATTGACCAATTCACTGGCGAAATGGATTGCTGTGGACTGTAGAGGGCAGCATTGACCTCTGAAAATGTTGAAAGGCTAGTTTGTCTCAGTAACGGGCTGATGAAGCAGTAGAGGCCAATGGGTTTGTGTTACTGACTTAACTAAATGTTGATCAGATTGTCATGCCCTATGTTGTTGTTGTTGTTTAATGTTGGGAGTCAGAATTTCCTGTGTTCTGAAAACTGTTTCCTCTGTGTTTTCTTCACTCATCCATTGGTCTGTGTAGTAGACTGGTGGGAAAATAAACAAGATTTTGAGGTTTAAGCTTATGTTCATAGATTCATTCATCAACCAAACTTAAATCAATATTTCTCATGTTAAATATTGAAATGTGATTAAAATGTGATTAAATTTGATTAATTAATTACAAAGCTTCTAATTAATTTGATTAATTTTTTAATCAGTCCTGAGAACCTGAATAATGATTATGCAAAATAACATACTTTAATATTCATAATGGCACATTTATTTCATAGTGCAGTTTTTGAATAAACTCAGTGACACATTGCATGTTGTAACACCCCATCTGCAGCAGTGGAATTTAAGGTTGTATACACCTGCCAATTCGTTGCCAACCAAAATGGCAGTGCTGGTGCTGTTAGAGCTTAGCATTTAAATGTGTTTCTGAACATAAACAAATTGGTAAAGCCTAACTGTTTATTCAAATTCAACGAACACATCAAATGTGAATTAAAATAAATCATATTTGTCTCCTGCTTTAAAGCAGCTTTAGAGATATTTGTTTCATTTACAGCCTGAGCACACTGGAGACATCTGCTTCCATTAAAGAATGTCAGATAAGTTCAAATCTGCCATGTTCAAATATTTAAAAGAATGGTGTTGTATCTGACACTCAACCTGGCACACACAAACAAATGAAAGAATCAGAGAGCAAGAGCAAGCCCCTTATGAAATGATTACTTTATTTGCTTTGTTTGTGCATAGAGAAATCAGGCTTTGAATTTTCATCATACAGATGCCACTAGAGATAAGGTCTTGCACTCAGTGAAGTCATCACAGAGATGTCAACAGCTCTGCAAAGTGTAAGTGCACACAAGTCGTATGTGAAAGGAAATGGCAAAACACAGCTGGGAAACTGCACTGAGGCTTCCTTCATTCATTTTGGTGCTAAAATCACCATCATCATTTGAATGGCTTTGGATGATGTTTCATTAGCTCTTGCATTTCCCCATTAAAGCAGTAACTGAGCTGGTGTCACACTGTGCCTGGCCTGCTTACTCTGCATGCGTAAATAGAACCCTGATTAATTGGAAAGAACTCGGAAAGTGCAGCGAAGGACACCTCCCATCTGCCAAATGACCAATGCACTGTCAGCTAGAATAATACTGCCAGTCAGCCAGATGAAGCGTCTTCATTTTAAGGAACATTAAGTCCAGAGACTTTAATTTATCTCTCTGCGATGGAAGATGGCAAAAACATGCACTATTTGCCTCTTTTTCAAACGCTAAAGGTGCTGTGGAAATGGAGAATTTGCTAGGCATCAAGGTGGCGTGCTATTCAAATTCACAGTTACATTACTCACATGTGACACAATCCACCTGGCTGTTGGTCTTCTGTTTGTTTATTTGTCTTAAAACCCAGTGTTAGTTAATATGCGTCTCTAAAATCTGACTTCACAGCCCATTGTGTTTTATGGGGAGGAAGGTGTCAGAGGCTGAGGATTGTGAGTGAACTGCATTGGATAAACAGTACCGCCTTGAATTATTTCTAACCAGGTGACATATTTACTGAGGGTATGGGCAAAATAACCATGTGAAACGTTATATGGTAGTGTATGTACAGCTTTTCAATGGCTGTTAATCATGTGTTCTGGAATATGCTGGCCTGCTCTTGGAGGCTTGGCTAAACCCCAGATTAATACAGGCAATTTTACACTAGAACAAACAAACCAGTTAAAAAAGAAAGAATCCCATTGCCTGTAAAATGGTCTGCAAGGTGCTTCCTCAGCTCCCTTTTTTGATGCATGTGCAGCCAGAGCCTCTGAAGCCCATTTGATGTTCTGGAGAAAATGGTCTAGTCTCAGCCTCTGCCTCTTATTTAATGATATTTTTCATGGCCAAAGATAAGCAGAAGGTTAATCCAATTAAAAATGAGCCAACTGAGAAAGAATATGCTGGAAGAATACTATAATACCACAGTGACTTTGACACAAAGGCTTAGGCAAAGCTGTATAACATGCTCAACTGCAGCCACGCAGATTATGACTGAAAAAACGTGCTTTCTGTTAGCTATGTTAAATGTCTCCGAGGGAGAAAGCATTACATTACAGATCATTCAGTCAGTAGGATTTTCTATAGGTTGACCATATTTTAGATTCTGAGAAAAAAAAATTGTAGACATCTACTGTAGGTCATATACTGTGGCTAGGATGTTGTGGTCTGGGGCTTCAAGTAGGCCAAAGCTGTTGGATTGTGGCATTGTGTGTATGTATTTGTGAGAGTGTCAGGTAATTAAATACCTAAGAATTCATGCAACTACACTGATAAACCATAACATTATGACGACCTTCTTGTTTCTACACTCACTGATTCATTAGAATTTTAGCACACTTTTAGTAAACTCCTCTTACTTAACAGGAACACTTTGTAGTTCATTTTAGTTCTAATTACAGTCTGTAGCCCATCTGTTTCTCTGCATACTTTGTTAGCCTCATTCCACTCTGTTATTCAATGGTCAGGACCCTACTGGACCACCACAGAGCAGGTATTGTTTGGGTGGTAAGCAGGGCTGTACTGGACTTGGCCCTGTTATTTTTGGCTTAGACCAGCCCCTCATAATTAACAGAGCACGACTGACTAGTAATGTATGTATTTTACTATTATCCCAAACTGAACTCTAATTCTTGTGGTGAGGTGTATGTACTGTATGTTTATTCACCTTATGGATAGCTCACCTGACTGGAAAAAATGCTCACAAATCCTGTCAGTCCTATGAACAACTATGTACATCAGAACATCCTAGAGAGGAAGAGTATGTCCTAAAGAGGGAAAGCATCTTGCTTAGGGTGATGATTTAAAAATACTTGCATTGTAGGATGCTCAGGATGAGAAATGTAGTTAAGTCTCTCTTTTCTCTCAACTGCTACTTCTGCATGATCATAACCAAATAAATAATAATCATATTTAAAAAAAATGCCTTTTGACTTTTACAGTTACCGTTTTAAATTTACAGTTAAACATTACTTTAGAAGTCTATTAAATAACCATTGTTGAAAGCAAATAAGTAATTTGCTTTTTAACCCAACACATAGTTCTCCTTAAGTATATTCTGTTTGTCTGCTCTGTGTAGTTCAGTTGATTATTGTATTCTTTTTATATTCATCTGTAATATGTATTTTCTGAATTTCCATGCTGTAGTAGCTCAATTCTAATTCTTCAGGTTAAAAGCTGCTCCCTCTTTCAAAAAGCTATAACATGCATTTGTATCAGGCTAAAAACAAGGCTGCTTTATGAACTCATGCAAAGCAACTATGTCTTAAAAGAATTTGACACTGTCTTCCTCATCCAATGCTAATATTACTTATTATGCTAATTATATATTTTTTACACTTACTTTAGTAATGTTTGCACTGCAAAGGTTTAACTTATCATTTACCAGTTGTAAAATCTGCTGTTTCACTTGTTTGAGTGGTTTTTAAAACATGTTTAACCACAACATAGAGGTTTACTACAGATTCAAACTACTATGCAGCCTTTCAGCATCTGTATCCTTAATATCTAAAATGCTATGATGGAGGCTGAACACTCCTCAGTCTTGACTGTTTGCTATTTTATCAGCATAAGGTGCCATAGCTGTCAGATTTTTGGGATGTATGCAAATATCAATTAATATTGATACCAATGAATTGCCATTGCTCATCAGTAGTGTGTAAGAGAGATAATGATCCCGCCATCCCCTAAAGGACCCTGTATTATCCTAATCTTATTACCTGCCTACCAGTTGTCCTACATTGTCCCGCTCACTCTGTCCCTCGGTTTCCCAGTCAAAAGCCTGTAGCTGCTTCTTTCCCTGCCCACTGCTGCTGACCACATTTAACCTGTTGTTGCTGGGGCATTGCTGTCACAGAGGATGTGCTGTGTACTACAGTAGACCCTTCAGAGAACATGTCTGTGATCATGTCTTAGCATATTTTGCAGCATCTAGTGATATTCTTCCTTCTCTTTGCATACAGTTTCTTTTCTTTTACTTTGTTTTCTTATCCATGGACTCCTTTAATGCACTCTCTGAACACTGTGAAACTAGCAAGAGTTACAGGGAACAGTGCAGGGAAAGGGTTTCATACTATATCCTGATTGATTCAGTCCACTTTTTATACTGATGATGGGAAAATGGGCCACCCCTTCTGTGGGCTGGTCTCTTAGAGAAAAAAAGAAAAGGAAAGAAAAAATCCAGACTGTCAGGATAATGCCCGGTGTGCCAGATTACCCGTCCAGTCGTGGTGGTGAATCATTCTTAGCACTGCAGTGATACTGACGTGGTGGCAGTGTATTAATATGTGTGCTGGCAGGACTGGATCAGACACAGCAGTGCTGCTGGAGTGTTTAAAACCCTAAGAGTCACTGCTGGACTGAGCTGAACAGTCTGCCAACCAGAAATATTCAGGCAGCAATGTCCTGTGAGCAGCATCATTTTAGCACTGATGAAGAACTAGAGGGTGACAACACAAACTGTGCAGAAATAGATGAGCATCAGCCTCAAAGTGGATTAACTAGCTACACGTGTCTTATCTAGCAGCTTGCAACAAGAGTGTGCCGAATGAAAATATTTCAATATAAAAACTAAAAATTTGACCTTCAGATTCCTAGTTCATAATCCACTTTTTTTGGATTACTTGTCCTACTTACTTGAAGACATATATTCAAATAAATACAAGAGAATAAATATTCACATAAAACTGTCAATTGTCTACTAGTAATAGCCAGATGAAGCCTCATGAAGCCTTGATGCTTTTTATCCAACTGATTTAAAAAAAAAGTGCACAAAAACCCCACTGCTGGTCAAAACCTTTGTCATTTTACCTGTAACAACCCCAGGACATTTTTGGGAAGTTTTCTGTTGTTTAATAAAAGTAGACATATAAAAAGTGACTGTCTGCAAAGTGTGGATCTCGGGTTCTAATACCTAACTATTTGTGATGGCCTCTTGGCTGCCTTGCAACAACAAGGGAATAGTTACTGCCAAGAATAAAAATAAAAACACCTTCATTTGATTTTGTGTTTGTCATTCATTCATTCATTCATTCATTCATTCATTCATTCATTCATTCATTTAATCTGTTTTTAATGTGTGGATAATGGTAGTAGAGTTATATTCATGTCAAACATGTCAGTGTGATTAAATATTACTGGGGTGATGGTGACTTCATTCATTTTTATTTGTATATGTATGTTGATAAATTTTGATATATATTTATCACTATAATCATTGCTGTTGGAACAAATCCTTATGCATACTGAGTGTTGTTCCACAATCAAGAAATCACTGTATTCCCTCTACTGTACATTCTGGACAATAATGACTGTTAACAGCAAGTAATGAACAAAGTTACCACTGCATTGACTTCTGCATATGTTCCACACTGGGTTCTCCTGATGCTCTGAGTTATAGCCCTTATGGCTCATAAGGCACGCCACCTGCAATATTAATTTAAATCAAACAGCTTTGACACTAGTGGCATTAGAGTGTGGCTCAAATGGCTCACTCTTTAATGTAATATTGATCGGCACGCTCACTGTCTACTAATTAGCTTCGAGTGGTCTCTTTTGTAAAGCTGGCTCCCTCCAGCAGTTCTTCATCACAGCGACAGCTTCGCCAAAAAAAACAAAAAACATCCTTACATGAACAGATGAAATCCCTGCATGAGCAAATCATTGATCTGGAGCTGTTAATCCGCAATGAATTAACAAGGATTTCAGAAAACTCCCATTTACCTCTTAATGTCACACGGCTCCTGAGGAGAACATCTGCAAGCTGAAAGCTTCTCATCTTCCAGGTTGTGTTTGTACAGTACTACTAATTTGCCTTGAGGCACCTTAGGGCAACTGTTGGCCTTCAAGCTATGTCCTGTGGAAGCTGCATTCATGCGGTCGCCTACAAATCAAACATCCAGTTTGCTTTTCCGGCTTACACTGCTTGAAGATCAACGGTCGCTGTAAGGCACCTGAAGGCAGATCTGATGTATAAGCATGACAGCATTTTCCCCAGTCAAGCTCAAAGAAAGAGTTGACCTTTGTGTCTTAGCTTGCCGACCCAAACATCAGTATTGATTCCAGTGTCTTTCTGGATTTTAGACTTTGCACAAGCTCAAATGAGAGACCTTTCCATTTACTGTATCATATCACATCTGTTTTATTAATACTAAATGTGTTTGCAGCAATCTCTTTTAATCCTGAACATAACCTTAAACATAACCTTAAACCTTAAATTGCTCTTAAGGAATAGAGTTAAATTTGGTAAACTGGTAAACTGGAAAGAAAAAGTGGTTGGACCAGCAGTACAGTATCTCTGAAAAATAATCACACTATATGGCACAAAAATGGGACATTTGCTCATTCATTGTTTCTTTTGAAATCAAAGGTATTAAAGGATATTTGCAAGATTCAGTAAAACTATTGTTGAGTTACTTGATATTTGAATTGAACAGCAACACAAACACACACATTCATTATTGCCATGCATTGCCAATTAAAAGACAGCATCACCCAAACATAGCATCCAAAACACAATGGTCCAAACGTGCCATCCAAAACACAATGGTTTAAACACAGCATCCAAAACACAACATCCAAACACATAATCTAAAACACAAAATTCAAACATACCATAAAAAACACAACGTTCAAACATACCATCCAAAACACAATGGTCCAAACACAGCATTCAACACAAAATGGTCGAAACAGAGCATCCAACCCACAATGGTACAAACACAGCATCCAAAACACAATGGTCCATGCATACAAGGTTCTGACAAAAGAGCAACCATATCAATAAATGGGTTCAGAGCACTGAGCATTTGGTTCAGACAATAGGGTTTAGTGTTTTGGCAATTGAGAAAAAGTGTAAAAGGCAATATGGACTAAGTTTGCTGATGTTAGCTGGTGGTGCTCTTGGCACAGATGGAGGCAATATGGGCTGAGATTGTGACCACGAAACCCTTTTCAAATTTTGTACAATTGAATAACATTATATAATGTTAAAGAGAGCAAAGTCATGATAGCTTAAGCTTTAACTAAATTAGTGTTACCTACCTGTTGTTGTGTTGTGAGCAAACTTGATTATCTATCACAAGCAGTATCAAACAGGACAAAATGATTTTATTTTACAAATAGTTCAATGAATTGAAAACCTGCATCAGAAAGTTGCACACAGTATGTACTAAATAGAGATCAACCCTCATGCATTTGCACAAGTAACTTATAGTCCAGACACACAAATAATGCAAGGACAGTACACAAGACAAGGTGCAAAGGCAATAGGTCAATACACAGTAAATGCAATAAAATAAATGCAAGTATGTGCATATATATGAAAAAAGTGTACAAGAAGGCAGAGGTCCAAAACGGTAAAAAGGTAAAAAAATATAAAAATATATACATATTCTGTATATGTGCATATTTTTGGGGATATTCTTGCAGAACGGACTTATCCCGCTCTTGTTGGACAGACTGTCTCACTGTCCAGGGAAGACTTTATATTAGATTTTGGAGCAGTGTTGTGAGTCTTTGACTGTGTTCAGCATAAGAACGTTAGTCAGATCACCACCCCACCTCATCCCTAACTACCTAACTCATCCCCAAAGTTTTGGATGGAGCTTCATCATTCCAGAGAACACTGTTCCACTTTATATCACTCTAGCTCACATCTTGAATAAGGCTTGCTGCCAGTAGATTCTTTCTTATGTGCTTCAGCGAGTCCTGTCCCTGTTTTATTGGCAGTAGTTCTCAACAGGCACCTTCAATTCAACAGAAACATTTTTTGGTCTGATCTGTGTCTCTCTACATTCCTGTCTCAGATGTCAACAATTCCTTAGACTTCATGGCTTGGTTTGTGTTCTGGGACAAGATGCACCTGAGCTCAATTTTGAGTGCCATGGCAAAGGCAGTGAATATTTGTGTATATGTAATATTTTTGAGTTTTTATTTTTAATAAGTTTGCAAAGATTTCAAACAATTTGACAGAAAACAATCACTGAATTCATGTTGGAATAAGGCTGTAACATAACAAAATGTGCAATAAAGTGAAGCACTGTAAATAGTATGTCCACAAACATTTGGACTTACAATGCAGCTGATATGTATTCAAAATAATGCCTATTCTGAGAGGACACAGAGTTTGGGCAGTGCTGTTACACAGAATATGAGGCCATCAAAGGCCTAGCAGTTGTCAGATCCTACATAAGACAAAACAAAGATAAAAAGGTTTTTCAGTGACTCCTCAGATGCTGAACCATGTGAAGTATAGGCACCTGCTTTGATTAACTCCCAGAAGGTTTCTTTGAGTGAAACTCCATTAGCAAAGAGCCATGCCAAGATTACATCACTGATGATGGAACAGATGAGATTGTGTTTAATGTGTGCATTGTCGTTCCTCATTCCTGAATTGAACAAACAGAACAAAATGTTGTTGTTGTTGTTTTTTGTTTTTCACTGATAATGTCTGACAGATCAGTGACCTTTTCAGCTCCTTCAGGTCTAAATTCCTGATAAAAGACAAACCATTAAAAATCCAATAGCAGGAAATGAGCTTTGGATTTACTCGCCAAGAGCTGGGAGCAAGAAGGTGGGCTGGAGTTTATATTACCAAAACTGGAGTCATTAACTCCACTTCTGATTAACTCCATGCACAAGTCTGGGCTTTCAGTCAGAGTCGTCTTGTCATGGCAAGAGATGAATGAAATGTCTCACAATCTCTGTGTCTAAATTCCGATGTTATTTATGGCAATCAATTAGCTTCTCACATAAGAAAGATCTTTTAATCAAGAACTTCTTTTCTCCATACTATTTTTTTCCACATAATTTCACACACAGTATCTGGGGATCCCAGATAAGCTATGAAAATGTCATTAAGGAAAGCTCCCTCAATACTGTCTTGTTTGAACATGGCAGTAATGCATGAACATAATCCTCTAGTTGGTTTGACATGCTTAACTAGCCTTCTGTTAAATCTCCAATTCATGTTATGTTTGAGCACTGTGTGTGTGATAACCTTTAAGGGATTCATGACTGAGATTACACGGCAAAGCAGCGAACATGGATTTACAGGCATCTGTGTCTTCCATGTTTCAATAGCAATACAGAAATGAGTAGAATGTGGAATACTGGAGGATGATTCTAGGCTCTCACATGCAAAGCACAACCGCAGGTAACATTACATAGGAAAGTGCTACAGCTTCTAGAATGTAACTGTTCCTGTGGCAGATGTTCACTGTTGCTGTTTCTGAAAGATACAGGAATGGGAATTGCATTAGTCTTGTAAACACAAGCTCTGCAAAAGCTAGAGTTTTACTGTGAAACTGACCATACTGAACCTGTGTTGTTGTACAATCAGCCATTGAACAAAAGGTTAAATCCAAACTCATCACATTGCTGTGACTGCTTTCATCAACCAAGTCCTGGAAATTCACCTTCAGACTTTAGTCCCATTAAAATATTGCTTTCAGAAGTCCTTGGTTAGATGATTAAGGTGTGGATTTTTTTTAAATGTAATACTTCCTCTCTACACCACCTTGAGGCCTTGGCCAAAGAACATGTGGTCATGTCCATGGGTTCCAGATTTAAAATAAATAAATAAATAAAACATCTAGTTTAATTCTAGATTATATCTATATTTAATATGATAAGGTCCCTGGTGACATGTAATCGTGTGTGTTTAAGGAGGTAGTAACTTCAGGCTCTTGTAGGTGACATTACACAAGGACATTAAATAAGATTCATAGATTGAGAAGAAGTAGTATAGTGCAGTGAATGCCTTGTTTGATGTTTGGAAATTGTTTCTGGCTGCTTTCAGAAGTAAGTCCATATGTGAACACCTTGCTCTTTTTCTCAAAGAACTATTGTGTTTTACATTTGTTTTGCATATAAATCCTAACCTACATTATATTCTCTTTTGTTACAGTTCTTAGGTTTCATTTTAATGAACAAATGGGAACACTGATAATATAATCAGTTACTATACACCAATCAACTAGAACAACATGACCAACTCTATTATTACAGACTGTAGCCCATCTGTTCCTCTGCATAGTTTATGATTCTGCTTTAACCCTGTTCTTCTGTGGTCAGGACTCCACAGGACCACCACGAGCAGGTATTACGTGGGTGGTGGGTGGTAGTGTGTTAGTGTCTGTTGCACTAGTACAAGTGGATCAGACCCAGCAGTACTGCTTGAGTGTTTAGACCCCTCACTGTCACTGCTGGGCTGAGGATAGTCCACCAACCAGAAAAATCCAACCAATAGTGTCCTGTGAGCAGCATCCTGTAACAAATAATGAAGGACGAGACAATGACTAACATAATCTGTGAGCTACTGTCTCTGACTCAACTAGGTAGAAGTGTCAGCATTGCTGTCAAGGTCAAGGCTTTTTTATTGTCATTACAACTGAGTACAGGTACACATAATAAGCAATACAGCAATACAATAAGACAACATAAAGTGCAAACATTACAATAAATACAATAAATACAGTAAACAAGAGACAGTTTAACAGACAGGACAGGACAGTACAACTGAGGTAGAAGTTAGTGAGCAGCAAATATTGCTGATAAGGAGGGGGATGATCCAGTCTCTGTGTGCCGAGTGCGTGTGTGTGTAGAGTGCTGGGTGGTTACAGTCCAGTCTTTGTGTTGGTGTGGTCTTTGTGGTGTGAGGAGTGGTGTAGGGTTCAAGTTTTAGTCCCAGTTCAGTCCCTGTGTGAGTGTGGGTGTGAGGAGTGGTGGGGGGGATTCAGCCCAGTCTCCATGCGTTGAGGAGTCTGACTGCCTGGTGGACAAAGCTGTTGGTTTGTGCCTGATACACTCAAACCAGTATAACAAACAAAAACACAACCACCATGTTAGTGTCACTGCAGTACTGAAAATGACACATCAAACATAATGCCTGCTTTGTGGTGGTCCTGTGAGGTTCTGAAAACCATTAAACATCATTCTCAAGGTAAGAGGTTAGCAAAGTATGCAGATAAACAAATGGATTGCAGTCTGTAATTATAGATCTACAAAGTGATTCTATTGGGTGAGAATAGCTGATAAATATGAAGTGAATGTTGAAAAAAGGGGGGTATTATTACATTATAGTACTGATTGTTTGTTAATCTATTTTATATGGTAAAGATGCATGTTATATTTTTATGTTATATTGTATTCAAACTCCTTAGTTTCAGTTTACTAAAAGAATTGGTAAGCATTGAATTTCAAAACTCAGTGTTCAATTGTGAATATCAACCCCTGTTAGAGTTATTAAATTATCGTCATCAAATGTCCTTGATTAACTGAATGACATTCACATTAGCTGGATGTGTTATATTTGGATTGGTGGAACATAGGATTGGTGACCACTGATTTACATTGACCTAATTTACTAGTACACTTCTTTCCTCATTTTTACTAGCCACTTCTGAGGAGTCCACTCTCATTTTCTGTTATGGCCTGACCCTAACCTTATTCTGTGTCTTTTATGTTTAATACAATTATTTGTAACAGGACCTGTTTATTTGCTCATTACTAGTGTTTCTTAATCCTGGTCCTGGAGGCACCCCTACCATGAATATTTTAACTTTACCACACCCCCTTCAAATCTGAAGGGCAACTCTGATTAGCTGAATCACGTGTGTTAGTAGTAGGGTAAGCTCTATAATATGTAGTACAGCAGTACCTCCAGGAATAGGGTTGAGAAACACTGCTCTGTACTACTGGTCCAGCTAATTTGCATTGTAGGTTAATCTAGAAACTTGGTGTTATACAGTATATTTAGTCTAAACATACACCTTTGTGGTCCAATTTGAAGTAGACACATGTTTTGAAACATGTTAAAACTAAGCTGTCTGCCACAATTTGACCTTTTAGTCCAAACAATGCATTTCTGGTTGGAACATGAATAGATTAATTGTATTTTTTGTCACATAACAAGCATTTTTATTTCTTGGGATGTTTCGAGAACAATGCTTGAATAACATCATTACTGGGAGCACAAGACAGCTGTGTCAAGCTTCCCCAGTATATGGGTGATGGTAATTGCCTGGATACTACAGCTAATTATCTAGAACTTTAACACTTCATACAATTATAGTGCACTATATATGTGTTCTGTTTCTTTTTACAGAAGAGAAGCAGTAGTGCCATAAATGTCAGAAAAGCTCCTTCTCAGAGGAAATGAGTGCTGAAATATGTGGAGGAGCCACTGAGTGGAAAAATGCCTGTTTCAGCAGCATTGGGTCCACAGCCCCAGTACACCTCCTGGCAGTGCTGGAATAACACAAGAACACAAGCCACTAATGAATACAACTTTACTTCATGGCTTCTTGCATATTTCATGGCTTATGGTTTTTAGATTTTATAGCCTCATATAAACAAAACTGCAGTCTAACACCATTGTTTAGAATGGGACCTTTACAAACATTACACATATCGATTTGGAGCAGATCAAGAGCACCAAGGCTAATAATGTTCCCAACAGTGTCCACAAGCTGAGCCAAACATGTTATACAGAAAGAATGTACAACAAAGCTAAATGAATGCAGTCTGCTGTGACTCTCCCCTACTATTACCATGTCCAGAACATTTGAGCTGGCTGTTGAACTTCTGTTGATAAAAATAATTAATCTGCTTCCTAAGGGAGGCAAATGATTTCACTGAACTTGTCTTCAGCTTCTTCCAAGTCACAGAGGGTTTAAAGATAATGTTAATTAGTGTTTGAGGGTTTCTTCCATATCATATAATTATTCATTGTACTTTCTTCCGTTCCCTCAACAGATCCGAGAAAGTTTACTTGGTGAAACTGTCGCAGACACAGGAATGCAAGGGAGACTACAATTTAAAGTTTGTGAACAAACTCTAAGTTGGCCTGACAGAATCAGCTAAATGAGCTTGAAATGTAAAACAGCAGACAGTTTTGAAGGTTAATGAAGATATTTAAGCTTGTTGAGAATGGAACTAAACTGCAAAAATAGAGGTAAAACATCTTAAATTGGTTCTCTCATTCAAAAATTTATGCTTAAACAATTATACAGTCACCAAAAAAAAAAGTTGCACCCAGAAATAATCAACCAAATGCAATGTTACAAACTGTGAAGGAGTCACTCAGAATGGCAGCATCTCATCTTTATCTTCATTGATGACCCCTGCAGTTGTCTTTGAGGAGACGACTTACAGATCCATTTGTGGAACACTGTTGTGCCAAAATCACACATCCAGAAGGTCTTGTGTCATGTTTGGGTGCAATTTCATATGATGGCAGATCACATTTGAACTTCATTACAGCAACTTTAACAACCCAACAGTATGTTAATGAGATCCTGCAACCAGTGGCTCTACCTTTTCTGAACACACTCTGGTGTGCTGTTCCAAAAGGACAATGCTGATCCACATCCTGCTGTCGTCTCAAGAGCTTGCCTTTAAGACATTGTTACTGTGCCATGGCCAGTTGCACCACCAGACCTAATTTGTGGGATCTTATTGGACCCATTACCATAAACCTCAGTGAGAATATTCAAGCTGCATGGGATGGATTATCATAGGACACCATTAGGAACAATTTCATGTTGAGATGTCTGGCAGGTTGCGTTATACCTAACGTCACATTGAGGGACGCTACTTCTGTATGTGTTGACCAATAAATATTGACCGTGTAAGTCTAACTTTTTAACCTTTGTTTTCCTTCCCAATAGCACTGCAATCCCACACTTTTTGGGTGCAACTATTTTTGACATAATATTTTTATTCTGTATTAATTGAAACAACCAAATAACAACTCCTTCATCAGGTAGCCTGATGAATTATGGGTAATTGTTGGGTGCATAAAATCAGTTTCTGTGACAAAAATCCATGAGTGGTCACTTACTGCTAGTGAATGACAGCTTCTGCAAGTTGGAAAAAAATTCTAGCATACACATTAGTATCGCCTACATGTGTGAACATATGTGCGCCCACATATACCCCACACCTCCCTAGCTTAATTTGTTTACACAATGAAAATGATGGTGTGTGTATATATATATATATATATATATATATATATATATATATATATATATATATATATATATATATATATATACACACACACCTGGCCATTACAAAGCCTCTGATTTGTGCCTGAATATTAATATTAACAGACTAATATTAGCAGACCTGACAATTACATCTTTCCTCTCTCTTGCTCTTTGAGGTTCCACCATACCTAAATGTTTGTGTGTTTGGGACTCTGAGGCTTGAAAACAAGTCTGTGCTGCTCTTTCAGATGAAACCTCGTTTAATTTCCCTCCTGACTCCACTCCCACTGCATAGCACAAGGCGAAGTAAGATTCATTCCTTGTTCTGTACGCATGGCTAGTCTGCTCAGTGGTTTCCACACAGTCTGCATCCGAGCATTGTACAACACTCTAGCAACTTGTATGAGAGTTTTCCTTCTTTGTGTTTCAATGAAGTTAGATTATATGTACAACATATACAGACACTCTTTTTAATGAATTGAGTTGATCTACTTTATGATGCACTTAATGACAGACCTTTTGCACCGTAGAAAATGCCTGTATAACAGGACACTCTGGAGTCTAAATTTAAGGTGTCCAATGTCATATAGTAGAGAGAAGCATAGACATGTATTGGCCACATTGGCCTCTGAAACATGTATCAATGTCACCACCATTAGGGGCTGTTTAGGCCTGTGTTTTTGCCCTCTTTGATTCCTGTGCTCAATGTCCATGACCTACTCACCATGAGTCTCTCTAGTTTCTCTCAGAGTGTATGGGGAAAACCATATATGTGCCACCTGAGGTTTATGTCCTCATTGCCCCATGTGCAGCACAGTGGTAGGTTGTCACCCCACCGCCTCTCCACAATAACCTTTCTGTAAGCAATTTTTATGGCAAGCTACTCACGTCAACATTTTTAACAATGCTCAATTATTAAAACTTAAAGGTGCTATGCCAACATTTCAAAGTAAATGAGGTGTGTTCTTACTTGGAGCACAAATAAAAACCTCACAGTACTGGGCTGTGGATCAGTGGATCTGTGCTGTTCCACTCTAGCCAATACCACTGGGAAATGTTTGAGTGATGCTATTCTATTCTTTACCCATTGCTCTATATTTTCAGTACCTGGCATGGCTGAATGCAATCAAATTCTCACTGCAGTATTCCAATCTTCTTCTCCTAATCTTGCAGAAGAGTAAAGGCTGTTACTGCAGTAAAGGGGAACAAACTGCCTATTATTTTCCTTGATTTTATTGTCTATGAACGTTAGGACATATGGTGTATTAGCTTTACTAGTGTCTACAAACATTTGGACATATGGTGCAATGGGGTCAAACTAAAACAGTTATTAGCCTTAGACATCTTTTGGGAAATGCCTATGTAATGCATCTTCCCTGACGTTTGGCTCTTTCTACATTATTTATTTCCTTTGACATATCCTTTACATTGCCCTAAGAAATGACTGCATGCATTAACTGTGTTATTATATGCTAAAGCACCCCACGCAATCCGTACTCAAAGCTGGCATGCTAGTCTGCTCATGTTTGTCACTCACAAATCCCATAGGCATGTCTTTTCCATTCCAGCACACATTTACATGCCTTTTAGGTCTATGCCAGGGCCTGCTACAGATCCCTATGTGATCCCTCTTCACTGCCGACCATCCACCTCTGCTTCTACAGTATACCTTTTGACACGAATCACCTGCGGTTTCAATAATGGATCAGTATAGATGAATGCATGGAGTGAAACTAAAAGGTCTAGGTGTCCTGCAGAGAAATAATGGACTTTACTCATAAAGCAGATTTCTAGCACACACACTCAGCCTGAAGCTTCTACATTTATTTATAGCTGGGTTTTAGAGAGGTGGCAGTGATGGATACGTTTTCTTGACTTTTCGCTACTTTAGAATGGGTTTGCTCTGCCTGAGATGACTACCAAAGTTGTACTATGAAGCAGGATGAGGATCAGATAGTGGTCTAGCACAAGGCTACATTCACACAGCAGGAAAACGAGACCCAAATCCAGTCTTATCATCATATGTGACTGATACGTGTCATTTTCAGTTCAGATTTTGTGGTATGAAAATCTAATCATATCAGGTTCACAACGTGACTCAGTCTGAACAGACAGATCAGAATTTAGTGTGACTTTTACATCAATCCAAACGAAGATGCATGCAGAGTTCATGCAAAGTTTGAAGGCATATATCATGACCACTCCATGTTTCTAAAGAAATGGACGAATCCAGCTGCTCAAAGATGTGGAAGCAGTGTCCAAGGAAAAAAAAAAGCCCTAAAGCATATTTTAAAGAAACCAAAACCAGAAATATAGCCAAATAAGGTGCCCTTTTTGCAGCAAGCTCAAATACATTCTCAGTGATAAGCTCAGCTGTCATGCATAACTCCGTAATTGCATTTCCACCAAGGTTAGTTGCTAACTTTATTATCAACTTTTGTGTTTGGAACAATACAGTTAGAATGCAGATGTTTCCCAATACTGTGGTTGGAACTATGGAAGTAACAATGTTGGTAACTTAAATAGAAAGAAACATAGTTAAGCAACACGGGTTATGAAAATTTGATTATGTTTGTTCCTGGTGATTTTGTCAATCTGGTAGCCTACATTTGCAGGAATATGCTAATGATAATTTGAACCTCCTGCACTAGGCATGTATTGTATATATAAAGAAAGAACCATGGGTTTATGAAGTCAAGTTATAAGATCTCAAACAATGGCCAGGCCTAGAACAGGCCTTACTGTAGCATGGCATCTTGTCTGTGTAGAAAATTCAGAGTGCAATGCACAGGTTTTATTCTGTGCCATAGACTATTTGCTTATGCATAAATGTGAAACCACCATCCAGCCAAAATCATGTTGTCTGTGATATTGTAGCATTTCTCTGAAAAGTTAAGATTGATGAGCTGGTAGCCCACATTTGCAGGAATATGCTAATGATAATTTGAACCTCCTGCACTAGGCATCTTCTCTACCTTTCAGGTCCTGCTCTATTTTCTGCCTCTGTAGATGAGGGGAAACAAACAGCACCACAGTCTCCACTGTAATACTGATTCACCTAATGACACTGGTGCTAGGGGGTAGCGTGCTTTTAAAAGTGCTTTGTTACATTGAGGGTAAATAAGACATGCCCTCTTTAATGTGGAGATGGAATATATATTGTAATTATTTTCCTAGTTGTAATAACTTTAATGGTGTTTTTAATTTGGTCATCCATTATGAAATGCCAGTCTGTGTGTATTCTGGGGGACCATTAAACCATGCTTTAAAATCAGATAATTGCTCAAAAGAGTCTCTTGAGGATTTCTTAATAAATATTGTAATTTTGTTTTCATTGTCTTTTTCATGTGTGATACACCTGAAGCTTTGTCTTCCTGTTAGGAAGGATAATTGCTTGGGTAATTGGAAATATATCTTCGTATGTCTTAATTGTCTCAGTATGAAGTTTTGTTGTATTATTGACTTATTATGTTTCATTGGCTGCCTTTCCTTTAGACATATATAGACATTTTTTATTATCTTTCCAGATCTTTTGCCCCTCTGCTCCAATGGTTAGGAGCCCACAGAACAGGTATAAGGTGGGTGGCGGATCATTCTTAGCACTGTAGTGACACTGACATGGTGGTTTTGTGTTAATGTGTGTTGCGCTGTATGAGTGGTTCATCACAGATGTGCTGCTGAAGTGTGTAAACGCTCATCTGTTTCTGCACGATTTGTGTTGATCATCATCTAGTCTTTCATCAGTGCTCACAAGACGCTGCTCACAGGATGCTGCTGGCTGGATATTTCTGGTTGGTGGACTATTCTCAGTCCACCAGTGACACTGAGGGATTAAACACTCCAGCAGCACTGCTGTGGCTGATCCAATGATACTAACACAGCACATACTAACACAGAACCACCTGGTGGTCCTCTGGGATCTAGACCACAGAAGATCAGTGTGAAAGGAGGCTAACAAAATATGCAGGGAAACTGTAATTACAGTATGCAGAGAAAGCTGTAATTATAGAACTACAAAGTTCTCCTTTATGGTAAGAGGAGCTGATATAATGACAGTTATAGGAGATTGCTGAATGTATACATACATATGGTCTAACATATGTTAAAGGTTGTTAAAAGTTCATACTGCCACTTTAATTTCATTTCAAGATTTAGTTAAACTCAACTTATTTCATTTACTATTTCTCAATGTTTTGTAAATTGTGAACTTGCAGTGCTTTCTTGTTCTTAGTTTCTCATCTTTGATTCTGATTTTCCTGCTGCATATGTTTGTGGACTGGTTGTTACCTTAGTCAGCCTGTCCCTGAGCTACAATTATTGATAAAATTTGATTATTCCTGTTTATTCTGTTTTTTTGGCCTTTTTGCCCATTAATTTATTTTGCTTTGACTTTCATTCTACTACTCAGCACTTACATCTTACTCCCCATGACACATTTTTATTTTATTTTAACCTAATTACATTAATGTATCTCATTAGCATAATGTCCAATTAGAAAACAAATTGGGGGGAGCAGACTTACCTGTTTTTCCCTTAGCAAAATATGATAAGAGACCGTCCCCTTGTGTAAATTCATTAAATGCATTCAAAGTTTTCCTCAGCAGGAGGTTGGAGGTGTTCCCACTTGATATGGGGAGAATATTTGTTGGGCCCTACACAACATGCATATTGTGCACATGTTGTGCTTCGGGCTCTACTCACAGAAGACTATGGCATCAATAAAGATCCAGTTGGTAATCTATAGGTAATTGGGCCAATGCTTAGACAGTTGTGCCACTTATAAGGTGTTAGATAAGCCTACAATCTCCTTGGATGGAGCCACCTTTTTGGCCAAACAACATTTTAAAGTTTAGAATGCATTTAAAAGCTTTTGAATCTTCAGACTCTTGTCTTACGTGGCCCGAAGGAACCCTTTCTCCGTGGTGCAATGAAGTGCACAATCCTACAAGCAGTGTAGGTTGAAATCTACACTAAGTTTGGAGCACTGGACAAAATGGGATGATTTTACAGTTTAGTTTCCATATGTGAAACACCATAATGAAAAAATATTTACATCATACATTAAACTTGTTTATTTCAAAACAGCCACGGCAATCTGGTTTTCCATGACATGAGCTCTTTAACGGAAAAATGTTTGTATAAAAATATACAAATATAGGACAAGCAGAATAAAAGAAACATAAGATGGAAAATGATAGAAACAGTCTTCCCTTCAAACCTGGTCAGCTTTTCTGATGAAATCTATCTCTGTTTGCATGTGTGATCTGTAAAATCTGTAGGTGATGTCAAAAGACTGCATTGTAAAGAGTCTGAATGAAACTTCAAATTAGTATCACTTGAAATGGAACATTTTACAGCTGAGTTTTAGCAACAGTCACTGTTAGGCTTTACTAATAAACTTTCTAATTAAAATATCTCATTTTTAAAACAATATTACTTTATTTTATTTTTCTTATCTGAAGCAAAATGCTATGCAACAGAAATAAATATGAAATGCAGATTTGACCAAGTTAAGTTAATTAATAAAGAGCATAAAGGTCAAAAAGAGGTAAACAAAATCCAAACACACTATGTTGTTACGTGGTATCAATCAATTAATTAACCATTAAATAAACAAAAAATAAGTTAGAAAATAAATGAATAAATTACACTGACAAAGCTAAAAAAAATTAAAGCTATCCTGATTAATAATGCAATAATTAAACAAACACACAAATAAATGTCACTGGATAATTAAAACTTTCCTAATCATTCAAATAAATAAATAAATAAATAACACTGACAAATTTGGACAATTAAAACAATCAATCAATCAATCATTTATTCATCCAACCAAATAAATTAAATTAAATGAATTAAATAAATAGCCAGTAAATAAATTATTTCGACAAAGTTGGACAATTAAAAGTACCCCGATCAACCATTTAATCAAATAAATAACATAAACAGACAAATAAACAAACAAATACACTAGACAATTCTACCTCTCCAGATCAATCAATCAATCAATCAATCAATCAATCAATCAATCAAACAAACATATAAATAAATAAAAGATAGTGGCAAATTATATCTCAATTTTGAAAGAAATTAAACAGCACTCTTCTAGCAATTTTAAGACAAACTCATGAACACGTGTGCTAATCAGATCAAATCATCATAATCTTACAATACCATGAAAATTTTTACCACAGTGAACTTTTTGGACAACATTTTTAAAACCCACCAAAAAACACAACAACTTGATGATTCTCACAGATGCTGTGGAGAATCGAATATCTCGCTGCAACATTCCACACACAGATTGCACTTCCACAAAATTGTTTTCATACAGCGCCAGTATATCTACATCTATTTACAAGCTTTAAAAATCTGTTTATACCTGTGTGCTCAGGTCAAATGGCTTCAAACAGTACAGTTTACATATCAACTCAAATACATTTGATTTTTCATTTTCTGTATTGTGACATCTTGCAACACTGAATTGTAAGAGCTTCAATATGAAACAGGTTCAGTCTCCAGAGCTGAAGTGACTCTAGAGTCAAACCAGACTGACTCTGATTCTTTTATTGTTAACAGTTTGTTTATTTCTATAGACAATCCAGAGTTAAAACACAAACTGCGGATGGAGCATAGTTTTTTCACCACCGTTTACTCGTTCAGATGTAATGGACAGATTGTGTCATTGTGCAGTTTGAGTAGAGGACATACTGTTAGGTGATCCTGTCACAGTATTCTGCAAAAAAAAAAAAAAAAAAAAAAAAAAGAACAGTTTGTTCACAGCCTGGCAAGTCTTCATCTCATCTTCCTCAGCCTCATTCGATTTTCTTTATCACGCTTCTTCAGGCCGCTGACAAACTGAGAAAACAGGAGCTCCTGGTCTTTCTGCTTGGGGACCTGTTTGAAGCGTGGGTCTCTGCTGTACTTCTCCGAGAACTCCTTGAAAGTTGACCTATGAGACAAAGTGGGGAAATAAATCATGCATGTTATTACAGACCAACAGAGCCATTCAATTTTCCATTTCACCAGTGAGAAGATACACTGCTGTTAATCTAAGCAAGCATCCCACATCAATCTCTGCTGCTGCTGCTGCTGCTATGCTGTAATGCAGATCTGGTTATTGTACATTTTGGATCAATTTGAGTTTCAGTGAGAGGTGTGGGGGTAGTGTAACAAAGCCACAAAGTTATATGAGTTCAGCTCCATCTTTATTCATAACACTGAAGGAAAAAACTACAGCAATTCTATCTGTACTTACTCTGCCAGTCCCATGCCACTGTGTCCAATCGGAAGCTTAACTAACTGCATGCAGAGCTGACTCAAAGGTCATGCTTTGTTGTGTCTGTGTTTGAGGAATGAGGGACAGATCAACTGAACATTTTGCACCACAGGTTTTCAGCCACAAATATTCACAAGCTATCCTAAAAAAAAAACAAAATTAAGAATATTAAGATAAAAATGATGAAAGTTCATTAAAATGGGCCTCATTTACTAACATCTTCCTAAAAAAGACCACGTCTGATTCATGATGTGTTTTTAAACCACACAATTGTTCACAACTCTGCTCCCATAATGACGGATACTTGTTAACTGAACAGGTTCCAAAAAAGAAAACACTGATGAATGTCAGAATCTTAAACTGCATGAGTGTGTTTTACATAGAAATTTCTTCTTAAGAATGGTTGATGAATGAGCCCCAATTTCTGAAACCCCTATGAGACTTTGTCAGTTATAAGTGACAAAAGAGGAAAACAAAATTAACAAAACAAACCAGCAACCAATGTTTTTTTTAAATAAATAAATAAATCACGACTCTCAAAATGATCTAAAAAAAATAATCTGTAGTATGTCATTTATAAATGATGAGCTAAAAAAACAAGGTCAAAAGTCAAAAGAGTTCAGAAAATAAAATAGATTATTAATTTTTTGGTTCAAAGACAATTAAAATAACTAGCTGTGACATTATAAAACTGCTAATTCCTCTTTTATGAACATCTTAAGTATTTTCTAAGAATTTCCTTGAGACACCCTTGAAGTCATATGTAGCCATTTGTCATGTGCCCTTTTGTGAGTGTTTAGAACTCATCATTAGTGATGCAAAATATCCAAACATACACCATTTTAAGTATTCTGATAAATCAGCACAAATCGGTCATAACAGAATCAAGCTTAAAATCAGTGAACAAGAACTAGAAGTCATAGTGGAGAACACTCCTTGGAAAATTTGATAACAGTGGCATGATGTTTACAAGCAATTATTTTCCATATGTGGACATAAACATTACTTCATGAACAATCTCTACTGTAAATCTTAGTAAATTAGACATTTATTCCATAATGCAGCTATTTAAATTGATCATTTTAGAGGATGACCTTCTGACACAAGACCAATTATTAGAATTATTTAAGAATAATTATTAGAAATGGTTCATTTCATATGTTCCAACTCATAATAACTGACTTATTATTAGATAAAGTTATTAGTTATTCTTAGACATTTCTTAGGAGAAAGGTGAATAATTCAGATTAAGAATAACAATTTATCGTTCCTTTTTTCCTGAAGAAAAAAGCCCAAGACCTACTTTAAGACTCTGTTGTCAATTGCTTATTCAGGATTTCAAGAAAATTGCTTTTTTTATTTCACTCAGCCACTAGAATATGTATTAGATCAGATATTGATATTAGATGATCAGTTCTGCATCACACAAGGCAAACATCCTAAAAGTACTGGATGGTACTCTCCTGCTCTATAGCCCAATGCTGAAGGGCTTTAAACACCTCTTCATCCTTAGCATTAGGAATGAGGACCTTAGGCTCTTGTATGCCTCTTCCTATGGCAGACCAAGGTTTTATCTGAACTTGGTCAATATTCCTAATGCCTACCTGTGTAACATGATTAAGATGCAAGTCACTCTGGATAGGACAAAGTATCATTCTTCCAAGCTCCTCTCTCGTGTCTTGTATTACTTTGCGATCATTAGCTCAACATTGCAGAGACATATTCTTCCTTTTTAGTGGCAATTAGTCCACATTCATCCTCATATTTGATTTATTTGGACAATTCTCAAACGCGCTGTAGTCTGTACATGTAAATGTGTCATTACTATAAATGGAACACAACAAAGTGCACCGTGAAAGCAGGAGCAGGAACTATGTTCAGTGTGCAAAAAGGCACACTTCAAACAGTGTCCTAATCCCAGCAGTGGCTGCACCACTTTCATCACTGTTTGAACTGACTCCTTTAGGGAGCTCACAAAGGAAACAAGGTTATCATCAAACCCATAAACTCAAAGAAGCTTAGACCTGCACCACAGATCACATCGATTATTAATGCAAAATGTGAGGAAAATAAGTCTCAGGTCATGTGTATGGAGCCAGTTTGCTTTCTTTCTGGGAGACGGTTCATTAACGCAGTAAGTAAGGTCTAAATAAGGACTTTGTTGGAAGTTACCAGGTAAAACATGTTGAATAGGAACGTACTTGGATGTAATTTTTGACTCCTCCAGCAGTTTTCGGAACTCTTCTTTGCCTTGTTGCAGTTTGCTCTTTCTCTCCTTGTACTCTTCTTTTATCCTGGCTTTGACAAACTGATCAAAAATCTGCGCAGAAGCAGGGAGACAGGAGTCACATCACTTGGAGGCGTTGATAAATGGATGAGTACTGAAGCTTGCTAACAAGGTCACTCTGAATAACATCACTATGAGCCTGGGGGTGTCAAATTGAGGTCGAAGCAAGTGCAGGGACTCTGAGGTTTGGTTAAGAAAGGCCAAGGTGAGGTTAAGAGCTCATAGAGGGCCTTACCTGTTTACGTTTCTCTGGACCCAGCAGGAGGTACCGTGGATCAAACACAATTTTGTGTAATTCCTTCTCCCACGTAGAGAAAGCGGACACCTGACAATGAACAGAGAAAAAAAAAAACAACCCTCTCATACACACAAGCAATAACAAAGGCAATAATACTGCACACCCAAGTGTCAACTAAAATCTGTTTACTGTGGTTCAAGTCAAATAAACAGCATGGTGAGAAGAATTAGATAAGAGGATCCTCTTCACCTCAAGGAGATTATTTGAATTGAGTGCTTTCTCTCAGAATGTATTCAAGTCCCCCGGGAACAGTGGCAATGACCTTCATTTTGACACTGAAACAATTCATAGATGAATACACTCCTCTACCTTTGCTCAATGAAACTGAACTCATGTCATTAGTAGTGCTCTTAGGCTGCTCACCCCTCTCTCCAGGAGCATATCTCTGAAGTGTGTGATTCGTAGTTCAAGAGGTAGAACCACCTGATTAGGTGTTCTGCATCGTTCTGTGCCATTCCCTTCACTTGCAAGATCCGTTGGTTCCTCCAATCTTAATGGGAGTTGGAAGGAGAAAAGCAAAGATCTGTTCAACATAATCATCAACATTTCTTCAAAACAATACATTCAGTATTCTACATTTCAGTTGTTCAACACAGAGGGAGAATGACATTGGCCAAACACTGAATAAATGATATGGATGGCAGGATAGCAAGAGGAAGTCTCTTCTCTCCCAAAAGGAGCACTGTTGTCCATCTGTACATGTTTTCAAGGCCATGTGGATATGCCAGAAAACCATTAGTTCATTCTGTGTACAGATAAATCCAAAATAGATTATTTGGGCAAAAACCAAACACTGCATTTCTATATTAGAACTTCATTTCAACTGGGGGTGGCAGTATCATGGCTTAGGGTGCCTTACTCCCTTGGGACCAGGACAACTGGCTGTTTTAATAATTTAGTCACTTTTTGTAACATAACGTGTTGGTTCCTCCATTCCTAATGGAAATCGAAAGAAGCAAAAATAAATAAATAAATAAATAAATAAAACAAACAAACAAAAAAAACCCCTAACATTCACAAATCAGACATAATATTTAATGAATTATAAATAGGAACTCCCTTAATATATTTTATTTTTGTAATAACACAATACTATGTTTTAAGTATACATCATAGATATGTGCTTCCATAGATCTGAGGGAATCAGATGAAGAGGACTCTGTTCCCCTTATAAACCAAAGGGTGCTGACTGCCATCAGTTCACTGATTGTCCTTCCTTGGGGAACTTTTGTCAGGTACTGACCCCTCATACCAGGAACACCCCACAAGGCCCGCCCAATGTTTTGACCCAGTCATGTAGAACATATCAGCTTGGTCCTTGTCAAAGTGTGTCAGATTCTTACACTTGTCCATTTTTCGTGCTTCAATATATCAACACATTTTCAACTGTTTACTTGGTGTCTACTATGTCCCACCCCTTGACATGTGCCACTGTAAGCAGCTAATCAGTGTTACAGTTCATTTCAAATCTTGTTATGGCTGATTGGATTAAGTGTCCAATCACAGCAATACTGTGAATATTCTAAACTTCAACAATTACTTCAACATAGCAGGTGTTAATTCAACACTAGGGATTTGGTACTACAGAGGTTAGACAGATGGTTTGACAGATGATTCAATTCAAATGTATTGATTTTTTTTTTAAATTATTCTCTTCCTCAGCAAACAGTGATCAAGAATTGTGTGCATTGTAGAAAAGCAAAAATCTTCAAATGGCTCTCATTCCAAATGTTAAGCATGGAGGTGGCAGTATCATAGTTCTGCTTTGCGGACTTGGGACAAGGATGGATTGCCAATGTAATCATATAGTTATTTGCTGCAACACAGTCTGTTAGTTAGCTAAATTTAAATTAATGCTGTATGTGTTACTTCAGTACAGTCTGTGTTAATTCATCACTAGGGATTTGGTGTGTACAGTCTGCAGATTAACAGATGGTTAGTCCACATTTAAGGTTCAATAAGAATTTAGTTGAAAATCTTATTGAAATTTCTCTGTCCCTCGACTCCAGCTTTGACTTCACTTCAGGAAAAATAACAGATTGAACATAAGCTGTTTGACAAAGAAATAAATAAAAACCTACACCAAATGCAAATAAGATCTCCCAGATCTCATTGAAATGCAAATTCTGGGGACCTGTTGCCTTTCCTGGCATCTAAATACACAATGGGAGCATACTTCAAAACACAACTGTTTATTCTGGAATCTCAGGAAGCTTGCTGGATTCGTCCACCAAGTGCAGGATACAGGTGGCACAAACTAATAGCACAGATTTACTGAAGATGAGCTCCATTTTTACATCAGCAGTACTGCAAACTGCATGCTTTACAAGTCAGAAGCAACTGAAACCAAAAGACCAATCCAAAGAGAGATGGATATTGGAAAAAGGGGGAAGGGATAAGGGAATGGGAATGATCAATATGGTGAATATATTATAGATGTAAAGGGTTTAATAAAAAGTCAGTCAACTTGCTGGTAAATATAAAGCTCAGTAAAAATCAGACATGAACACTCAAACTCCAATAATAAATTATTAAATATAAAAATCTATTTGTTGGTTAGCTATAACAGACTATTAGCATAACCTGTTAAAGTGATGCAAAGCCAGAATGAATGAATGAATGAATGAATGAATGAATGAATGAAAAATAAGTATGTCTATTTTAGCCTCATATGGGTTGTTCCCAATGACATGCTCTTTATTGAGTCATAATACATTTTCTGATTGCTAGTTGGCAATGCAGGGAGAGTGAATACAACATTCTTTGTCATATTAATCACTGTGAAAGGCATCTGTGACATGAGTCCATGAACAATGTATTTTTCTCTGTCATAGATTCCAATTTGAAGTCGATTTTGTCTAATGAGTTTAAAGTAGGGGACACTTAGCCCACACTCAGCCCATCAGACTTTTCTGTCAGTACTGAATAATAGGGGACATACTTATTACGTTTGGATTTGGAAATGAGGTCTTCCTCATCATCATCATCCTCATCCTCTGTTGATGGGGAGTTTGAGCCATCCTCTGCAGATAAACCAAACAAACATTTTATTAACATTTAATTAACTGCGGTTTTATAGACACTTCAATTAAAAAAATACACTTTTAATTAAATCATCATATCAGCATGTACAAGGGAGGGAAAACCAACACCAAAACATCCTTATCAAGAGAACTGGATCAGTTCTGAAACTCAGGTGAAGAGGTTATATTATGTTATATTGTGCTCCACGACAGTCTGCTCTTGTTGTGTGTCACTTTTTCCTATTACTGTGAAACCCCCTTATTGAGCATATTATAACACTCATTTTGTATGTTTTTTGTTGTTTATTTGTTTTTTTATCACTGTGGTTGTAATCTATGGATTTGCTTAGGCAGATGAAACAAACTTTTGAAAATGTGTATGGTGGAATAAGATGAATAGCATTTCTGTAGTTAAAAAAAAAGTATAGCACAGCAAGGAGGAAGCAACTACTGTCCAAAACTAACACAAACGTGAATTTTGTTCAAGATCACACTGACATGCCAGAAATCTTTTGGAAGAATAATGTGTAGAATTACTTCCAAAAAAGAAAATTTTTGATTGGTTTGAATAAAATATCCAAACTGTTATGCAACGGGTGGTAATCTCATGGTCTGGGACTGATTTACTGCCTTAGAGGATCATACATCCAGGAGACAGGGATGCAATTTCATACAATGCAAGACCACCTTTGGTTATTACAGACATTTTGACAACCCAAAGTTGCGTTAATGAGGTCCTGCAACCAGAGGCCCTACTTTTTTCTGAAAACACACTCCACTGCCTTATTACAACTAAACAACACTCCTCCACATACTGCTCACGACCTTGCCATAAAGACACAGATACTATGTCATGGTAAGTCACATCACCAGACCTGTCCCCAATTGAAATTGTGTGGGATGCCAATAGATTAAATATCAACACTCCACTCCACCCCAAAATCTGCATGAATGGAATGAGAATATGCAAGCTACCCATATGATATTGCTGATGTCACATTGCACATATCAGATACATTTTTTAATAATTTGCTGCTTAATTTGCTGAACCTTTATCTTCTTTTCCAATAGTACTGAAATCACAAATGCAACTTTGATGATGAGTTTATGAATATATAAAGTAAGTAAAAAAAAAAGTTGGATAATTGGATTCTATCAACTTTAAGGACAAAGGTAAAATGTATGCAGAAATACAGAAAACTGCAAAGTGTTCATACCCTAATAGCATGGTATAATGTTGCATCAGCAAAAATTAATCTAAACAATACATAGCCTGAGTTACCAGTTTCTACTAGTGGTCTTTTATTTATTGTGTTACCAAAAGGCATCGAATTGTAATCCTGTGATCTTCTTAATCAATAGCAAAGTATTCAGAACAATAGGTTGCATCACTGTGCTTTTGGGGCTTTTAAGCTCACCCTTTTCTTTTTTCAATAAAAAATGTTGTATTGAAGAATTTATACAATCCCTGCTTCAAAACAGCTTTCATGGGTGTTAAAAAAGTCAGAATGTTATACAAGTAACGAGATGAAGTAAGAAATATTCATTCATTTGCAACTATGGTTGAGTCTAAAAGAAGCATGGCTTAATTCGCTATACCTATTTTGTTTGAAAAGCTCAAACACCAATAGCTAATTGTCTGAGGTCTGCAATAAAGCTAAATCAATAAAAATGAACAGGCTTCAGAGAAATCTAGTCAGCCGGGTAATAACTTTCAGATGGGATCCAACTAATTCAATATTTGTGGAGGCAGTCGCATCAGATTAGCCTTTATTAGTTAATTCATGAGAACACCAGGTCAATAGTTCTGGGTATTATCCTGTTGCATAAGCATCATTATGATTATGTGGGGATTACATTGAAAGCTCAAGTTCATCAAGTTGATAACTGAAATGTGATGGCATGATGGTAAATCTTGGCTTCCATTGTTCTAAACAGCTCTCTCAAGTGAAAAATTAATGTCTTCTTGTTTCTCTCTCCAAGCTAACTTGTCTATCAATTGATATATTTCACATTTTATTGTATATTTTATTGTGGGTGACATTTTATGGAGTGTGCAGTCCGGCACACTGCTAACAACCTCTGGAAAACTCATTGTGCTAGAAAAGTACAGTATACTGAACTCTGAAGGCCTTTACTTGCTACTGTAACAATGCAGAAACATGCTACGTTACCCAGGGAGTCTTTCTTGCGTTTATGTGGAGGATCTTCTATGATTTTGTTGAGGTCTCCCCGATCTTTAAGGTCCACTGGCTTCTCCCACACAGACAGCTGCATGGTGGGATTGAAGAAGAACACTCTGTCATCTCCTGTCCAAACTACACACCTGCAGATACAAAGAAAGATAGGTAGACACACTTTCTCTCTCTCTCTCTCTCTCTCTCTCTCTCTCTCTCTCTCTCTCTCTCACACACACACACACACACACACACACACACACACACACACACACACTCGCTGCAGCCTAAGAGAGGCCGACCTGCCTGAACCAACACAACCAGGCACACACTGCTGATGGCAATCTGGAAGAAGGACTTCAACTCTCACACTCACTACAATTAAAAATTTGTGACTTTCTGAATGAAGATGGGATCACTTTTATTAGTCCTGCTTGGAGCATTAGTTCTATACAAGGCTGAAGTTTGTTGTGGTGAAGGTTTGTAATTAAAGCTCACTGATTAATTTCACTCTTGGCTTTGTCTGTATTTCTAACATAAATATTTATATAGTGCTAGTCAAAAGTTTTAGATGACATAATGCAACTTTTTTTGATAACAATATTAAAATCTACTGACTACTACTGACTAATAACTATATACACAACATGTACAGAAATATTGGGTCACCTACTCATACACTGATCATCACAAAGGTATTAAAAATAATTTATCTTGCTTTAGTTAGAGTCACTGTCTCATCTGGCCTGGAAAGGCTTTCTACTAGATTCTGGAGCATTAAATTTAAAGTGAAGTGTGGAGCTGCATGAAGGTGACCCACTACAATTCTGTGACTCAAAGCCTTCAGTGATGAGTCAAATGTGATGACCAAGGAATCCATGTGCAGGTTTGTTGTCCATTCACACTTCACATCTCAAACAAATCTAAAGCAACCGAGTAAGAATATTTAAGTTGCATGGGATGGATTATTGCAGGACACCATTAGGAACCTCTACAACTCCATTCTGAGATGTTGGGAATGTTGCATTATACTGAACGCCATACTGAGAGACACTCCTTCTACATGTGTAGATCAATAAATATTGCTTATATCAGTCTAAGTTTTAAATCATTTATTGCTCCTGGTAACTTTTATCTTCTTTCCTAATAGGACTCCAATTTCACACTTCTTTCTGGGTGTAACTGTTTGTGAAACTGCTTTACAACATCAGATTCATCATGTAGAATACCTTATTTCATCAGAACGTTATTGCATTATGAGAATGTTAACATTAGTTTTAAACTACTATATTATTGGAATTTAAGGTTAGTGTTACTCAGTAAATTATTTTTTATTACATTAATATAATTCATTCACAGTTGGTAAAAATCATGTTATAATTGTTTTTCTGTATTAAAATATGTACTAAGCTATGAAAAACATTTTTTTAGTCTGAGTTATGGGCCAAAGTACATCAATGAGAAATTATGTTTTTGTGATTGTGGTAATGTGTTATGAAATGCTCAGAAAACTGATTGATTGACCTTTAGTTTATGTAAACAAAATCGGATTATAATTGCCTCGCCTTAAATATTCTTATCAATAAATAAGGTATGTGCAAAAGCATATTATAAGCATTGTTGTGTGAAAGTTGTGCAAAATAATATATTATACAAATTATGAGTGATCTGGAAAATGCCTAATTAATCCTGGTTATTGCTTATTAATGTAGTAATGAGAAGCCAGTTACTTATCAGAGCAGTAAAATGGCCTACTTTAGAGTGCTCAAAACAGCTATAGAAAGTTCTAAGGCTGCACATTAAAGGCTTTATATCTACTACACTGTAACTGTTTGGAAACATTTCTTGTAGTAATTGTCTGTAAAATCCTGTAAGATCCTTGCAATTTAGCTTGGATGAACAAAATGCTACTGACAGATTTGGTGTAAAATCTAAAACACACCATTACTTTCCTTATGTGTATATTCCTTCTTGCTGAGTTCAGCTACAATTTAATGCTACATAACCACAGAAAAAAAGAAGTACAGAGGCCTGTTAAAATGATCTATTTCTTTTTTACATGTTTATTTATATTTATTTATCTTTTCTTTTTTTTTTATTTTAAAAAGAATGAAAGTCAAAAGTACACTTCTAAATCTGTTGATATAGAGTGTAAATGTAATGTAAAGGAATCATGTTATGAGATGCACAATTAATTATGTAATAACATTCAAATAGTAGTAATTACTCAACTTTTAAAGAGCTAAAGGCACTCTGGAGTAGTTGAATCAAAACTGTACATTTTGGTTTGAAATTAACTAAATCTTTTATCTGATCATCAAAAAAAAAACAGTGTGGTAGCAGCAGATATCACTTGTGCAAGACTCCTAACACTACTCTGGCCCACCTCTGTAATATGAGAAACCTTGGTATCACTCCAGATACGAGTCCCAGCTAAATGCCATAAATGAATGAAATTAAGTGAAAAATAGTTGAAGGAATCAATTGACTGAAAAGGTGTTCTGCCAGATTGTCATTCTGAGATTGTCACTCAGAATGAAAGAGGGTCATCAGTCTTCAGTGACCAGTCTCATTTTTGTCTCGGTGGAGATGACCAATTAATCCGTGTGGAGGCCATCATCAATTGAAAATTTGTGGGATCATATTGGACACACAATCAAGACTCCAACCATGCCACGAAATCTGTAGGAACTGAGTGAGAGTATTCAAATTGCATGGCTTGATTATCACAGGACACCATTAAGAACCTCTACCACTCTATTCTGAGATGTCTGGCATGTGGTTTTATAGCTGACTGACATTTTTTGAGGATGAATGTATATTTCCAGTAAAAAAGTTGAAGTCTATATATCTAGCACTTCCTCTGAGACTCTCCTATGACTTCTCCTTGTCACAGTATTGCATTCATGTGCCATTCTTAACTCAAAATGCCTCTATTGTGATTCAGATGTGGCTTGTCCAATAGAGGAATCATGTATTCCTCAGGAGTCCACAAAGTAATTTGATGTGACTTCAAGCCAAGCATGACAAACAAATTCTGACATTTCATTTTGACCATCACCAGATCTGAGCAGCCTTCTGAATGGAGGCAGACCAGCTTTTAGATATTAAACCGTCTTTCAATAAAGCCCCGGTATTCTTTATATGCTGTTATTTATATTGCAAACAGATGGCAGATGGTGGACCAATACCCCATTTGTCCTTCCTGTAACTTTGTTAAGAGAACTGAACTTTTTTTCCTTCTCTCAATCATCTTGCCACCAAAAACGTCCCTGCAAAACAACAGCTTAAGGAGCTGGCTCGCGACCCAAGCATGCTCTGTGCCCTAAATTGCCTAGAGGCTTTGTGCTATATGAGCAATGCAAGAACTAGATAAACACACAACAGCTCAAGTGAGAGTCTCTCTGATCCACTGTCATCCACAACATGTTTATTGTAAAGCTCTTTTCGACTGAATTCAGCTCCACGAGTCAACAAAAGCTGACTGAGATAAACCATTACTCCCGCTGTGGCACAAAAACACACAGTGAGGAAGGAGAAGGGAACAGTGCTGGTGCTGCTTTGCCAGGCTGAGATGGTGGGTTTGTGTAACAGCATTGTTCTGGTGCAGGGCTGAGATCGGGAAGAATTCACTGAGTTATGGGCCTGGAGCTTTTGTGCTCATGCATTATGGTGATTTGGTTAGGAATACACATTGCCAACACAAACATGTTAATGAGAAAAGCACAGATTGTCATATACCTTTGCATTTATAATAGAGTGACTTAAGAAAAACTGTATATGAATGGTTCTTTAATTAGTCCCCAGGTTACAAATTCAAGGCTTTTGGACAAATGTCACATGGCCAAAACAGAAAAGTGAATGATTTCATCTGTTAATCAGAGAAGCCAGAAGTATGAACTAAGACTATAGACCTATATTTTTCTTTTGGATATTTATGTCTTTGTTTTTTATCCTGCTCAAGTAATGCAGTCTGGCTGTAAGCCCATTACCATTTTGTTTATCCTACCAAAACTGCATCTTGGCTGTTAGCATCACAGTTGTGGTCATTTTTGGGAGATTCTGAGAACATCAAAATAAACGTTGAATTTGAGTGGTGCTGAAAACAGGAAATCACTGTTTGTAAAACTTGTACTCTCAGTGCACCAAATTGCACTCATGTTTGCAAGTGGCAAAACTTTATCTAGAGATTCTAGATAATAACCAATATATGACACATAGTCCAACCTTTTGCGTTTTTCATTCAATTATTTTTTAATTATATTTTTTTGTTACTATGAAGATGAATCTATGTCTTTGATTTTGGATACAAAGTGAGCAGATGTCAACAAGTACTCAAAGAGAAAGTTTTATTTATGAGCTGATCATCTGGTATTTACAGCACTCAGATTCAATATTACTATTAGACAACACCATACTCACAGTAGTTCATACAGCCCAGCTGGAAATGACACAACCTGGTTTACAGAATATAGGTTATTTGCACATAAACTGCAAAACACAACTAGCTTCTTGTTAAGCTTGGTGTGCTAGTGAAAATACCTTGCTAAGCACTGTATGCTGGGAAAAGCTCATTTTAAGATCTGTGTGTTAGTGAAAGCTCCTCGTTATGTTCTGTGTAGTATAGTCTCTGAGTTAGTTTAAGCTCTGTGTTACTCCTGCTCAAGGACTGACATTTACATTTATGGCTTATCCACTGCGACTTACAAGAACACTCATATTACAGAGGCCAGCCAGAGTAGTGTTAAGAGTCTTGCCCAAGGACTTTTATTAATGTAGCACAGTAGAGTTGCCCAGACTGGCAATTGAACCCGTCACCCACATCACTGACTAAACACACCAGCATTCTCTAAAGGTCACATGTTCACACATTCACATACTGTGATGTATCAAGAATGCTTAGAATGTGTCACTTAGGGACTTAAAGTGAGTTAATGTGAACGAGAAAGTGCTGTAAAGACCTTTAAACATTTTTAAAAGGTCTGCATCACCCTCGGCTGTTACGGATTCGGTAAGACATCAATAATGGTCTAGAGAATCCAGTAAAAAGGTAAAGGATAAAAAAGTGAACTTATATAACTATATTTTAATACTCAGTCAGTCTTGCCCTTTATATAGTCTTTATGTCAAACCATGAAAACACTTTCTTGACATAATTTAAACTAAATGAATTCTAATTTATGATAAGATGGTAAAAGATCCCCCCGTAAAAGATCACCCACAGCTGGTTGGTGTGGAATCTCTGAAGCAGGCTGAAGACTCCTGTTCTGCTTACTGTCAATCAAATAAGCATGCAATACACTGGATTATTTAGAGGTTAGTTACCATGGTGATCCTGGCACAGGTGTTGATGCAACTGGCCGATTGTCTTTGGGTGAGCTGTCGATGTCCATGCTGACATTAAACTGCTCATCCTAGATTAATTAAAAACACACACACACACACACACACACACACACACACACACACACACACACACACACACACACACAAATAAATGTGAATGAATTCTGCATATTCTATAGATGGATCAAACAACTTTACCACCTCTTACATGTTCCTACTGAAAATATAACTGTGTTGCCACACTGCATTACAGTGCAGTTCTCACCGGTGTGAGAACTGGTACTGCAAATCCAACTACTGAGAAAATCAACACAATCTCATGACCTATGCATATCTATTCTTTCAACAGATTATTGTATACCACAGAGAGAGAGAGAGAGAGAGAGAGAGAGAGAGAGAGAGAGAGAGATTACAGATTTAAGGTTGTTTTAACCTGGAGTTACTTTTTTCAACATAGTCTGGTTTACTTGAACCTTTTTCAGTTGTGACGGATGATTATGGAAACAAGTGTTTACATTCTTGTAAAAATATCCAATTGAATGAATGAAGCCTACCCTTTCAAGATGTAGAGCCAATCAGCATACAGATCTGTGCAAGTGCAGCAACCCACCGTTAGCCCACAATCTAGCTATTCTGCTTCAGACACATATTCAAGAAAGGCGTAACATACAGGATGATGCGATTGCATGACTTTGCATGCCAGAGGCTTGATATGCATAAACTGTGAGACAGAGTTGAGAAAATTAAAAAGCTGGGAAACTCTTTTGCTACCATCACCACTGATGGAATTTTATATTGCTACTTCACTGCATCACATGGAATGTTCATTTACTGCCATGATGTGAACACAGTATTATGTGCTTTATCCACTACTTGTATGAAAAACTAAGCAAACTGTATTCTGCATTTATATCATTCTGTACTTATTAGAGAACAGAACCATCTAAGCAGTAAAATATGAAAGAATATAATTGAATTGAATTGGCTGTCAATTCAAGCATTCAACTAAATAAAAGTGTTGTGTTACTCAGAATTAGACCACAAAAATTAGACTTCAAAATGTCATTTGAGTGATTCAGCAGAAGAACTGCATTTAGTTCCTTGAAGAAATGGATTTTTATAAGAAGTATGAGTGTGAAGAACCTTTAAATTGGTAAAAATCCTGTCCATCATGTGAAGGTTCTTTATACCTTCAAAGCATTCTTCACACTCACATATCTCTTAACAAACAAGTTTCTTCGGGAACCAAAAGGGCTCCTGTATGCTGTCAGTCCTCTTGCAGCACTTCTTATGGTTATTTTTAATGTGATGACAGATGGCTTGAAATCTGCACCTAGAAAGGCAGAGATTCTTAAATTGGTGAATTTGCTGATTGTTTAGGATGTTTCTGAGTAACTTGCTGATTTAATACAAATAACGTAAAAAATGGATCACAAAGTATTTTAACTGCTAATCATATTTAAATTCCTATAATTCACTGCAACTATGTTGTTGTTTTAATGATGACTTAATTAAACATTACTCAAGGTTCAAAAGAGTGCTTATGTTACACACATTTTATTTATGGATACATTTAAGCTGAATTTACTTTTTGGCTGAAACTGTTTTTCAATGTTTTTTGCCAATTTTCACCATTGTTTAAGTTAAATACCCAAAATGTATTTTCGTCTTACTTACAAAAGTAACAAAAATATTTATTGAAAACAAATATTCATTTGATATCTCAGGAGATGCACCAACAAAGCACAATATGACAAATTGCTGACACTTGAAAATTCAGCAGAAGACTGAGCCATCAGCTGTTCTTGGTTCATTCTCTGATCGTTCTAACCCTTTAAGTATACTCACACCAGTGGGATTGGAATGTTTTACATTGACTTTTCAGCTTTGAACATGATGCAACAATCAGCCGTAATTCTATTAGTTCATATAACCTGCTTCCTCCAGCAAACAGTGTTTCTACAATACTGCTGAAACAGCAATACCTGTTGTTAGTGTAAAATTACCTGTCACACCAGCCACAGGCTTGCTTTTCTAAACTTGGTGGTTAAAATCCGCTCCAGTTATGCATTTGCTTCTTTGCTAAAACCATGCAAAATGTTTCATGTCAGTCAGGCTTCTAACAAACATCTTATGACTGTCATGTATCTGTCTCTTCCCTGTGGTCTGTCTTTGTTTTGTTTACATTCCCATTTGCTTTTGAGCACATGTCATGTCTCCTCCCATTCCCAGCTGTGTTCCATTGGTAACCCTGCCCCATCGTCATCATGTCCCAGCCATGTCCAATGTGACTGTGTATATAAGTCCCTTGTATTTGTTAGTCCTTGTCGGTCTTTGTGGTTATGTGGCTTTGTGGCTATGTGACTGCTTGTGTGCCTAGTTTTCATGGTTATTTGTCTTAGTATTAATTTGTACCCTGTCAATAAATACAACCCAGCGTGTATGTCCGCCCCTACCTCTGAGTCTGGAAGCGTTACAATGACAAACTCAGCATAACATTTCTGTGATTAATTTCAGAATAAGCTGATTACTGCCCTCACAAGACTGGAGTTATTCTGTAGCCTGAATTTTCTGTTCCACCTGGTGGGGAAGTTCCAGGTGACAGAATGTAACTGCAGCAGTGTGTTTTGTATGGAATTTAAGCTTCTTTCTGAATTTTACATGGTTAATAATGGTTACATATGTATTGTTTATATAATCCTTTATATCAGTCAGATCCAGAATACATTAATTGATGTCATGACATGGCACCACCTTCCCCTCCAAAAAAACCCCCAGAAAAACAAAAAAAAACCCATTATTGATAAACATTCTTCTGTAATTTTGCTCACTTTTGGATTAAAAGATAATGTTTTTGTTTGTTACTTTGTATCTTCATATATATATATATATATATATATATATATATATATATATATATATATATATATATATATATATATATATAAAATATATATGCAATTGGCTGTTACAGAGGGAGGTGAATGTAGCATTAGCTAAGGACTGGAGTGTAGTGTGGTGGTCTACCAAGTCTGTGATCCAAAGAAATAAAGTTACTATAAGGAGTTCTTTAAGTGATGCCATTGAGGAACCATTTAGGGAGAAAGGATGTGTATGTGAACTTGTAAGTTGGTAAGGAACTTAACAAAAAATAGTTATTTTTAGAAACAATATGACATTGCTCAAAGTCATTTGTAGTAAAGATATATATATATATATATATATATAGATTTGTAGTAGCTATATAAGAGTTTACCAACTACTTTACAGTATGCCTGGTGTATTCTTTGTTTCACCAAGTGCACAGAATGGAAGTGTAGCACCACAGTAAATTCCTAGTTTGTCACGTTAATTCCTTATAAACCATCAACTAGGAGGTTGACTGCAAAACAGTTAACCAGTGTCAAGTATGCACATACTGATCAAACATAACTTGATGACCACCTCCTTGTTTCTACATTCACTGTCCATTATATCAGCTCTTCTTACCATACAGGAGCACTTTGTAGTTGTATAATTACAGACTGCTGTCCTTCTGTTTCTCTGCATGCTCTTGTTAGTCTTCTTTCACCCTGTTATTCAATGGTCAGGAAGCCAAAGCACCACCACAGAGGATTATGAGAGTGGCAGGTCATTCTCACAACTGCAGTGACCCTGACATGGTAGTTATGTTTTGTAATGGTACAAGTGGATCAGATACAGGATTGTTGCTGGAATGTTTAAAGCCTGTGTTCACTCACTGTCCACTTATTTAGACACTCCTACCTAGTTGCCTTGTAGATGTAAAGTCAGAGACAGAGGTTTATCTGCTTCTGGACAGTTTGTGTTGTTCATCCTCTAGTCCTGAAAAATTTGAATGTAGTGAATGTAGAAGGAGATGGTCATAATGGTATGGTTGATCTGTGTATATGCAATGCATAGATGTCTGGTATAATTACATGCATTTATATACAATGATTTATTCTTTGAGCCTAAAATGAATTCATTGTCACTCTCTGTACAAGACACATTTCAAGCTGTGTTAGAAATGAACGTTTTCATATTTATTTTGAGATGTATTTGAGTGCAAATATTGCTTCACAATCCAGTCATCCTGCCGTAATAAAAATCCAGTCCACACTTGTAAGATTTAACCGAACAAAGCAGTAGCTGGGCTAACATTGACAGTCAATGATGTGGTTTCACCTCACCTAGAAGAGTCCTGATCCTCAAAATGTGTTTCATTAACATGTTTCATAACTTACAATCACATCACTGTCCTTCCCTGCTGACTATCACATGAATCTGAAGCTCAATTAACTTTCCTTTGCATGAGGGTGAGGAGACTAATAACAGAATGTGGAGTGGATATTATTGAGTGATAAATGGTTTTGATGTGTTCGACTTGCGACGACATGCAGATAGCAGTCAATTACTCAACCCCTGCCTGACCAAATGACACAGATTACCAATTCTCCACACTCAGGCTGTTGGGCAGCAGCAGCCGTACGCTGTGTGTCTGGCCAAATGAATTAGTGTTCTGGGGGGTGGGCTAATTAATGTGCCTGGAGGCCTTTCAAATGATCCCAGCCTGTAGGGGACATTTCAGTACACTGCACTCGAACCAGACAATAACAGAGTTGTCTTAATTGGACTCCTAAATCTTAACCTCCTTCAACTTCTGCTAGATTTTCTTTTGTGAGGAGAAAAAGACACTTCAGATCAATTTATCCCAGACCACAGGAGCACAGAAATGATAAGGCTGCACAGTTATGCCAATTAAAGTTGATGTTGCCCCTGTTTTTAGGACGTATTGATCAGACAGAATTAATGATGGGGAAAGTGACTGATGATCACAAACCTTCACTTTGTCCTCCGGGGTTGAATCGCAGTGTAGCACCAAAGCTCCTGCACAGGATGGCTTCTTCACTTCCAGTTTCTTTTCTGGGAGGAGGAGGAGAGAATGCCTTGGCTTAATTGCAGCAGGCTAAACTCTCATCAGTTCTACATGATCAATCAGTGAGCAATCAAAAGACAGCTTACATTTTAAACACCGCTTCAATGTGAATGACAATATAATTTAAAGTGGTTTCAAGTAAGCTAATTAAAGTACTTAAGCATTCAACTGGTCCTCCAATCGAATCTTCGTTTCTAAGATATCTAAGCAGTGCAAACGTAACTGAGATAATAATCTTCAGACTTCAGACAGAGAGTTTGTGGGATCTGTGGGAAACTTAACAGCCCTTTAAAATGAATTTAAGTGCAGTGCAGGCAGCAAAATAAATGTACTGTAGAATGATATTCAAGGAACTTTGGCAGGACTACAGTGGGATATAATGCCTTTAAATTTGCTTTTTAAGCTTTAACAAGTCAATAGATGAGAATTTAGTTGTAACTTGCCTTTAACTGTAACTGTATTAATGGGCTATATATGGATAGTTTAGATACTTTCCAGAATTATTGAGCCATACGTAGGTGCTTCAAATGCCATGGAAGAACCTTATTTATCAATAGTAATAAATACTCAATATATGGGGCAACAGCAGTGCTGAGAATGAGACACCATCTAAGTGACATCTGTTCTGTTGTGGTCCTGTGATGTCCTGACCACTGAAGGTTGGAGGCTAAAAAAGTATTCCGAGAAACAGATGAACTACAGTCTGTAGAATTACAAAAAGTGTAGCATAGTAAGAGAATTTATTGGAAATGGACAGTGAATGGAGAAACTGTTGTATAATACATTATAACCCTTTAAACAACATTACTGTAAACTTAATTAAGCCAGGTAAAGCTAATTTGTAAAAGAACTCTGGTCAAATATTACCTCTTTAAATTGTTATTTGAGCAATGCCATAGTAGAGACACTATGTAGATCCATAAAGAACTTCAGACAGGGAATTTATCTATAGGAACATAATGTCTCAAGAAATTAAAGTACTAAATTCACTTCACCCACCAAAAGTATTAAGATACTTCTGTATTGCATAATAATGTGCAAAGAACTTTGCCAATTCTATATAAGTCAGTAGTTGACAAGTAACTGGCTTATTGGCTGTAACTAAACTGAATTAGGTTAATTCTAGTACACATTGTTGTACAATACATCATGACTCTTTAGGCCACTTTATTGTATATTTATTTAAGTCTTGTAAAGTCAATTGCCACATTTACTGGCTGGCCATATGTTACACTCATAAAACTTCAAACAGTTCTTCAAGCAATGCAATGCATTTTATTATGTCTTTGTAAAAATTAGATCAATTTTACATTTAAAAAGTCTAAAGAACCATCCAGTTGATATAAAGGTTCTTCACCAAACCCAAAAAAAGTCAGTGCTCAGTGCTACTGCATTCTAACTTTGCTTGGTGTAGCTGTATTGTATTCATCCTGAGTTTGTTTGCTGTTCAGTGTAACTTCTGCTTGACACTCCTTTTACACATATTAACCATTTTATGTTTTTTTTTTTTTATTTATGTTTCTTGCAGGTCCCAGAAATTTCAGGTCTCGTAAAGTATTGAGATCTAGTTAGGATTGACCAGTCTTCTTGCCTCTGATCAAGGCTGTGTCTCCCTGCTTGTGCTGCTAGACATGATACAATAGATCCACACTATTGTTCTCAAAATATTAGAAAGCATGGTCAATCACAGGACAGTTCAAATCTTGTAACAATTAGTTTCAAATTTTAAAGGTAAATGGGTGTATCTTCAATGTTTAGGACCATTACTGTTACTGTTAAATTACACAATTTACATGCTACCCCTAGACACAGTAATAAACAGACATGGCACTAAATTCAACTGTAATGCAGACGATACTCAACTGTATATCTCAACCAAACCAGATGATAAAATTAGAATAAAGAAAATGGAGGATTGTATAACAGATGTAAAATCTTGGATATTGCATATCCAACTTCCTCCTTCTTAATAGTATTAGTGGAGGTCCTCCTTTTGAGTCCTAAAACAGCAAGAAATAAATGATCAGACTTAATATTAAATCTGACTGATTTCTCTGTTATAACTGGTTCAGCAGCAACAAAAACATATTATCATTATTCATTAGGGTGCTGGCTTCCTACTAGTTCCCAAATTTGAAGGGATTCAGCAGAGTGACTTTTAAATGCAAGCTGGCTCGAATAACTTTCAGATAATGTTCAAATCATCAGATCCATACTATACTATTTCCATATTTAATGCTCATCCATACTGCTGCACCTCAGGGTTTGCCTTGAAGACATAAATATTATAACGGCAGCCATTCAGTCCATCCCCTGCATGAAATGTGTAGGATGCTCTTGGACATGCTATGAACCTCCACCCCTACTGTAACATATGCAGGAACTGAGTGAGAAAATTCAAGCTGCATGAGATGAATTATGACAGGACACCATTAGGAAGCTCTACAACTCCATTCTGAGATGTGTATTTGCATTTACACCCAATGCCATATTAAGAGACATTACTTCTGTATGTGTGGCTCAATAAATATTGCCCATATCAGTCTAATTTGTTTAATCATTTGTTGTTCTTGCTAACCTTTAATTTCCTTCAAAATAACAATGGAATTCCTCACTTCATTCTGTGTGCAACTATTTGTACAACTGTTTCTGCATACATTATTAATATACATTATTATTTTATATTCAAATAGTTATGATCAACATAACATTGATCCATTGCTGCCATGGCAGAACAGTGTGTAAGGACACTCTGGGTCTCTGGTCTTTAATCTTATGCCTTGGGGTATGAAGCTATTTGAACCTGTGGTTATGGATTAAGCGATTAACCACTGTGGCACTGCTATGGATAAGTCCTCAGCTTTTGGGATTTATTTAGTGTTAGAATTACTATTGCTATTTTGCCTTTGTTCCTGCAGACTGCACTAAGAAACCTTTTAAGGATCTCCTTTATTATGAGTGCACTGTGGATGCTTAACAAATGCAAATCCAACTGGGGATTTTGTTAAGGATCCAAAACCACGATGTGGGCTTACATAGCTCACATTAAAAATACTGAATGGTCCGTCCAAAGTAGTATTTGTCTATAATTTAGAACAACAGAACAACAATTACAACAATGAAACTACTCAAATTGATCTGTAAATTGACTGGCCCAGTATGTCCCTAAGAATTTTTAATTTAGCCCTAACAATAATGGGTTTTTAAACTGGAACTGTTCACAGCTCTGCTCTTCCACTCATTGTCACAACAACAGCTGAACAAATCATTGCACCCAGCAGAAAGTGTTGTATTGTAATTCTATTCAAGAGGAAGATAAAGGTTAGCAGGAACAATAAATGATTAAATATTTAGACTGATATGGACAATATTAATTGAGCTACACATACAAATGTAGAGTCTCTCAGTATGGTGTTGGGTACATGCCAGACATCTCAGAATGGAGCTGTAGAGGTGTCATGTCTCAACCCATCCCATGCATCATGAATTTTAGTGTAGTTCCTGCACATTTACAGTAGGGGTGGAGTGTTCATAGCATGTCCAGTAGCATCCCACACATTTTTATTCAGGGATAGGTCTGGTGATGTCATGCTAAAGTTTCTGTGTCTTCAAGGCAAGCTTATGTGGCAGCTCAGATCACAGGAAGATGGCTTCCTACTAGTTCTCAGACATCAGAAGGAAAAGAGCCTTTTCTTACAAAGCCATACGCACCCCTCCCCCCCAACTCTAGAATAACCTTCTAGATAATGTTATAATCCATCCCATGCAGCTTGAATATTCTCACTGCAGATTTTGTGATAAGGGTGGAGTGTTGATCCACTAGCATACCAAACATTTTCATATATATATGTATATATATATATATATATATATATATATATATATATATGTGTGTGCGTGTTGTGTGTGTGTGTGTGTGTGTGTGTGTGTGTGTGTAGCAATGGAACTGAAGCTTCACAATTATTGTGAAGGTATTGAAAGATTCTATGCATTATTCACATATTTTAACCTGAAGGCCTGTATGTGGGCCCATGGTTTAATTCCTCACAAAGGATTACATCATAGTTTCATAACGTGAATTGAATAACAAGGTAATTGTGTACTAGTGTTCAAAAGGGTTCTGAAGCTTTTGACCAATACTGTAATGTTCATATATTACTCAGTGTCATGTTTAAAATCAAGAGGTCACATCACAATGACAGTCACATGAATGACCCTTAAAATTCAAGCAATAGGCCTAGGTTTCAAAGGAGTTACGTTTAACAACACAGATCCCACAAAGCACTGCCAATTTTGATGACTGACACAAATAGGCTCATGTAAATCTCTAGAATACAATAAAAATATATGTCTGACAATTGTCTGGATCAAGTCCAAAATCACTTGTTACTGGCATCTAAATCAGGCTTGATTCCTTGTGGGAAAAAAAAAATAAACACACAGAAACAAACAGAGGATAATGAGAGAGAGAGAGAGAGAGAAAGACAAACAGAGGATATTAAAGAGAGAGAGACAAACAGAGGATAACAGAAAAGAGAGAGAGAGAGAGAGAGAGAGAGAGAGAGAGAGAGAGAGAGAGAGAGAGAGAAAGAGAGAGAGAGAATGGGTGCTGTTGTTTTCTAACTGTTTTGTCAGTTAGATTCCCTGCACTGTTAGGACAAGACTGAAATACCCTTGGATAAACCACTTGCTCCCCAGGCACCATAGATAGGGCTGCCCACCACTTTGGGCATGTGTGTTCACTGGCCCCCTAGAGTGTGAATTTTGAATGTGTATATGTGTGTTTCAAAACATGGATGGGTTAAATATGGAGGAGAATTCTCCTATTTGCAAGCACAGTGGATCTATATGCATGTTTACATTTTTGTTAGATGCTGTACAATTCAAGTATAGATAGTAAAATACACATATTTTATTTTGTAATTTTGCCTCTGTACCTCATCTCAGTCAATTTAAACTGCAAAACCAACAGCCTTTTAACATCGCTTTGTTTTATTGTGCTCTTCAGGTTTCTAGAGGAGTGGCAGTTGGTCATAGTGTTATGAGTGGATCATTTTATGGGAAGATGCTACCCAAACAGAAAGTTTGTGATGGTTATCTTATATAAAGTTAGCCATCACAAGCAACAGGGATGACCACAACTTTGAAAGGATTGTCAAGAAAATATGGTTTTAAGAACCCGGGAAAATTTCACAATGAGTGAAAGCTCCTGCATCTACTTAAGTTGTCTTCTGCAGACTATTTAATATTGAGCTCATTAGTGTAATTCTGTATTTTAACAATGACCCAGACAGTTGATTTGCCTGCTTTCTTGGTTGAGTTTAATTAGCCTAATGAAGACCTTTACTTGCATGGACATCTTCTTAGGACACATAATGAGAATTCCCATGAACTCTCCCAGTGCCTTTTATCTCCAGGTCTCACCTGGCCATGAAACTACATTTGAGTCAGTTGTCAGATATTTTAGTGAAAATAGAAGTACTATGTAAAAATGTCTGTAATTCCTAAACTGTAAACTGTCCTTAAATGAATGCTGCAGGTCTACACTGTTTCAGCAAAGTCAGTCATTATTAATTATAAATGCTAATAGGTACAGCTCTTCTACTGATGCACTCCTGGCAAAAAGAAAATAAATAAATAAAGCTTCTCATCACTCTTACTCTAATAACAATACAGGTTTTTCTCAGCCCAATCTCACAAAGATTTAGCAAGGATTTGAAATAATTGCAATGATATTGATCCCTTGTACTGTACTCATTACAAAGTTTCTCATAATCCCACAAAGAACTAGCAGGAACTGTGAATAATTCAAAAATATTATTGATCTTTGTTAAACTAATTATTATACAGCAGTTCTCATCCAGGGCAGCTAAGGACAATTGAGGTATTTGGAGAACATTGCAAAATAAATGTGCACACAGACCCACACAGGGGAATTTGTTGTCTGCATTTAACCCAGCCAAAAGGATTCAATCAACGTGCTGATTAAATGAAGATCAGAACAAGCACAGTAGCCAGAATGTTCTTTTGCTGCTGAAGGTGCTAATTTTAAAACATTCACCCAAACATCCACACACCATCTCACCTTCATTATTCTGTGAAGAGGAAACTAACACCAGAACACCCTTAGAAACTCATAACCACCCAGAGAAATGGTTTGGTTATGAAGTTCAGTGGCAGATGTCAGAGTCAGACTATCAGGCTGTCAGGAAAGACATTAATCAATGTGAAAACATGGATAAAATCATTTATAAAGCAACTCTTTTCTTGCCTAAGAGAAAATCCCATTGTCCCATTGTTTCCACAAGCAGTGCCTTTATAGTGCATTACATATCCAGAAGGCCTGGTGTCATGATGTCGGGTAAATTTCATACGATACCAGATCACCTTTGGCCTTCATTATAGGTACTCTGAGCCCTACATTACATTAATAAGGTTCTGCAATCAGTGATCCAACATTTTCTGAATGCTCACTCCAGTGAGCTATTCCAACAGGACAATGCTTGTCCACATACTGCTGCCATCTCAAGAACTCTTCTTGAAGACACAGGTACTATGCCATGGCCAGTTGTATTGCCAGACCTATTCCTGGTTGAAGATGTGTAAGATGTAATGGGATGCAATATCAACACTCTACCCCGATTGCAAGATCTGCAGGAACTGAGTGAGAAAACTCAAGGTGCATGGGATGGATTATTGCTGGGACCGATATGTCTGGCATATTGTGTTTACCCAACACAATACTGAGAAACATTACTTCTATATGTCTAGATCAATACATACTGCCCATATCAGTCTAAATTTTAATCATTTATTGTTCCTGGTGACCTTTATCTTCCTTCCTGCAATCTGACACTTTGTTCTGGATGCAACTATGCGTTATGATTAAACCAATAAAACTAGTGAAGTTTGCAGGCTAAATTTGGTTTATGCTAAATTTCCCACTTCCTCCTAAAATACAATCATGGACGCAATTGTAGCAAAGACACAGAAGGTAAAGGCAGCTTAAACACTTCACTTACTTTCACAGTTGCAGATATCACATTGTTCTAAATGTGTTGATTCAAAATGACACACTTTTTAATTACACGTCTCATCAAGTAACAACCACACATGTAAATTAATACAACAGTAATAAACATAAGGCCTATATTAGTCTAAAATGAATAGAAAAGCTTATGAGATGAAAACCAGAACTGCTGCTGACATTCATGAAATTTTAATGTGAAGGTCAGCAAAAGGCCGGACCAGCTTTGAGACTGAGCTCACCAGGAGCTGCTTGATCTTTCCAGTCTCCGGTCACAAGGGTTACACTGGGGGCAGACAGGGACGTTACTGTGGCGATCTGTGCAGGAAGGACGGGACTCAACAGGCTCTTCCAGGCCCTCCGAGACCCTGTGAGTCAGACACGGAGAAAAGGAATTAGTTCAGACAATCTGTCTGCATGAAAGATCCCTCATAGCGTCAAACAAGAAAGACAGAGAGAGAGAGAGAGAGAGAGAGAGAGAGAGAGAGAGAGAGAGAGAGAGAGAGCGAGAGATAAAAAGAATAGGGTATAAGAGGGAGCGAGAGTGAAGTATACTAGCAGATAAATGAGGATATAGAGGATTTACTCTAGCACAGCAACAGGTATGGCAATTCCTTTCCTCAGAGCATTTGATTAGCTTACTTGTGCTGAATCAGGGAAAACAGCAGGGTGGATTCTGCTGCACACAGGGGCCAAAAAAATGCTGCAGGTAGGCAATAATTCCAAGGAAATTAATTCATGTTTGATACATGATGAAGGTTACTTTAAGCCTCTAGGTATTACATGATGTAAGTTAGTAACCTGGTTCATATGTTCTCTGCCTCCTGTGCTGTTTCAGGCAACAATAGGAGGAAGATAAAGGTATTTACAATATTTACAATATAGGTAACATTTATGGAGCTACAGATACATTCTGGCATGACACCATCAAAACAGTGCATTGCAATTTGTTGACTTCCTCTGGGTGCCATAAGATGATTGTCATAAGAGCTAGTAGACCAAGGGGTGTGGACTATTACCTTAGAACTTCTAACCTTTGCAGGAAGAAAGGGAGATAAAACCTCAAACAAGAACTTAAACACTGAGTCAGTTGTGGGTTCTTGCCATTGTGCCGTCACTTCCAATGAAAACCAAAGTGAGCTTGTTGTCCCCATGTGTGCAGCATTAAAACCATGCATAGATTGATGATTCCTCACTGCCACAGAATGATGCAAAGTAAAGCATGTACTTGTGTTACCTGAACCTCCACCTCCACCTAAACCTAATGTAAACCTAACCCTAACCTTAACCTTAGTAAAATTTTTGCATGTTTTTTACTTATTAACTCCTTTGTTATTAGCTTTCAAACATTAACAAGACACTGTGTGTTTACAGACACACAGATAAAATAAAATGTTGTATTTTAGTAGGTAGTTCCCAAACATTCGCATGCCACTAGTTATAAAATTGGCTCTCAGTATTGGTCAAGAAAATGATTTAAATCCCCCTTCACAATTTGACCATTATGTGTTAAAGCAGCATTATGTGAGAACTGACTTTTTTGCCCTTGGGACAGGCTGCGAGATACAGGCAGCAGTGTTAAATTACAAGATTTTACATGAATGTGACTCAGGATCCGCAGTGTCACACAGTTATTGTGAGCATTGTCACACTTGTTTCACTTCCAGAGTGTGGTTAGTAGCATTCCAAGCTCGTAGTGACAACAATAGTGGTGATATTCTGCCTATTACAGTAAATGGAGAATCACAAGGATTTTGAAGCTGCTATTTGAAGCAAAAAAATGTATATCAGGCATGTTGCTATAAGCCCTAAGGTGCTATGAAAGTTTGGAGAATAAACACTTGCTCAACTTTCTGTATTGTAAAATAACACAAATCAAAGTAGCAGCTCTTTATTTATATACCTACGTAATGCATTACACTATAAAAGTACTTTATTTTACTCTTAGAACTCAAGGCCTGCATTTTAATGCAAATTATATGTCAATATTGTAGGCTTCATAACTCAAGATCAGAGTAACCTACACACAATACACATATTACAACAAACAGACTCACACAACAAACAAGGCTTATCTTATCTAACCAGTGCTAACCAATAAGTACATGTACTTATTTACACTCTTTTACTTTTTACTACTTTTTAAAGAGTGATTACTAGTGAGTTGCATGTTTGTATAGTAATAACTGTTTTTAAATACACAGAAATACCCTTTATATCAGCCAGAGACAATAATTTCACAATGATAAATGAAAGCCTTGCAGATTAACATTTGAATTGGGAGGACGTTGTTTACAATCCATTCTTTTCAACTGGGCCAGATTCAACCTTTTATTTCCCTCTGCCAGTCTGAATTCTGCTGGATAACCAAGCCTTGTTTGGAAAGGTTAATTACGTTTGACTTTAGCCGTAGGCTGGGTATTGTCTGAGTGTCAAGCTGAATATGAATCTGCCATTTTCACCGGCAGAGGAAACAAGCTTCAAATTGGAAACAGAATTCAAATTTGCAGCACATTTGTTTTACTTTTTAAGTGAACAGTTGGGTCTGAATCTCATCAGGCTGACTCCTCTCAGTGAAATTCAATGTGCTGTAGGAAGCAGTGTGATCCCCAACAGGGAAAGTCAAGGGACAACGCAGCTCCGGACACTCAGTAATAATGGGCTATATCTGTGTTACTTCGCCAGCAGTTATCGACGCATTTGTTTTTCCAAAAGCTGGAAGCTTTTATGTGGCCATTTAAAAAAACACACACTGAAAACAAGCCCAAACTGCTCAGATGAGACCCATCAAAATAATCATCCATTTCAGCACCGATAACAACCAGCAATGGCTTCTTAAAGCATAACAGAGCATTAGGTGTGTGCATTTGGACAAAACCTGACAAAGAGCTGCACAGAATTTGAAATTGAAAGACACAGAAAGAGCAGGAGATAAAGTATAAGGTACATGAAAAGTGAGAGAGTGAAACCCACAGACAGAGAGAGAGAGAGAGAGAGAGAGAGAAAGAGAGAGATCACAACCATAGTGCTGACCAACAAACCCATCTAAACACCAACCAGATCCCAGATCACTGGGTGAACCGAGTAATTTACAATATTGTAGTCTCTTATTTTGTAATTACTATTGGCTTAATTGTAATTTTTGTTGTTGATATTGTTACAATGCTTTGGCAATATTGTACTCAGTACAATCATGATAAGAAAGCTTCTTTGAATCTAGAATTTTGAATAGAGAAAGAGAGAGAGTGAGGGAGACAGAGAGTCTGTCTGCTTGAAAGTTTGTGAACCCTAGAACTTCATTTCAAAAATATTACACTTTTTGTGGGAACTGATCCAATATTATGTATCTAGGAATGACAAAAGTATTTGATGCTTTGCTTTCAGTATCTGGTGCAGATTGTGCAGCAATAACTGCAAATGTTTCTGATAATTGTTGATTAGGCCTGCACATTGGCTTGGAGGAATGTTTGCCCATTTCTCCAAACAAAACAGCTTCAACTTTATGTTGGGGGGTTTCCTCCAGTTTCTCTCATTTCCACCAATGTCCATTGCAAAACATTACCTTTATTCTTCTTTAACCATTCTTTGGTTATAAACACTTTTGTGCTTAGTCATTGTCATGCTGCAAGACCCACATCATCTTGAGATTCAGCCCACAGACAGATATCCTGACATTTTCTTTTAAGAATTTGCTGGTGTAATTATTTACTTTAATGACGCCAAGGTGTCCTGTCCCAGATGCAGCAAAATAATAAGATAATTCCAATAGCCTTCTGGAGACGGGAGGTTTCCTCTCCAAAAATGGTAAGAACAGACAGACTACAGGCATTTGGGTCAGCGTTTAAAATGTAGCTTCTTCAACCTGTTTGTTGGGAGGCAATAAATATATGTCAGCTAGCTATATGCTGCTTACACTGCTTATTCTGCATGTTTATAATCATTGTTGCAATCTATATCAATGGATCAATGGATCAAAGGATCAAAGTTCTATACAAAAGTGGAAAAAACAAACTCATGGTGAAAGGCCACATAGAATATTTTGATATAATTATTTAGATCATTATATCAAAGATTTTTTTCATGTCAAGTCAGGTTTATTTATATAATACCTTTACATAGTACATTGTGACAAAAGCAGTGTACACAAACCCTGTTTAAATAAACCTGATGACATGAAAAACAAGCTTTTCTAATTTATCCTATAAGAAACTGTTATACAATAAATAAAACATTGACTGACAAGGGATGTGTGGAGGATATAGGGGATATTTGCTAACAATGGAAGATATATTACTTGCAAATTACTGGTATTATTATGAGCTGCTATGTTAATTAACCGCATGGCCCTTGCTGGCAGCCTCACTGTCAAAGTTACAGAGCACATATCATCCAATATGAGCTTCATCAGCTGCTGTATTCCCCGTGGCTCCGTCACACATGACAGCACCATAACCAAAGACAAGAAAACAATTAAGACCATGAAAAAAGAACACTAAAAAACATCAGTGTAACATGGCGGTGCATATAGTGTATAGAAACACTTATTTTCTCCAATTTATTTCCAGCATCATCGTGAACTTAACTTTAGTTTGTGTTCATTGTGTTCTGACAGGCCTGTATAGTGTTCTGTGATGAAAACAAGGAATACATTCCATGTTTTTCACTTACAATGCTCCTGCCATATGTTTCTACCTTAAATTACAATGACAGAGCTAACATTAACTGCCTGTAGCTCCGCTGGCCTACCTCAAAATAATTGCTTCTCAAGTACCACCAGAAATCACTCACACTGCCTTATTTTTCTGTAACTGCCTCAAGTCCTGTTTAACTCTTACAAGCTGAGATCTGCACTTTGCGGGCAATTACATGCTGGTATTTTAGGCTTCATAATGCAGGATCAAAGTAAAGTAAAGTACTACCCTGGTATGATCTTTTATTTTGTGATGAATTATCGGTGAGCAATCTAACTTGGAAAAGAGCTAAAATTGACTTGTTTCCAATTGAATTAATTAAATGAATTAATTAAATGAATTAATTAAATGTCAAAGGATGCCTTCCAGTGCATAATTACTACTCTGTCCACAAGTACATTTATTATTATTTTAGTATTTCTATTTTATTTGGACCACTGTAAAGTACATTGAAGAGTGTACTATAAAAATTCTTGTAAATCTAATCATTGTTCAGCCCAAAACACTCTAGATGATCAATTACTAACAGGATTTCTGAGATGTAAAGTGTTATTAAAAAAAAAATAAAATAAATAAAATAAAATATTTTCTATCAAAACATGGTAAAATTCTGTTATTTTTTCAAATGAAGACAAGTTTGAGTATTTTAGGATCTCCTCATAATAACAATAGCTGATGTGTGACTGTATCCTATAAATACTTTACTAATACAAATTTTTTGGTGAATACAAGTATGTTAAACTACAACATCCCACAAAATGGTTCTCTGGTTCTAAAAGTTAGTAGTGTTATTCTAAATCTTTTACACAGTTAACAGCTGTGTATTAATAATAATTTTGTTTTGAAACAACATGGGACACCACAGCAACCATTTACAGGTTTTAGCTGATGCTCTTACCCAGAGCAACTTTCAAGATTAGTAAGTTGTCTTGCCCAGGGACTTTTATTGGTGCAAGAGTAGTTGCCCAGTCTTCCAGATGGTGTGGTGGGTCGCTGATCTGTTGTGCCACATCAACACCTGTGACACTGTAGCAAACACCTTGCAACACTATATCACCCAAGTTGCAAGAACTTAACAAAAATATAATCTCCTAACAACTATTTAGCAATATAATAGCAACCAGTTATCAAAATAATGAAACTCAGAATACCAGTGCAATCACATAGCAACACCAATGCACACACAGATGTCCTAACTAGTGCAACAATACAAGTCCAAACCTTGATACTACATCTATAATAATAATAATAATAATAATAATAATAATAATAATAATAATAATAATAATAATAATACATACATACATACATACATACATACATACATACACACATACATACATACATACATACATTTATTGATAAATAAATAAGACTAAAGGAGGAATAAATAATGAAATAAAAAATACCACAAAACTGTTGGAACATGAACATGAAAACTGGAATAACATGAACCAGACATTGAACCAATTTAACCAAATCTTCAAATTTGAGTAATTATGTGTCAGTTTTTTTCAGTGTTTTCCTGTTTTCTTAAAAATCATTGTTTAATTTACATGCACACACAAATGCACATGCACCATCACACTCACACACACACACACACACACACACACACACACACACACACACACACACACAGGGAGGAGTATTATCACACTGGTGTGGCTGAACAACATCAATAATGCAGTTAGAGAGGCTGATAAAGAGTGTGATTTGTGGCCGAATGTTCCCATTCCTCTGTGTGTTTTCTCTGCTGGAATAAAGGCTCACTGCAGGTTTCATTGTTTACAGTGATGAAGCGAACCTTTCACTCTGGGGAGAAAAGAGACGCTGCTCGAAACACAATTATAGTGCCATCTTCCACTGGCTCGCAAACACATGTATGCAGTGGGAACCAAGTACACACTCATACACATGGATGAATGCACTCTTGAACACATAAGGGAAAGAGACACTTACCTACATGTATAAATTGATGAACAGGTTTGTGTGCATACACACACACACACACACACACACACACACACACACACACACACACACACACACACACACACACACACACACAGAAAGTTAAGGTGAAGCATAAATCTGCTAAAAACTAGGGTTTTTAGATGAGGCCATATATACACTATATGTCCAAAAAGTTTATGGTAACCCTTTCTAATCAATCCATTCAGCATCTTCACGTTGCACCAATTGCTAAGAGAGATGTGTAAATGCACACACACACACACACACACACACACACACACACACACACACACACACACACACACACACACACACACACAAACAAACACACAAACACACAGAATAGGAGTCTCTGGAGCAGATAAACATGAACCTATTGACACCATCCTTAATGCCAGGCATTTATACCAGAGGTGCTGTATAGTAGTGGAACTGTGTTCTCTGGGACGATGGAGCTCCTTCCAATAGTTTTGGGCTAAGATGGGCAGTTGGGGAGGCCTAGAATCATCCTAACTTCAAAAACACTCTTGTTGTTGAATACAATGAAATCCTCACAGCAATCCTCCTCCAAACTGTAATAGAAAGTCTTCTGGACAGTCAAAACAGATACTCTAACAAAAGCAGGACAAACTCTTTAATTCCTTTGATTTCAGAAGAAACAATGGATGTGCAGGTGTCCAGTGAATGATTTTTACTACATTTTAGAGAATTGGTGTGAGAATTTGATTGCATTCCCTGACAAGAACCTCAGGATGTTGGATGTTGGATCACCACCGCACCTCACCCCAAACTGCCCAACTCCTCCCAAAAGATGGAGCAATATCATTGCAAAGAACACAGTTTGACTGCTCAACATTTCAGTGTTGGGGGCTTGATTTCCCTCTAACCTACACCTGGCACTAGGCATGCACATAGATATAGATAATGGGTTTGTATTATGCCACTGATACAAAGGCTAGGGCATACCCATACATGTATACACTGAGCAAGCATAATATGATAACCACCTCCTTGTTTCTACATTCACTGAACATGTTACCAGCTCTTATTTCCATACCGGAGCACTTTGTAGAGCTATAATTATAGACTATAGTCCATCTGTTTCTTTGCATACTTTGTTACTCCTTTTACCCATTTCTTCCATGGCTGGGACCCCTCAGGACCAAATTATGTGGGTCGTGCATCATTCTTATCATTACAGTGACCCTGAAATGGTGGTGTGTTAGTGTGTGTTGCACTGGTATGAGTGGATTAGACACAGTAGTGCTACTGTAGTGTTTAAAGCGTGTGTTGTTCACTCTAAAGTTTGTCTTGGTCGTCCTCTAGTCCATCTTCAGTTCGCACAGGATGCTGCCCACAGGGTGCTGTTGGCTGGATTTTGCTGGTTCTCAGTCCACCAGGGGTTTAAAAACTCAAGCCTAACTGTGGAGTGGTGGTCATAATGTTTTGGTTGCTACACACACTCACACTGATACATGGATGTATGCATTCACACACACACACACACACACACACACACACACACACACACACACACACACACACACACACATACACACACACACACGCACAGATCAGCACAGGTATCTCACACTGATTAACACTGAAGTAACAAGGAGCAGAGATTTTTTCATTAAAATACTTAATTATCCTTGAATTGATGATAGGCATCTGTTCAGACAGGGCTTCAGAAACAGTCACACACACACACACACACACACACACACACACACACACACACACACACACACACACACACACACACACAGTCCTTGCATCTACTTAAATGACATGACCAGACAGCTTGTATCGATATCTATGAACGAATCTCATTAATGGCCATTTCATTAATTATGCAAAGACATTGTTATTATTTGCTAAGTGACGGTATTATATCTGCAGCAGTTCTGCAGCAGAGCAGAAGGCAGAGTAGAGCAGGCGGAATGGGTGGTGTCAGCCCTGCGGGCATTCCTCTCATAAATCCTGAATGATCAGCATGTCCTTAGCATGATAAGATCAGCCCATTAAACAGCTCCAGAGATACAAGGGATATGAGGGACACTCTGCTTTTCTGATGCATGCTAGTGAGAGAGGATGTGATAACCATGTTGCTAAATAATGCAGAAGCCAGGATCAAAGTTTCAGATTAGCTTATTCATACCAGAAGAATGAACTGCTCACACATGCCAGGAGCCTTCTCCTCAGCATCTCTCAGTCTTTAGTCAAGCTGTTATTGATTTTTATTATTATATTTATTCTTTTATTTGTCAATAGCATACTGTTTCTTGTCCTATTTGTCTTTAAAGAAGCTAAATTATCATTAGAAGTCTTAAATGGAAATGTTTATTTCCATAGCAAACACTTAACATCTAGCAACCACATAGTAAAATCAGAGCAACCAGCTAGCAACACCTTGTAACAACTTGTAATACTACAACAGAGTGCTGCTCAAAGTATGTCATGTTTAGCTTAAACCCCCTTTCCTTTCCTCCTTCTGTGATAATGATAGTGATTGTGCTCAGTGTCAGATAATTAGCTCTCTGTTGGAAAAGGTGGACAAGCTAGAGGTGTGCATCTAGGGTCTATTTAAGGATAGAGAGCTAAAGTCTGTATTAGCAGCCCTGGTTTCCTCATGGACAGCCAGCACCCCCTCGACTCCAGCTTCAGAATCCATACAGCGGCGAATGGGTGACGTATCTGCGGCTAGGGCTAAGGTCAAAGATCAAACTAACATGATTTCAGTACACCTGAGTATTACAGCACATGTGCAGATGTGTGTGATGCATGTAGTTGAGCACTGGGTCCCCCCTAGTGAATCTGGTTCCTCCCAAGGTTTTCCTTCCAGCTCTGAGGGAGTTTTTCCTTGCCACTGCTCTGTGACATTAGTTATAAAAAGCACTATACAAATACATTTTGATTGATTGATGGATTGTTTGATTAAGTCATGTAGCAACCACATAGCAACAACCTAGCAACCACTTAGAACAGCCATGGCAACCAGAAAGCAACACCAACCTTTAATAGAAATCAAATCTCTGTGTAAATATAAATGGAAATTATTGGAACATTTCTATTGATTCATTCATCATTCACACAATATGAAGAATAACTATAATTAATATGTGTAGAGAGAAACAATATTATATTAGTAAAACAGAAGAAATAATCACAGGGTGTTTATTGGAAGTTGCCTCGATTTATTCTCAATTCCATCTAAGGTCCAGCAAGACTAAACATTGGGTCACATTTCAAAGTAATCTGGATTCACAGTGCAGCTGAAAGTGGGCAAGATGTAGCTTGCTGAGGTTCTTTTCAAGGTGAACCGTTTCGATTTAACATGAGCCACATTGCGAGGAAAGCAGAGTGACAGATTCTGGCTAAGCTTCATCCGGCAGCAGGTAATAGATGAGATGATTATATAAGTGGGTGAATGGATGTGGAGAGACAGAAGGACATCACCAACGCTGAAAGGTCACACACATGCCTGCAGTTCACTTAAGCACCTGACATTTCCCCCAGCTCTGACACATTTTGAGGATAAAAAAAGGACAAATTTGCTCTTAAAGGCTTAGCGGCTGCCTGCCTTTCTGCTACCCTCAGCTGGAGAACCTTCTGTAGGGGTTGATCAGCACATCTAACTCTACAAAAGTTGAGACAGCTGGAGGGCCCTTTGATGTCAGAGGTGATTTTGATGGAGAGTGATGAAGACATTATCTGTACTCTATTGTTATAAAGACTTCAGAGGCTCTCTACAAGAGAGGTTTTCTACAAGAGGCCTGCGCTGAAAGAGAAAGACTTTTAAAAGGCTGCTACAGAGACAGATGATGGTTATATGTGAATAGGGTGACCTCAGTGAGTAGTGGGGCATTACGGTCCTGATAGCTATTACTCAAGCTCTTTGGATTTACCGCTTCAAATCCTTGGGTTGTTATTCAGTGACAATGATCTTAATGTCCATGTGAATGTTGTTGTCAAGTACAGTTCCTATAGTTTAATACAATGCATTCAAAAAGCCCTCAGACCCTTACACCTTCTCCCAACAATCTACACTCAACTCCCTAATGTTATTTATACATTTGTGCAATTTTTTAAAAGGAAAAACTTGCTTTTACATCAGTATTCAGACCCTTTGCTATGACACTAGAAATTTAGCTCTGGAGGCTTCTCTTTACTCTTGATCATAATTGAGACCATTGAGATGTGCAGCAGTGGAACTAGAATGGTGTTCCCTAGAATGGTGGTGGTGCTCCATCTAATAATTTTGGGATGAGGTGAAGTGGTGATCATCCAATATTCAGACTTCACAAAGGCTTTGCCACTGAATACAATCAAATCCTCACACCAATACTCTTTTTATACCCTTGATTTCTAAAAAAGCAATGAATGTGCAGGTGGCCCAATACTTTTGTCCATTTAGTGCAATTAATAGTGAGTTTAATATCTTATAATACAGTCTGACTGACTTTTATTAATACCACAGTATAGTTTTCGAGTTCAACTAAAAAGCACAGTTGAGATTAAAAAGTGTTTTGCTACCTTCTGAGGAGGCTCTCCACTGCTGTGGGATGGCAGTACTGTCTGTTAATGGTGAGGATGATCTGCAAGATCTCTGTGGTAAAACAAATCTTTATATCATATTTATCAGAAAAGAGCCTTAAATCTCTATTTTTCCTTTTAGTTTTAAACATTATACAAAGGAACCAGATGCCTTTTACCGACCAGTAGAAAAAAATCCAAAATTACATGGAATAATATCTTTTTATCTTGACCTACATGGCATCAAAGTTAAAAAGGTTTATTTTAATAGTGGTTGTATATTACTATATATTAGTATATATTTCAGTGCTAGCAGTATTATTGGTATTTTCTGGATACTGGTGACCACAGTTCACAGTTGGCAGGAAATAACTGAATGACTGACAAGTGAACTATTAAAAATGCCTGAACTGCTGCATGTACTCTAAATGGCATTTTATTGCTGTGGAATGAAGATATGTGTTCCCCAGTAATCAGAGCACAGAGTTGCATATATTTTAGTCATTTACATAATCTGTATGCTAACAGCATCCTGATATTGTTCAACTGGAATACTAGGAACTCATTATGTGGCTATTATGCATTCCTCAAATTTGCATTAGTTTTTTTCTTATCATATTCTCTTAACTCCATGGAACCATTTTATTTACTTGTCAGGGCAGCAGCATATTTTCTTTGTTCCGAATCCAGGTGTTCATGCAAACATGCCAGTTAAAACACTCCTTTGCCATGTGGACATAAGTAGGAGCTGAAGGTACCCCTCTTATGTAAGGGTGGTCAACACTGGTGATCCAGCAGCAGTTAGTTATGTGATTTAAGGACTCCAACTCCCAGAATTCCCCAGACGATTGCATGACTGAAACTACCAACCAGAAGTCTTGCTACCAGTCTTAATCACTAGAGTTTTAATCAGGCCGGCCTGCTGTCAGTGCTATATAACCTTGCCTGTGTTTAGTCTTTATCTAGACTTTTTCACTACTTCTTTTACATTTCCAGGCATTTTTCCTGTTTCTTGTGCACAACTTTGCATTTTTCCTGACCTTGCCTGCTTATGATTGCTATCTTGTCTGCCTAGTCCTCAAAATAAAACACATTTTTTCCACATGCATTTATATCTTTTGACCAGTTTTACACTGCCATTTTCTGAAGCTATAGAATTGCCTTACTAAAACATTGTTTATACTTATACAAAACCTTTAGCAAAAATGAAAATAATACATCTCTACTTTAGGGTAGAAAACAATAACATAACAGATGTGCTGTAATAATATCAAACGATGGCCACTGATTAAATGAACTCTTTCTGCAACATGAAGAAAGAACTCAAATATTCATAAAGACAGACATGTATGAAGGTTGCTTCCTCAGGCAAAGTAGATTGGAGGTTTAAGACTATTAAGCTATTTTATTTTAGGGGTTTAGAGATGGCAGGTCCTTTTGACCCTTAGGACATGGGGTGTATTCAGAATATTATAATAAGACAACACAATAGATCAGTTATGGCTCCCATAAAACAATAAAAGTCATTTTTTTTGAGTGAATCTAATGCACTTTTATTTGAAGGCATGCGAGGCCCTATGTCTTTTAATATTTTTTCTATTTTGGTGTGTTTACTTGTACCACTGAATATAAGAAATGACCAATATTAGAAACAACAACAAGACATACGCCTTGCTCTGCTTAAAAAAATAAATGTATTTACTTAAATCTTCAAATAAGTTTATAACTTTAGCTATTATGAAATCACTGATTATTGTGAAGTTAAAAAGACAAACATTATCACCACAATGATAAAGATTTTGAATATAGTGACATTACATTCAAGTTCTGTGACTAGGTTCATCAAGGTCCTTCTTTTCATTTTATATTCACATTAATGAGCAGTTGAAGCTGCTTTTATATTCTTGCCATGCCACAGTCCGGACCATCTTTTTCAACGCTTGCAGCTAGAGATGTAGTGGGGACATTTTGACCCAACAGGTTCCTAATTATCAGTTTCATTATCAGTATCTTGTACATGATTTGACCATTTTTCCTTGAACTATGCTTCACATATGATGTTTCGAAGATATTGCAATTCATTAAAAATGTAGAAAAAGAGCTTTTGAAATGTTCTCATTAGATTAGATTAGATAAGAACATTTGGAATGAAAACCAGTATAAAATTCAGTTATTATACTTCATACTAGTATTCTCATAGTCAAAAAAAATAATGGCACCCAGAAAGAATATACTGACAAGAACAAACTTGGTGTGTATGTTTGACATTGAGACATGCAAATGATTCAATCTGGATCAGAAATACTTTATTAATCTCAATGACGGGTGGGGGAGAGTGTGAGGTGAGCTGTGAGGTGAACTATTAAGAGGGTGAGTGGAGTGGACTGCTGAGGACTGGCTGCAGAGGAGTCAGGATGGGGGAGGACAGAGCCTGCAGTGTCAAATCTGTTAAACAACAGATTAAGCTTGTTGGCCCCGTCCACACTGCCCTCTACTCCTCTGTTGTTGCTGGACCTGAAAGTAGTCATTGCCATTATTCTAATCCAAACATCACTCTTATTTTTCTGCTGGAGCTTCCCCCTATATGTCATTGGCCTCCCTAATAGTTTTCTTCAGCTGCCTCTGGGTCTTTCTTACCTCCTCCCTTTCTCCAGCTCTGAAGACCCTGCCTGGGCAACAATCTCCTGCTCAATGTCACCAAAACCAAGGAGCTGATAGTGGACTGCAGCAGGAGACAGGCGAGGAGCTACCAACCAGTACGACTCAACGGCGCAGAAATAGAAAGGGTAGAAAGCTTAACATCTCGCAAGACCTGACATGGTCTTGCCACGCTGACATCCTGGCAAAGAAAGCCCAACAGCGTCTCTTCTACTCCTGCACCATCGAGAGCATTCTCACGAGGAACTCCGTGGCCTGGATCGGAAACAGCACCAAACGGGACAGATAGACCCTGCAGAGAGTGGTGTGTTCTACTGAGCGCATCAAGAGGACAACACTTCCATATCTGCAGACTATCTATAACAAGCGGTGCTGGTCGAAAGCCATGAAGATCGTGAAGGACCTCAGTCATTCTAAAAATGGGCTTTTGCTTTGTTGCCATCAGGAAAGCGGTTTCGCTCACTGAGATCCACCACAGAAAGGATGAGACTGAGCTTCTTCCCTCAGGCTATTCGGACTCTGAACCAGATCCAACTTCATTTCTGACCCTAAATCCCACATTCCACATATTGACTCTCATAAGTCACTAAATCAGAAAGATATCAGAATGATAAATATCAGAAAGATAAATAAAAGTTAAAAATGAAAAGTGAAAAAAAAACAGGAGCACTTTAACAAGTTGCACGCATAGTTGCATGCATGTACACAGGACCATTCAAATTTCATGCTCAGCTGAGCACATGACATGGCTTTATCACTTTACCTTAAGGAATTACAGTGCATCCAGAAAGTATTCACAGCGTTTCACTTCTTGCACATTTTATGTTACAGCCTTATTCCAAAAAGGATTCAATTTGTTTATAACTCGAAATTCTATACACAATACCCCACAATGACAAAGTGAGAAAGGTTTGTTTGAAATCTTTGCAAATGTATTAAAAAAGAAACATACACAAATATTCACAGCCTTTGCTCAAAACTTTATTGAAGCACCATTAGCAGCAATTACAGCCTGAAGTCTTTTTAAATATGATGCTACAAGCTTGGCAAACCTGTTTTTTGGGAGTTTTCTTATTTGTAGAACCTCTCAGGCTCCATCAGATTGGAGGGGAGCATCAGTGCACAGTCATTTTTAGATATTTCCAGAGATGTTCAATTGGTTTCAAGTCTGGGCTCTGGCTTGGCCACTCTAGGACATTCACAGAGTTGTCCTGAAACAATTCCTTTGTTATCTTAGATGTGTGCTTAAGGTCCTTTTGGAAGATAAACCTTCATCCCAGTTCAATCTTTGTTTCATCAGTCCAGATAATTTTGTTTCTGATTTGGTCTTTGAGTCCTTTAGATGGGCTGTCATGTACCTTCTACTGAGTAATGGCTTCCATTTGGCCCCTCTACCATATATGCCTGATTAGAGTGCTGCAGAAATGGTTGTCCTCTGGAAGGTTCTCATCTCTCCACAGAGTAATGTTGGAGCTCTGTCAGAGTGACCATTGGGTTCTTATTCACCTCCCTCACTAAGGCACTCCTTCCACCATTACTAAATTTGGCCCCGCCCTCACCTCTAGAAAGAGCCCTGGTGGTTCCAAATATTTTCCATTTATGGATGATGGAGGCAACTGTGCTCATTGGGACCTTCAATGCAGATATTTCAAACAAAATAAAAAAAAACAAAACTTTTCTCTTTTTCCATCCTGGGGCATTCTACATTGCTTTTCCATTTTGACTCATGCATTTGTGTTGGTAGCATCCTTTGCAAGCAAAGTATGTCACAGAGAAGACTTCAAAAGCAACTCGAGCAGTTATGCTGTTCATGACAGTGGGTAGAAAAACACACACACTAGCAACATGAAGGAGCTGGGAGACTGACAAGTGGAGTGGCCCAACAGTCACAATTGTGGACATTAAGCAAGCAGTGATGCCCTCCACGAGTCATTCTGTTAACACCATACCAAAGCCTGCAATGGTCTCATGTCAAACTGTCATTGAGTCACTCAGATTGGCAGCAGGTCACCTTCAGTTGAATGTTTGTCATGGTGGAGTTGACCAACAAATCTGTGTGTTTGCAATTCCAAAGCTGCATCACCACACATCACAGATAGAAAAGGTAAATGATGCTATTGGACATCCCATCAAAACACCACCCCTACCACATAATCTGCACAAAATAAGTTCAATCAAGTTAACTGAGATAAAGTATCTCAGAACACCATTAGGAACCTCGATAAGTCCATTTGGAGATGGCTGGCATCCTACACTTCCTTCAAGGTGTAACTATTTATTGATTGATTAATTGATGAGTGTATAATGTGAATCTGGCAGTGTTATACAAGGCTGTTCAGGTAAGGCTGATAGTTTTTAATGAACACTAGGAAAACTAAAACCTTACATTAAGTAACTGAGAGTAATTTAATGTTTTGGGGTTTTTTTTTACACTTAACCCAATATCATGCAGCTCTAATTAGTAGTAATGTTTACTTTGAAGTAGCCCTTCACTGGTTCTCTAGCTGATTCCAGTGTGGGCTGTAATTATGAATATTTGCTTTGACCACCATAGCCACTTACTAACACTAATTAGGCTGGATTCAAGAGAGGGAAACTTTCAGTCCTTTACTACTAAATAGCAGCTCCTCTCAGCAGTTGGCTGCAAGTTGAGTAGTCAGCACACCCCTCTAAGCCTGAGCTCTTAGAACTATTCCATGATGTTGTGTGGGTGGCAGTTTGGAAAGATACAGTAGCATTCATACACTTCAGAAGAAAGTGTGTGCTAGCCTTCACCCTGACAGCTTGGTGGAGTTGAGTGTGATGGGGGAGAACATGACACAAGTGGGGGTTGACTACGACTAACAGAGAAAATGTTCTAAGGGTGAAGAAAGCAGTGGGATATGTTGGCGAAATCAAGAAGAGATGTGTTAGATGTGAACAAATTCATGTAGCCACTGATGATGGGGATACAATCTTTTAGTTAAAACACTATCTCTCTATAGAACCATGTCAAGTTAATGAACCATTTGAAGGTTTAACCTAATTAAAATAACCATAAAAAACTCTGGAAACCTTTGTGGATGCTAATATATAGAACCCTTTCAATATGATTCTTTAAGTAATTTCATTATTGCTACAAATTAAAGTAAGTTATTTCTATGTTTGCTGCTATACCTTATCATCTTATTACTGCTATACCTCATCACCAGATCAACTCTCCCGAATATCAATATTATCACTATTTCTGTAACTCCTGCAACAGACAGAATGGTACAAGAGCAATACATACATATGTTCAGTGTCATGTCTGCCCTTTGTCAGTCCAGTTTACCTCTGTCTTCCTGTCTTGATGTTATTGTTTCCTCCATGTGCTCCTAAGCACATGGGTTGTTTGTTTTTGTCCTTGTCTCCTCCCCTGCTCCGCCCATTCCCATCTGTGTCTGATTTGTAACCTTGCCCCCTCATTATCATGTCCCAGGTCTTGTCTATGTCTTGTTGTATTTAAGACCCTTTGTTTCAGTCTGTCATTGTCAGTCCTTTTGTTACCTACCATGATTTTTACCACAGTTAGTGGTTTGTTTCTGTCAGTTTGTTGCTGGTATGTTTTGTTCCCTGTTTGTTAGTATAGTTTGCTTTTGTTTTGTTTGTACTTTGTTCCCCACTCTTAGTAAATGCTTTGTTTTTCTTTATTTATATTAAATTCCTGACCCCTGCATTTGTCTCTGCACCCTTGTCCTTGTTCTGTCTGCTCGCACCTGACATTCAGTGAATATGTATAATTTCTGTGCAATATCTATTCAATATCTGTGCATTATCTATCCAGACAATTACATCTGTAAAGGTGAACATTTGTATAGATTTTGTTTTTTTAATTTATATTCTCATTTTGTATTTCAAATCAAATCAAAATTGTGTATAGTGCTCTTCACAACTGATGTCACAGAGCAGCTTTACAGAAATCAAAAAAATATGAAAAAGGTTAACAACACAGGAACAAAGGATACGAAATATACCCCCGAGTGAGCAACTATTTGTATTTTTTACACCCAGGTCAGTTGTAGAATTAAGTTTCATAGTTTTTAACCTAAACATGGTGGTGTTCACTGCTCCATAGTAAACACTGAGATGTGTGCTTGAGAGTGTCTGAATGCCCCCCTTATATGACAGGAATAGCCTCTTGCTTTGCCTCAGCATTAAATATACAGTGTGTACAATACGTCTTATGTATATGAGGACACTTTGGGCCTAGGCATGAAAGAAAAAAAAGGAATAACCTGACTATCAACAACTAGTACACAGAAAAGAGCTGGCTGGGTTCGTTCCGCTCCTCTCATCTTTCTCTACATCTCTCTCACATTAGGGCTGGCAACGAATAAATTTGCAATCTGTAATAAAAATGGACATTTCATATTTTTTTTTAAAAAGAATGAGAAAAGTAAGGAGCAGAGAGTGATAAAGGAACAGCCTGTGGCAAAGTTAGCTATTAAAAGACAATCCATCAGGAGATGTGTTCTCTGGTGAGAATTCAATCTAAATCAATTAGGCCTCAGTAGAACAAGCTGTCGTCTCCCTCATTATTTTCCACCAAGCTCGGCACAGCACGAGCAGGTACTGTTTCGCTGCTTTACATAGTCAGGTTTGCTTCCGCTTCTTTTAACATTAGAAGTAGTGGCTGGCTATGAATAACTTTACAGTAAAGGATGGACCAAGAACCTGATCCTACAGGTGCTGTAGAGGATAGTAAAACATGTTAAGGGTGGGAAGGTCCATTTCTGCAGGGACAGGGAGTCTAGTAGGAGCTTATTTGGATAAACAGCAATTTGCAGACAGCAGTTCTCTCAAAAAATAGATTTTTTGTAAAAGAGATGTCAGTGTGAAGAACCTGTAAATAGGTGAAGAAACTTTACATAATGCAAAGGACCTTCAGACAGCATTCAGACATCAATTACAATCATGGGCTATTTCTAAATAGCTGTGTAGCAAACAAGATCTCATGGAGGAAGTTCAAGGCCATTATTATCACCCCAGGAGTGATCAACCAACAAAGATTGTGCCAAAAACAAGGCATGTAATAGTATTTGAGCTCAGAACCCAAAGTGACTTCTACGACCCTAAAGACCTTTCTCAGATTGGCTAGTGATAATGTTTGTCCACCATCAGGAGAACACTAAACATCAATGGTGTTCATGCCAGGGTTGAATGAAAAGTTTCTCTCTAAATAGAACCTCACTGCTCATCTGCAGTTTGATAAAGATCACACGGATACACCAGAATGGGATTGGAACAATGTCTTGTGGTCAAATTAGACCAAAATAGATCATTTTGGTTTAAATGAGAAAGGTAATGTTTGGAGAAAGGAAAACACTGCATTACATCATAAAAACCCCATTCCACCTGTGAGTTAATGTTTTGATATGGCCAGGTCAAAGTCTAGGCTTAATTCTGATAGAAATGTTGTAGACAACAACTAGAATTAGACCTGCAGTAAGAAAGTCTTTGTTAAGTTGGGAAAATAAGAAGAACAGGGTTGCCGGTAGACTACTAAAAAATGATGTGTTCTAAAACTTTTGACTTGTAGTGCATTCCAGTGGGAACGAACATAGTACATTTCTTTGACTAATGCTATATAGAAAGTAATCCATTGGGATAGTGCCATCTCTCAGCTACTCACTAGAGAACATCATTTAAGAGAAGGACGAGTCCTCTTCTGTCTGTCTGGGTGTTGTGTAATGGTGTATGGTATTTGTTACAAACAATGAACTGAAGCTTCAAAACGGCAAAGATGTGAGTGTCTGTTTCATTTCAGAAGAATCAGTGACGTTCCTACCCCCCCACCAACACACACACACACTCCATTTCAGACTCCACACTGCTGCCAAACTTTGAGAAACAAAGGGAGGAAAAATGTGACCTAGTTGAGTCCCACAGCACATCAAACGATGAGCTCCATATCAAAATCAATGAGAGGAGACGTGCGGTGCATCTGTCGTGAGATGCAAGCACTTCAGCTCTTCAGACTGGCACCTCCCCCTTTCAGAACCCTGCTGTTTCACACTGCTAAAGGAGAAAAGACGCTTCCTCTGCGGAAGTGTCCTGAGGTCCCCTGTGAAATCTAAACGGAGGGCCCCACAGCCGAGAGGCATTTTGGAGAAGATGAATGGAATGTTAAGAGCTGTACTTAAACTCTTTCCTTAATTAATTCAAGGAGTAATTATCAAAGAGCTATGTGTGGGATGATACTTGAAAGTGCTGTCTGGGTCTATGCCCATATTTAAGAAGCAAAATTCTCTTTTTCTAATCATATAATATTATCTACTAACTGCCAATGTTTTTCTCTGTGGGGTGGCTTTATTTTGCCCTACACAGTCCTTAAACTTTTTCTGTTAGTTTTACACAGTATCTAGGAGAAGGGTTTAAACTATTGCTATTCAGCATATATGTGTAAAATGCATTCATGCATTAATGTGCTGCAACTGTTTTATTACTACCAGGCCCCTTTCCAAATCTGACTCCCCCACTGCATGTTTCTACCAGTGCTGAGAAGGTGAAGGCTAGCATGTGCTTAAGCTGATAAATGCAAAGCCAGCCAACTGCATCTTTTCAAACTGACTGCTGGACCGCTAAATGCATTTGTGGAGCACATTGACTGCCCTTCTATAACATCAGCAAACTGACACCTACATTGGCTAGCATCCCATTGAGTCATGTGGGAAGGCAAAGGGCCACTGTATCCATCCAGGCAGAGCGAGTCCAATGGTGCTCTCTGACATTACAGATCACAGGTGGTATTGTCGAGGATCAAATCTTCAGGTGACTGGGCTAATGCACAGTCTTTTACAATCCTAAAGTGGAATTCCTATGAGTCTTTATTCCTATATAAGTCCAAGCTTTCTGCTTTCTTCTTGAATTAATGCAGTTACATTTATATAGCTCTTTCTAGATACCCAAGGACACTTTACACTCAGCACTCAACCAACACACCCCGGAGAGAAACGGCAGCCAATCGTGCAGAGCATACTGTGTGTCCACCTGAAGGACTGCATTGAGCACTAGAGGGGGTTCACCCAGGTCAGAGTGCCATTCTGTATCTGGGCATACTGACATGCATTCACTCAAAACACTCATTCACACACACACCGGGGCAATTTAGAGTAGCAAGTTCACCTGATTTCCATGTTTTTTTGGAATGGGGAGGAAACCCATACTGACATGTGAAAGTGCACAAAATGGAATGGGCCTGGTGCTGCAATAATCTTTGTTTGTTCATTTCTTCTCATACAAAGACATAGATAACAATCTTAGAATCTACTGATTCAAGATAAATAGCCCAAGACTCCTTAGGGTTAACTGTAGCCTATTATTGCCAAGAAACTTTATAGTCAATGATTATTCTTTGCAATTATTATACAATTACATCAGTGAAATAATTTTTAATAACTTGACACAATATTCATGTGTAAACATTGACTATTGTACTGACTTTTGAACATAGCAGAAACAATTTAACTAGCTTTATTATGTCATATAATCCGGATCACAGCTCAATTAGTAGGCTCCCATTACTACATATAATATGCTAATGCATGATTTTACTACATCTACTGCTAAAAGGTCTTGAGCAGATTAACAGAGATAGTTCCTCCAGAAGTGATTATGTGCAAACATGATTATGTGCAAACATGCAACAGTCAACAATTTTGTGAGGGAAATGATCCAATGTAACATAACGGTGAGTGACAAAAGTATGTGAGCACTTAGTGGCTCGCCTGTCTAAAGTACTACCACTATGATCTGAGGATCACAGGTTTGAATCCTGGATCATGATGCTTGCCATTGGTAGGGAACATTACGTGGGATGGGGCATTGACACTTTTTTGGAGAAAATTGGATTAATTCATTATTCCATTCATTAATAATTAACAGATTAAATTATAGTGAAATTATAGTCAGGTCTTTTCAATCAATAGGAGACAATCATGTGTGTGTTCTTTTGTATTAAAAGAACAGAGATCTATCAAGATTTAATCTCCACAAAATGTATGTGAGTGTGTATCATAGAACAAACAAAGGAAATTTCTGAGCAGCTCAGACTGTTGATGCTTATCAGGCTGGAAAAGTTTGTAAAACCATCTTTTTTTTATTTGAACTCCACCAATCAAGACCATTATTACCCTTCCCAGCAGTGCACCACCAACAAAGATTATGATAAGAGCAAGGTGTGTAAGCTGAATTGTAGAAACAATTCTAAAGAAAAATAGCAGGACATCTTAATCCAGGAAGGACCTAAACAAAAAGGTAACCACCAACATAACAGAGTTAAAAACAAACAAAAAAACTTCATCAAAGTAACACAAGATGCAACAAGTATCTTTTTTACATGCACTATTTATATATATATATATTGTATATTGTAATATAATCTCTATATTATATATTCTTTATATTTATATAGTGTTTTCTTACTAAATTATGTCTTTTTCTACTTCTTTTGTACTTATGCTGCGGCTGGAACCTTAATTTCCCTGAGGGAACCCTCCCAAGGGATCAATAAAGTTCTATTCTATCCTATCCTATCCTATCCTATCCTATCCTATCCTATCCTATTCTATCCTATCCTAATGGAGATTAAAATACTATTTGTAGGACTGTATCGATGCCAAATCCAACCACTATAGGGAAATCAATTAAATTGGAATAATTATGAAAGTATGACAAAGCAGGTGACAAGCAGTCATCAAGGATGAAGGAAGAGATTAAGGGCAAACCCATAATACAGTATAAAATGGCTTATCTTTGTTTTAAATGTTTTGTTTGTATATCAGTCAATGTCAATAAAACAGTAATTTAAAGAACTCCTAAGTTTCCTTTCCTTTTTTTCTTAGTTTGACGTACTTTTATTCACCAAAAAGTCTAAATTGATAAAAAATGTTATTGCATCTACATTTTTTTTTGTCCTGATAAGAAGTTCTCATAAGGTCTCATAAGGACATCTCAAAAGTCCTGTAGCCAATTGATCATCCAGAGTGTTTTTGATCTGGAAAATGCAAGAATTCTGATGCATTATTTGTAATGATTAGATCCTCAAAATACTTCACAGTAGTCCAAATAAATAAATAAATAAATAAATAAATAAATAAATAAATAAATAAAAACAATATGAATTTCCTTTATAACTTTTCTTATGTATGTATCATTATTATTCCTTCTCAGGACTTTTATTCTGAAATTTGCAAAGAAAGACCCTTTCTTCTGGTTTTCCTCTGAAACCCAAAATGTGGGTCAGTGAGGTAATCAGATACATACATACATACATGGACAGAACAGTAAACATGCACTGGAAGGCTCCTCTCGCATCTAAAGTGGGATCTAATTCAGTTGGAAATTAGTGAATTGTAGCTGTTTTCCTGTTTATTCAGAGTTGATCACACAATGATGAGACCACAACGGTTTCTTAGGAGTTGATGTTCAATACAAATGTTTATGGATGACAGCTACAAAGGTTCTAAAAGCAGCACAAGTACATTCATAATAATCCATACAGCTAAATCTGTATTTATTTGGTAAATGCCACTGCAATGATTGAAGGCTTTTAAAAAGCTTCTTCACAATCATGGTAATTCCTTAGTTACATAACAGTTCTAGTGAGAATATATTTGGAATGCATGTGCTTCATTTTTATGTACTAATACAGTGTTTCTCACCCCTGGTACTGGAGGCACCCTGCCCTGCATATTGTAGAGAATTCCCTGCTTTAACACACCCCCTGCAACTCTGAAGGGCTTGTTAATGAGCTGATTAGTTGAATCAGGTGTGTTGGGAGCACAGAAAGCTCTAAAATATGCAGAGTAGTCTGTTTCCAAGACTAGAACTGAGAAACACTGCATTAAAACATATCTGAATCTGGAAAGATATTTGAAACATCTTTATTGATGGCACACTTTATGATACACTTAATTACCTATAATAAAGTAAAACAGCAAATACAGCTTCAAGTCCTCTTGGAAACATCTCTACAAACTATGAACACCTGTTTTTAGCAATTTGTCTTCTCTTCATGAAATCTCATGCTCATCATCATCAGAATGGATGACTAGCAACTATGAGTTGCCATCTTCATATATCTCCAACTATCTTCAATATGATTTAAAGTTCAGACTTTGGCCTAGGCCACCCAATCTAATGGCCTATGATTATAATTTCAAGCTTGTAATTTTAAAATTGAATTTACTTACAGTCAACCTTTGTTTTAGAAGTCTTAGAACTTTAGGCCAATGGGTTGTTTTCATAGTTGTCGTGGCATGCAAAGTATTTATAGGAGATAGTCAAACATGCCAGATGTTGTTATTTTCAGGAGATCCCTATCTCCTCATGTGTTTTCATTTGAGATGTAAATATGAACAGAATTTAGATCTCCAACAATATGTACATATAATACTTACATGCACCCCAATAATTTCAAGCCATGTGCATATGGATTTGCACACACTATTTTACATATACATTATGATTCATGACTCTCATGCACTGTTGGCACTGTTTTGCCAAATGCACACAAACCAGCTCTGAATATACACACACAAAGCCACAATGTATGACACTGAAGCCTGCTATTTTTCCTATAAAAAAATAATAAAAAAAGGGAATAATTGCAGAAATGGTAAGAATTTCACATTCTATGCTGAGGTTATTGTTAAGATTAGGGTTATGCTTAGGTTGACTTCAAATGTAGTTTATGGTATGATAATATTTATGTTAAGTTTATTTTCACTTAATTAACTCAAAATTCAAAATTCAGGTTGTGTTAGGGTTAGGGTTAGAGTAAGAGTTAAGCTAAATTTGGTCAAACCACTGTCTCATTTCTACTTGAATGCTGTGTCACCTTGCATTATCTTGTTGGAACGTTAAGCCAAGTTTTGTTTAGCTTTTCCCCTTTAAACTAAAGGCACATATTCCTATCATAGATCATAGATAAAATGGTATTGTTTTTGCCATTGTTTATACACAGATCATAAATAATGGGTTGATAATTATGAACTGCATGGGTTACTAATGCTAACTGATGTTAGATTGATCAGAGATCGGATTAATCATTTGAGTATGCTCTTCTGATGATAAATGGTTGTATGTCATGGTCTTTTGTAATGTAAAAATGATATCCTTTTGTGAAAATCTCAAACTAAATCACAAAATAAAGTTACTGAGGGCTTAGTGACACAACCTTAGCTCTTAGGTTAGACTTTTTTTTTTTTACTTTTGTTGACAGTCGACCAAAGGCCATCTTGGTGACATTTTAAAATTGCATCACATCAGAGCTGACCAGTGAAATTGCTGTTAGGAAACATGTCATGGCTGCAAAATATGAAAACCCTACTATCGTCTTTAGGCTGTCAGATGATGATCGTCCTCCTCCAAAGTCCAGAGATAAATTGTTGTGGGTAATATTGCCCTGTCACATAAAGATGACAAGACAATTTCATGTGTGATCATCCTCTGTACTATGGCACTTAAGAGAAATTACAGGACACTGGTCAAGATCAATACTTTGTTTTATTTTTTTTCTGCCAGTTCCATTTTTATAATAAAAGTCTTATTTTTATACTATATATAGTATGTAAGTAATCGTGCAATACAATAACCAAATCATACACACACTCCTTTTACAAACACAGTCCTTCACACAGACACATTACACAGTTATGCCCTTTGAATCTAGAATCACGCCTAGAAAATTAATTATGGAAAGCCATCAGACTTGTTGCACCAGGGTTTCCACCATTGTTCTTTCTTTGATCCCACTCAAGAGCAAGAATGTGTGACATTATTTAAGAACTAAACAGAATAGAGGGGCTATAAACAGGCATGGAGAAAAGCAAGAAGAACTGTTAGTGATGAGAATGAGCTTGGCATCGTCAATAAAATAACACATAAAAGATGTAAAGTCTAAGTTTCAGTCATGTGACTGTGCTGCTGCAGTGGTCATGTTGATGAACTACTTTAATAGAAAAGATGATGGCAATTGGTCCCCTGAGACAAAGCATACAGACAAGAAAATTAGCCCTATACTCTCTGTACTGTATATATTGTAGGTACAGTAAAGTGCTAGTATATTTTATATAGAATATACAGTTATGTGGAACACTTCAAACTGAAGAAATGTCTTTTAAAATCATTTGTAAAATTTAATTAATAGAAACTAAATTTTCTTGTGAGGAAAAAAGTAGAACATTATATGTCCTGATAACTGGTATTTCCTCTTTTGACTGCAATAATGTCAATTAAATGCTTCCTGTATCCATCTACTAGTCTCTGACATTGACTGGAAGAAAGATTGTCCCAGTCATCCATGCAGAATTCTTTCAGCTATGTGATGTTTCAGTGTCAGTTTTTGTACAAATAGTCTTGCATTCTCAAGCTCCCTCTGACACAATAAATATCACATAGTGGTTTCTATGATGGAGATTTAAGCATTAGCAAATATTAAATTGTAACAAATATGGGTGTGTCCTAATTTTTCACTTCACTGCACAGTATAAAAATAAGCAGTATATTCAGAAGTAGATACCGTAGCTAATATATTTGAAGCTGAATCGTGTACAGATGTTAGAAAGATTATTCAGAAGAGTAACAGTCTTTTATTAGGTTGTAGCTTTTCACTGGTAGGAAATTGTGCTTGAAACCCACCGACATTACCTCCAGATTCATTCTATTTTCTAATTTATAAGGCAATTTATTTAGATATTAGATATACTTTATTTATATGCTGTCTTTTGGTCAACACAGTCATACTGTAAAACTGTCATTACCTTGGCATTGTTTAATAAAAGATCAAAACAACCGTGTATACAGGAGCGACATCCCCCTCTGACATTCTACACAAATGGCCCACTTATATATGTACGATATTTCCCAGCTTTTATCTCAATGTGCAAATATTGTACTTTACTTACTGCCAGACAGAGAGAAGGCTAGAGCTGATTGGCTAATGGTACGTTATCAAGTCAGTTGTCAATTCAGCACAAGAATGGACAACAATTTAGCCTTTAAGATGACCAACTCCTTTTCCTCTACTGCTGCACACTGCTCACATAACCTGAGCAATCAGGAAAACTATATTTTCAGTATTGAAATATGGCTGGGGTCTGTGCAAAATGTCCAGAACTTCACTCTAATTTTGTGTCTAATATAAGATAATGTGGTGGTGAGTTGGTGGGGCCAATGAGGACAACGAGCCCCAGGTGGCACATAAAGAGAGCACCTTAGCCTGCACAATGAGAGCCGAGCTGAGGAGGACTAGAGCACAGATATTCAAGCATTGTATTGATGGTGAAACCCTGGTGGATAGAAAGCCCCTTCCAAAAGATTAGAAGGTCCTGTAAAGGGCCAGTTGGGGCTTAGACACTTCTTTTCCCATTCGTATTAGTGTTGGTGTGGATATGAGTAAATGAAAGCATTTTGAGTCGCTCCATCTCCAGTATGCTTGTGTCTTTGAAGCTGCTGTCCCACAGGGTGCTTGTGGTCATGCCCCCATTCGCCTTGTTCACTTTACCTTCACTCTACAATTATTGTATCTACAATTATTGCTCTGTATGTGTCCACATCTGCACAACCACACCCCAGTGTGCAGTGAAGGCTGCTCAGCTCTGTAGGCATGCGCACAGTCTCACTGTGTATGTGCTCACTAGTGTGAACCTGTGTGTGTTCACTGCACTGAATTAGTTAAAAGCAGAGATCAAACTGAATCTGTTATACATACATACATACATACATACATACATACACACACACACACACACACACACACACACATATATATATATATGTATATATATATATATATCTTTTTTTTTTTTTGGTTCTATGCAGGGCTGCAAAATTGCAGCTGAGCCTTTTTTTGCCCAAAAGTCACATACTTTGTATTTATACATCAAAGAACAACATAAAATACTGAATGATTCTGAATAATTATTTTTGACACCTTCATGTTTTAGACTGTCATTCCTAGGGACAACCAGCAAGTTCACCTTTTTTATTCAGCTCTGAAGGTAATCAAAGGCAGTAGATTTCTGACCGGGGTGTTCTCAAATTGAACCTAACTAAAAAGGGGATTGGCAGGGTTCCCAGAGGTATGGATTACACACCTGTGTCATACACTGTCATCCCCTATGTTACTGTTTGTCCAGTAATTTCTCAAAGATGCCAGGACTTGTTAGACCACTTTAGCCTTAGTGTTCCTCAATCTCAGCCTCTGTTTTGTGGCCATAAAGCTCAGAATGCCTGAAGGTAACATTTCAGGCATCAGATTAATGCAAACCACTTATCTTCCCCACACTATGAGTGGGGGATGTGACAGTTTAATGTCCTTTTAACCTCGTACACAGATGATGGAGGTGCCACCTCGATGTCATTGACTTTTATGGAGGCCGTTAAATTACAGCTCATGAATCGTGAGGAATAGTCGCTAATATCAGTGTTTGCTTGCACATCATAGCTTGCAATGCCTTGTTTGTTTTGCCAATGAATATGAACTGCATTTGAGATCTAGATAACAGAGCAGCAAATACACAGTGCACTTATCTCCAATAACCCTCTGGGCCAATAGAGATTAAAATAGGTTGGGGAAGTCAATTACAGTAAATGTCAATGTGTTTTCCATCCGTGAAGAACAGCTATGTTTTTTAAAGGTCAGTTAAGATGTAAGATATGTATATGCCCCTGGCTGAATGCACAGTCTAAAAATTTGCCCAATTTCCAGGTGACTGTTTCACCTGGACAGGTACTATCATCCATGGAACAATTCCTCTTGTTTTAGGCAAAAGGGGTAAAGTTTTTAAAGTTGGTCAGTTAATTTAAGCCAAGCAAGAAAGCAGAGAGACGTGATTAGGCGGGATTTACTGTCTTCTTCCTTTATGCACTGGAGCACATGAGCAGATTCTAGTTAATTCAGCAGGGAAATGGTCCCCAAGCCACATGTCACTTCTGCGCTCGTTAAGGTTGGAACTCTCAAGCCTAATGTGCTATAAAATGTAACAAATAATCCATGTTTAATGTCTAAAACACGGCAAATTCTGCAGTCTACTTTAATTATAGGATATCTCAATGTTAGTGCTGCACACTAAATGGACAAAAGTATTGGGACACCTGCTCATTCATGATTTCTCCTCAAAAAAATTGAATTAAAAAAAGGTGTTTTTCATGATTTTGCTTTTGATGGGGTCTTTGGCTTTCTACCAAATTTTTGAATTTACCAAATCCTCGTTTCTGTGAGGATTTGTTTGTATCCAGTGACAAAAACACCCCCAACTCCCCAGTTCATGGACTAGTTATGTGAATGTTATTGTTAAGACTGGATTTCATTCTTTAATAATTCTTAAAAATTATTATTTCTATCACATCTGGTCTTGGTGCCCCCTGCCTTGTACATTTCAGTGCTTTCCCTGCCCCCAGCACACCTGGTTCAACTAATTAGCTCATTAGCCCTTTCAGAGCTGCAGGGGGTGTATTAAAGCAGGAAATTCGCTAAACATGTCAGGCAGGTGGTCTCCAGGACCAGGATGGAGAAAACTGCTTCATAAAATAGAAAATAAGAACTTAAGTACCATTATTTTATGTAAATGAGATGTGTGAGTGGGAAAACCATTAAAATGTAAAGAACCTCTACAAGTTCTCTACCAATTTAATTTTGTTAAAAAATACATCTACAGAGGTGCTTGAAAGTGTAAAATGATCCAATATAGCATATGTGTGAGTGGCAAACACAATTTTAACCTTTGCTTTCAGTATCTGGTTTGACCCCTTTTATCAGCAATAACTCCAACTAAATATTTCCGGTACCTGTTGATTAGTCCTGCACTAACTGTAGCCAATCACTCCTTGCAAAACAGCTTCAACTATATCTTTGTATAATTGTATAAAATTTCTATTGGACTAAAGTCAGAACTTTGCCTGGGTCTTTCCAAAACATTAATTTTATTCTTATTTAACTAATTTTTGGTACACCTATGTACAATGCACTGTTGCATGACCCATGTTCTGTTGAGATTCAGTTCACTGACAGATGCCCTGATATTTGCCCTGATATTGCCCTAGTAATGAATGCAAGCCATCCTGGCCAAGATGCAGCAAAACAGGCACAAACTATGATACTACCACAGTGTTTCACAAACACTTCATTTAAACCAAAATGTCTATCCTGGTCTCATCTGTCCAAGAAACACTGTTCTAATAGCCTTCTAGATAATCCATGTTATATTTAGCAAACTGCAGACTGGCCGCAATGTTCCTTTGGAGAGCAGCTGCATTCTCCTTGCAACCCTGCCATGTAGACAATTGTTCCTTAGAAGATATGTTGGGTTCCATTGTGACTAATACATGCTTTGTTCTTGGTGATAGCTAATGTCTCGGGAGGGTAATAATGTTCTTGAATTTCCTCCATTTGTGTTGTGCTGGGAAGATCAGACTTTAGATAGATCCCTGTTCTTTAAATAAATTAGGGTGCCTACATGTGCCTTATGGATTGTCATTCCACTGATTGAAAACACCTTGCACTAATTTCACCTTCAAATTATCTGCTCACCATACAGGTTCAAATACTTTTGCAATTCACAGATATGCAATTTTAGATCATGTTCCTCAATAAATAAATGAGCAAGTGTATTTTTTGTCATTTGTTTGATTTGGTTCTCCTTATTGAGTTTTAGGATTTTTTTAATCTTTGCTTTCACATCCAAAAAGAAAAAAACAAATATATAAAAATGTTGTTTTTATATGCACTTATAAACAGAACAAAAATGATCACAATGCTGCAAATAATATCTAAATAGCATTCTAAATTCTAAAATATATATATATATATATATATATATATATATATATATATATTATTTTCTTTCTTTTTTTTTTCAATCCAGTGGGTGGGGCTAAGCTGCTGTTTGATTTGCTGATAAAGTCTATTTTGATGAACAGTAGGTCTCTATCTGTGTTACATGAAGAAGGAGAAACATAAAGAAGAAGGAAACATATGATGCCCATTACCGGATGTGAAAGGGTTAAGAGTTTGTGATTCAAAGGAAGTATAAACTACTATGTGAATCCTTTAACTTCCATACTCTTGAATTGATCTTGGAGGAGGTTCAGTTGCATTCTGGCATCTGCATTTGATGATAGTATTAAGATGCTTTTCATGATTTTGAGACTTTTGGGCCAATTAAACTCAGTATCCAGCAAGACTGGTGAGTATGCAGTGTGTGCTGACACCCCACTTTAGACCTCTGGCATAGATCCAATTCACCTCCACCACTAAAAAACAGATACAGGGAGAACAAAGCTGGGCAGAGTGGGGTATGTGCAATACACTTCACCGAGATGAATAGATAAATAAATCACACTGGAGAGACCACGACCAGGGCACTTTTATGATGTAACACTTGGTAAGATTTACAAGTTGAAAAGCATCCTCTGCATGTCTATATATCAAATCTAGATGGGCAAAGTCACATTAATGTTTCATCATCTGGACCATGCACTATTTTCTATACAGTGTCATGCAAAAGTTTATTCACTCTTGGGTAAACTGACAGATTTCAGAATGTTGTTTGTAATCAAGAAGTAGGAAATACGGATTCTATGAAACTATATACCCTTAACATCACTTAACACTTTCATTGAGAAAATAAAGTCTGTTATGCCAGTTATATGTTTATTTACTACACACCTAGGAACCACTCAAATTTCCACTCAAAACAGTCAGAGTAGACCTATATTCGACGGAGGAATGATAACTTGTTAGATAGCAATGCGGTCATTTTGCGGCTGAGCTAAGGCAAAAACATACATACCGCATTGAATGCTTATACAGTTTACATAGTCAAATAGATTTCATGTGACAGTATTTGAAGATTTCTGTTTTTCACAAATTTGCTACATCCATCCATGAAGCTACAATCTACCATAATGTTAGCATATGAATAATGTATTTTGATTGATTTCAATTCTCACGTGCATGTCCTTCTGGTTATTTTTTACAATCAATAAAATAGCATAGAATGTTGAATTGATTTTTTAAATAGCGTAAAACAGTATATATGTTAGTGATGTTTGTACTATGTTATGTATGTTCTGGGCTGCTGGACAGCAGTAGTACTAAGAACACTGACAGCAGGAGCAGTAGTGATCAAGACTATGGTGGAAATGATGATGCACCGCCTAGAAACAGTGCTACTGCTGCAATATGGTAAGCTGGTACTTCAAAAAGAGAAAGGCAAAGGGTATCGAAGAAGACAGTGAACCAACAGAACTAAAAAAAGACATTCCAAAATGAAAAAGTACTCTTCCTGATTCTGATTCTCATTTGATGATGACCTTTCACAAAATACTGTGGAACAAATCAATCTGTATTACACATGAAAAAATCTAAATTGTGCCCTCAAACTGGATCAGAGTGCATTGCAGCTGTTTATTGGGACTGTCATGCACATGAGTATTCTGCATTTACCAAGGTCAAGAATGTACTGGTCTGGTTTATGTTGAGTACCCCAGGTGGCTGATGTGATGTCTCAAGACAGATGGGAAGAAATAAAATGCTACATTCATTTTAATGACAATATGGCACCCAACAATGGTGATAGGCTTTTCAAAATCAGACCACTTATTGATTCCCTTCTCCCCAAATTTCAGGCAATCCCTTGGGATCAAATGCTGTCTGTTGATGAGCAAATGATGCCATTCAAAGGCTAATCTGGTCTGAAGCAGGAAAATGGGGATACAAAACCTTTGCGCTTTGTGACACAAAAGGCCCAGTGCATTAATTTGACATATTTGCTGGGAGGATTGATCCCATACCAGGACAACCAGACATTGTGGCAAGTGGAAACATTGTGCTAAAGCTTGAATAAGTTATTCATGGTGGTGTCAATCATCTGCTGTATTTTAATAATTGGTTTTCCTCACTGGATTTGTTTTTTTGCTCTTGCCAATAATAATATACCAGCCCTTGGGATGGTGCAGCAAAATCAGCTGCAAGGGTGCTGTTTCAGTGCAGACACAGAAATGAAGAAGAGAAGAGGGATATTTGAAGAGAAATAGGTTGTTGTAGACAATGTGGAAATAAGAGCAGTCAAATGGGTTGACAACAGAGTGGTGATTATTGCCAGCACTTGCCGATGCCCGGCCTGTAAAGAACAGAGAAAGATGAGATAGAAAGTTGACACAGAAGGTGTTTGTGGAATGCCCAAGCATCATCATTCTGTACAACATGGGTGGTGTTGATGCTCTTCATGCACTGATTGCCTATTATTACCACATCCACATCAAGTCTAAAAAGTACTACCTCAGGTCATTGTCAACAGCTGGTTGTTGAATCGATGTGATTGTGAGTCACTGGGTGTTTCGCTTGATTTCAGAGCTTCTATTGCACAGGCACTCTTCATGCAAGGCAAGGATCTGTCAAAGAAGAAGAGGGGCTGCCCTTCATCAGATGTTGAAAGGGAATCTGCCATGAAGAAACACTGAAGTCCAGCAAAGGCTATTCCTGCACAAGACGTCCATACAGATGTTGTGGGTCACTGGCTTGTAATTGAAAGTGACGCTATAAATGACCAAAGTGTAAAGTTCAAAGTGACATGTGCACCTGTGCCAGAATTACTGTTTTTGTTAATTCCACAGATAATTGGAATTTAAATTTCCATTTAAATTCACTTCCAGTTATGGTTCAGTTCTAGTTCATTTTCAGTTTAGTTCCATTAAGACAGTTCACTTGTCCACATTGATATTTTCAATAATTTTGTATTTGAGACAGAAAAGTTTCATCAATATTTTGTTAACCATTTAAGCCTAAATATAATCTGCACTTACACTAAAAAGTAACTAAAAGTGTGTGTGTGTGTGTATATATATATATATATATATATATATATATATATTAGGGTAAGGTTAACTTTAGCTTCAGTTTACATTGTGGCATTCTGTGTGTATAAATTTGAGGGGGAAATTATTTGAATCCATTTTGGAATAAGACTGTAACATAAAAAAATGTTCAAAAAGTGAAGTGCTGGGATACTTTCTGGATTAACTGTAATTTGTCCTCCAAATGGCTTTTAGGATTTTCTCAAGTCTTCTGCATTGTAGCAACTTCCAGCTGAAAACACCTGCCTGCCTTGTGGACCCTGATCTTCACATAGTTGAGGGCCCCATGTTAGGACAAGAAAGCACACACTGCACTTGTTCAAAGTAATAAATCAATCAGTGTTTGTATGGGTTATATTGCACCTAAGACATGAATATATTATCTTCTGGATCTAGATATTTTTATAATGTCCTCTTTCCCATGTTCTTTTCAGGTTTCAGTCTTCTCTAATTTTTATAAGAGAACAGTAATATCAAACAACACAGTAGGTCAGCATTCTACAGTAAGACTATATTATATCTGCAGTTGGGATCAATAGTTCATTAATAGCTTCTGAGACAACAAAGCGTTTTTGAAATTTCATAACATTGTCTATCTGCACAGAGAGTCCATTGATGTTATTTCACATTCAGAGAGTTAGAGATGCTAAATAGCCTCACTGTAATAGAGAATCTGTGCAGATCAATTTGTGCAGCTGAGAAACTCACAGTATGAATATAATCAAGACACACACTTTTTGCATTTTAAGCACCTAGTGCACAACCACCTGATCCCCTATCTCTGCCTCATGCTTGACATGTTTCTTTTATATAAATCTTCCATGTTTCACTTTTACAGATAATGGGAATCTGGGAATCTGGAAGATGTTTTGTATATTGTATCAAAATGTTATTAAATCTCAATAACATCTTAATAATTTTAACTTAATAAAATATTTATACTCTCATCAAAAATAATTGCACAAATATTTGCATCTTGAATATTCTCACTTAGTTCTTGCAGATTTTGTGGTAGGGGTGGAGTATTGATAGTGTCCAATAGCATGCAACACGTTTTCAATCAGGGATAGGTCTGGTTATGCAACTTGCCATGGCATAGTACCTGTGTCTTCAAGGCAAGCTCTTAAGACGGAATCAGTATGTGGACTAGCTGCAGGACCTCATAAACGTAACATTGTGCTGCCAAAGTGACTCTATTGAAGACCAAAGGTGACCAAGGATGCTAGCATCCGAAATTGAACCCCAAACCATGACACTAGGACATGACAACTATGACAACAGGCCGTTGATCTTGGTCCTGACCACAGTGCCTCCACACACAGATTCATTGAATGTTTCCACGAAGACAAAAGTAGGACTCATCACTGAAGATGACCCATTGCCATTCTGAGTGAATCCATGACAGTCTGCCACATCACCATTACAGTCAGGCATTGGAATTTATTGATTTCTTCTGGGTGCAACTATTATTTGATGATGACTGTATACTGACTCTACTTCTACTTCTAAGTTAAGATCTTTCCTCCTCCTAAAAGGTTATTATTTATAAAAAGTTTTGTGTGACAGTGGCAACATGTAGACATTATATACTGTAAATTCAGTCTCTATTCACTTTATTAAAAATCTATTCAATTTATAATTTATTAACCCACACCCACACCAACCCTTTCACAATGGTGTTCAGTTACTGTCCACAAAGCCACTGTTTGTCACATATTATTTGAGTGGTGAACCACTCTCAGCACAGCAGTGACACTAATGTTGTAGTGTGCATGGCTCTGCCATGTCAAGCACAGCAATGTTATTGGGCTTTTTACACTGCCATGTTGAGAATAGTCCCAAAAATATCCACCCAAGGGCAGCTCTGCAGTCAGACTGACCACTAATGCAGGGTGAGCACACATTTCACAGCAGCACTTCAGCTGTAGGGCTATATAAGGTCATAAAACCTGGTGGTAACAGTGTTACACCATCTAGAATGTTTGACACTGTATTTACCCCTTAGACCCTGTTTGTAAGCTCTTATTTTATAATTATGATAAATTATTTACATAGTTTCATAGACCTTAAAATAGAATCTTGTGGGACTCCATGAGATATGCTAAACCAGTTACCAAATAATTTATAATACAGTTTCTGCTTTTGGATTCATAACTGAACAATATGCATATAGTTCAAGAGGCCCCATTAATGAAGCAGGGGTGGTGGTTCTTAGCTTTTTTCTGTTGCTGATATTTGTATGAATGAATGAATGAATTCTAATAACAGAAGCAGAATTTGTTTGCAAAAACAGACACAAAAAAGACATGCAATAAAATTAAATATTCGATTAATAATACAGTCAAATGTGACAATAAAATCAACTCATTCCAATAAAAAGGTGAAAGACATTAAGCATGTAAATGCCTTTTAAATATTCCAACACTAAGCTGCATTCTGCTGCCATCTAAAGAGTTTGACTTAAAGACACAAATAATATGCCATGGCCAGTCACATTGCCTGACCTTTCCCCAATTGAAAATGTATGGGATGTAATTGGATGCACTATCAATACCCCATCCTTACTGCAAAATCTGCATGACCTGAGTAAGGATATTCAAACTGCATAAAATGGATTAATGGATTATGGCAGGACAATATTAGTAACCTCTACAACTTCATTCTGAGACATGTGGCATATTGTGTTACACCTAACACCATACTGAGAGACACTACTTCTGTATGTACAACTTAATAAATTTTGCCTATATATGTCTAAATATTATCTTTATCTTCTATCCATACAAATGTAATCCAACACTTCCTTCTGGGTGCAACTGGTTTTTTTTTGGTTTTTTTTTTTTTGTTTGTTTGTTTGTTTATTTTTTCCCCAGAGTTGCAGGAGGTGTGAATCCTCTATTATCTGCATAGAAACTGGGGGCAGGGACTTGATTTGGGGAACACTGTACAGTATTATATTTATACAAATATTACCCTCATGTTATTACACATTTATAACCATACTGGAGAGAAGATACTGTTACAGATATTGAGATTACTGTTAATTTTTGAGTCAAATGTGCATATAGATCACACACTAGGTGTCAGTGAGCACACATGCCTGGAGCATTGGGCAGCCCTATCCATGGCATCTGGGGAGCAGCTGGGAATTGCCAGGGCATTTCAGTCTTGTTCTTCCATTTCAGGGAATCAAACCAACAACCTGCCACTCACATGGCTGGTTCAGGTGGTGCTACTGTAAGCAACAATTGATTTGTAACAATGGATACAAATAGTTATATTGTTATTTCATAGTTACTAAATCATAACTACACTTATTAACACAAAAAATAAAATGGGACCAAATGCATTTATGCCAAATGAATTTTCAACAGCATAGTCAGTGATTTAGCTTTCTGTCCCCTTGATTTATTGAGTGAATTGCAACACAGCTCTAGAGTAGATTTGATATGATAAACATTACAGTAAATTTTAATCAATACTGAGCAGGAAGAGAGATAGCAAGGGAGGGATGGGGCAGACAGAGGGAGAGAACAGAAGGGAATAGAAAGGTTGTGATAGAAAACAGGAGACCACCTATCGTACCAACCTACTAATCTATGGCTTCATCACTGTCTGTGCTTTCTGAACTATAAGCCACTCAGGTGGCATCACAATGTTGCCGCAGCTCCTTCTCCTGCATTCCTACACTTCAGCACTTGTCACCACATACGCTTTGATCCATAACAGCACTTTCACTCACTGTACAAATTCAGCCTCCGTTTTCCCAAACCTTAATGTCACAGTGCTTGCTGAAAGGATAAGCGTAATCTGTCAAATATTAGCTTTAGCCTCTGTATCTCTCCTGTTGTAGTGAGTCAGATAACAGCTGTGACGTTTGCACAGTGGTAATTAATTTATGTCTCTTGCTTGTGTTTGGAGCAATGGTGTTAAAGGCCTCACACCTTTGGCTTCATTTGAGGAAAAATAACACATGCACTAATTTATTTTTAAGGATGCTGATTAGCATTCAAATAGTGTAGAAGATTTTTACTAATTATGCTGCAATGCTGGCCTCCAGAGACAAATAAACAATGCCTCAATTGAATGTTCATACTGATAGAGTTGGGGGGGGGGGGGACTATTACATAAGTTCATCTATTTTAGTCTATTGTTTAGCAACAATGATCAACATATCATTTCACACCTTAAGTAACACAGACCTGGAGTAATACTTAATGCAGTACCATGACACAAGATTTAAAAAACATTCATATCGAGAATAGTGGCTGAGTATCTACCATTCATCATCTATGTATCTCCAGAAATATGTACATTTAATACTAAAAAGCACCCTGTGCACAATTTTCACAATGTATTTAATACACACATTATTATTTACTACAAGCTTTTGTTTTGGTTTGTATTGCAAAATGTAGACAAACCAGCTACGTATGTTCATAAAGGTAGAAATCAGAGCATTTTTCCATTAGAAAATTGAAAATGAATTAAAATGAATGAAAACTCATACAGAAACCATAGGAATTTTACATTCTACAGGTTAAGTTCAGGGTAAGGGTTAGGCTGACTTACATTGACTAGCTTAGTTTACATTTCAATAACATTAAGGCTAACTTTTAGTTAACTTCACCATACACTCACAGTTATGGGAAAGATTAGTCTTAGAAAAATGGTTAGGTGTTCAAGGTGTTTAAGTAATTTATTTTTTGTTTGGGTTGTATCAGTACTTTATGCATATGTGCAAAGCTCAACTTTTATTTCGTACACATTACACAATTTGCTGTCCTAGCTCATTAGACCACTGAGAGAGCATAAACCAATTATTTTAAGGTGTTATCCCTCTAAAAAGCCATTGGTCCATGAGTGGAAATTGTCATTATAGACTACTATAATCTGAGAACAGCTCTACCAGTTTGCACTGAAACCTCGGATTTAAAGAGTTTTATAGTACATAAATGTGCTTAATCTGGATCAAAAACACCAATTAAATCAATGCCTTTTTTATTGCAGGAATCTTCTTTATTCTCAAGTCTGTTTATCAAATTTGCTCTTGTGTATTATAAGTACATCAGGGTCATCTGTCTCCGCCACCTAAGTAAACAATAGAAACAACTTATTGTCTCTCTCAGACTAATTGCAATATGCAGTTATATTTTTACAAGCCATTCAGAGACTAAGTGTTTCCACCAAAGGCCAGGTCAAAGCTCCAGTTGGAACACACATTTCCATCTCTATAGACCTAATTATTTTAAATCACTGCCAGTTTGCATTCTTCTAGTGGCATGGGCATTCAGCACGCACAAATAAACAAGGAAAGCAAGACAGAGTGAGAGAGTGAGTGAGGATGTATGATTTTGAGTGCATCTTAGACAGTAGAATCTCCCTCCACTTTTGAAGGGCACAAGGGGACAATATGAATGGAGACTGACAACAAAAGTGTTTTTCATCCATCTGAAGAAACAACAAATAACAAGCAATGCAAGCAGCAGTATGCCTGCCTGCCACATTCCACAATAACAGCCAGCTTATATTAAATCCCGTATTTCTTCAGCTTCAAGCGAATAGCCCTGCTATTTACTGCATCTCTCCAGAGCAGCGCATATGCAAAAGTCACCCTAATTTTTGGTCATAAAGGTGAGATCACATGGTGCTGATGGCATGGCTCACAAAAGAAGTGGCCAGCAGATGCAAATAAATATGCTTTCAGCTTAAAAACAGAACACCTACAGAACTAGTAGATGGAACTCATTGGAGCATCTGATGCAACTCACTGCAAAAGACAATTTAGGCAGACACAAAAATAGCACACACTGTCAGCTAACAATGCATCAGCGGATATTCTCCTTCATTGTATAATGAGTTATTTGGGTAGGCCTCTGTATGTAGACTGAAGTGTTAAAGTCTGAGGTTTTCAGCAGTTCTATGGATTTTGGTGCCCTATTTCCCAAGACATATGCAGTCACTGGATGCTGTGTATAGGGCTGGTCACTGTTCTCTCCACTAGTGTGTATGTGTGTGTGTGTGTTTCACTGCATGGATGGGTTAAATATGAAGTCTAACTAAGACTGGACTTGGAAATGAGTGAATTTTAGCAGTTTTCTGTGCTGGATTACTCGCTGATAATTCATCACTCAATGATGAATAGATAGGGTAAGTCTTGCTGTTTATGTGCACCATGCCTGTAGGTTACTCTGATCCTGAGTTATGAAGCCTAAAAAATGGCATGTAGCTGCTCACAAAATGTGCATCTCTGGTTCTATGAGTTAAAATGTCACAATATTTGCACAGTACAGAAACATCTGATATAAAACAGGAATTTGCTCAGTAGTGTTTACTTTCATGAGAATGCATTGGTCACACAAACCCTCCCATCAGATTAAATGAATGTGACAGGGATGTATAGTTGTTAGTTGTAGTTGTATAGAGTTGAATGATCATCACTTTTTCATCTTCATAAAGGGCACCCATTCCTGAGAATGACACTTTCAGCTGCATTTGTTGCATTTTAATGTAGGAGGACCACGATTCTGCAGCAGATGAGGTAGGATGACATTAACTTAGACAGGGTGGGATACAAGCCTTGACTGTTTTAAAATAGTTTCAGAAGCTGGAAAGTCCTTTACAGAAGTCTTTTAGTGTCATTGTCTATTAAACAGTAAAAGGGAAAAAAGACCCCCCCCTTCTCCCTTCCCCCTTAACGTCTAACTTCAACTTCTTATCAGAGCACAAAGGGGGAATCGAAACATTGGACCAGAAATGAAAGTGGCAAATCCAGTGTTCTTTATTTGAGTTCTCACACCCGAAGGCTTCCATATGTCAATCATCACTCTCTTTCACACTGTGAAAACCTGCCACAGAGCGAAAGTCAAGGTGAGTTTTTTTCTAAATGTGCTTCTTGTTCTAACATTGACACAGAGGTAAGTTCGGGAACAAAACTTATACTGCTCCACCATTATTGAATCATTTTCTTATCTGTCCAAATGACTGTACATAAGTGCTTTATTCAATCATACACGTCCAGAATGGAGAAACTGCAGGAGTGGTCAGAATGACCTGAGAGAAGGGTAGAGGGGGTGGGCTGAATGATAGAGAGGGAGAAAGAAATGAAAACACTGCTTAAAGGATGAGAGGTGGGTAATTAATCTCTATGAGCAAAGCACCAATGCAGAGAGATAGAGCTGAAATATACACAGCAGTCATAGATGGGGTCCAGAAAGTGGAATGTAAGTAAGGGGCTCACACATACACTACGCTTTTGATTACATTATACTTCAGATTTATCAATTTGGTCATTAACCTCTTAGATCGACATTTCGCTGGCATTTACATGCTGTTTTAGGCTTCATGACTCAGGATCAGAGTAACCTACAGACATGATACATACAATTACCATAACGTTGTGTAATAAATAGTATACAATCATTTGCAAATCCTTTTCAACTATATTCATTTAAATACACTACAAAGACACAATATTTAATGTTCAAACTGATAAACTTTTTTTTTTTTTTTTTGCAACTATTCACTCATTATGAATCTGATGCCTGCAACACGTTCCAAAAAAATAGGAACAGGGGAGTGTTTACCACTGTGTTACATCACCTTTCCTTTTAACAGCATTTGGAAACTGATGACACTAATTGTTGATGCTTTGTAGGTGGAATTCCATCTCATTCTTGCTTGATGTACAACTTTAGTTACTCAACAGTCTGGGGTCTCCTTTGTTGTATTTGGCACTTCATAATGTGCCAGACACTTTCAATGGGAGACAGGTCTGGAGTGCAAGCAGGCCAGTCTAGAACCCATGCTGTTGTAAGACATGCAGAATGTGGCTTGGCACTATCATGCTGAAATTAGCAGGGATGTCACTGAAAAAGATGTTGCTTGTATGGCAGCATATGTCGCTCCAAAACCTGCATGTACCTTTCAGCATTAATGGTGCCTTCACAGATGTGCAAGTTACCCATGCCATGGGCACTAACACACCCCCATACCATCAGAGAAGCTGGCTTTTGAACTTTGCAATCTGGACTGTCCTTTTCTTCTGTGGCCCAGAGAACACAACGTCCATGATTTCCAAAATCAATTTGAAATGTGGACTCGTCAGACTGCTGGACAGTTTTCCACTCTGCTTCAGTCCATCTCAGATGAGCTTGGGCCCAGAGAAGCCAGTAGCATTTCTGGGTGTTGTTGATATATGGCTTTAACTTTGCATGATAGTTTTAACTTGCACTTGTAGATGAAGCAACAAACTGTGTTCTCTGATAATGGTTTTCTGAAGTGTTCCAGATGTGGTAATATCCATTTTATAATTGCAGATATTTCTCCAGATTCTCTGAAATTTTTCATGACATTATGGACTGTATATGATGAAATCCCTAAATCCCTTGCAATTGCACATTAAGAGACATTTGTCTTAAACTGTTGGACTATTTGCTCACACAGAACCTTGCCCCATCCCTGTGAACAACTGAGCCTTTCAGGGAAGCTCCCTTTATACCCAATAATTGCAATCATCGGTTTTCAATTAACCTGTTTAACCTGTTTTCTTTTGTTGACCCTGTTCCAACTTTTTTGGAATGTGTTGCAGACATCAAATTTAAAATGCATGAAAATGTGCAAAAAACAATTAAGTTTATCCATTTGAACATAAACTATCTTGTCTTTGTATTGTATTCAATTGAGTATAGGTTGAAAAAGATTAGCAAATAATTGTATTCTGTTTTATTTATGTTTTACACAACATCTCAACTTCATTGTAATTGGAATTGTATATAACAAAATAATAATAGAGTGGTATGTTATTGTTTTTTTCTTTTTCCTTTATTTGGATTTATTTTGAAGTATTTTGAAGAACTTATAAATATTCTTGTCAATATAATTATTACAAATAACTCATAAGCATCTTTGCATTTTCAGCAAAAACTCTCTGTATGATCAATTTCCACCAGGATTTCTGAAGAAACAAAATCTAAAAAAAAAAAATTCAATATTTTAAAAGGGATCTCCTGGAAACAATTGGCATGTGTGTCTCCTATAATTACTTTTCCATTTTTTTGTGAATAAAAGAACATCAACCTAGGGTTATTATTCAGTGACATCCAGATTCCTCAAGGGCTATATAGAGTTATAATTAAGCAAACAACCAGGCTACAGCTAAAGGCCCATTACAGGATGCAAGTTCCTTTATTCTTTATGCTGGGAGTTTTCATTTATGTTCCTCTCTTTTTTTCCTGCCTGTCTCTTTAGCACTTCAGTGCTGGTGTTTTTGATTTAGTTTCTGTCTCCACACCACTTCTGCCCTTTGTCCTGCCCCTCAATTGGGTGTTATCTCTAGCCCCACCTCATAGTTATTTGTCACAGCTGGGCAGACATCTAGGGTTTATACGCCCCTCAGATTCCTCTGGTCCTCAGATGTGCATTGTTCTTTCATGGTCATGTCCTTCACTGTGGTTCCCAGTGTTCAGGTTGTTGATTAGATGGTTACTGTTCTGTTTGGATTACTGCTTTTGTGTTTTCTAGTGTTTCTGGGTTGTTTGTTTTCCATTCATTTTTAAGCAACTTCCCTCACTACTGAATTTAATGAAGCATACTTGAACTTGCATACTACCTCCTTGCCTCTGACATTATAATGGGCCCTTCTGCACCACTCATGTTGCTGCATAATAACATATGATATGTGCCACTTCATAGTTGTGAAGTTGTGTGGCTAATTCTAAAATGCACTGAAAATGAAACAAGGAAAACCTGTCTATGAGTAGATACATCCAAAATGTGACTGGTTATGTGCAAGTGTTATTGAAAGTGAGAAAGGAAGAGCTCCGACAGGCATGATGTACTGTGGAGAGTTAGTAGCACTGGTGCAGTCTGCTTGGTTTGTGTTCAGTAGTCAGAGACTCATTAAAAATGAAGCCAGTGGGGTGTTATGCTGTGGCTGCCTCGGGACAGTGCTGGAAGAGGGACTCCAGCGGAGACATAGCTAAGGGACAGAACACAAGATACAAATGGAAAATGACTGTAAGGAGTTTTCTTTGTTTGTTTTTTTTCTTCCAATGTAAATTAGCTTCAGGAAATACCAAGCAACAATAACATCACACAATAATCTATCCTGCATATCTGAGTATCAGTCAATGTGAAATTAAGGATATGTTCTATTGACATATATGTCATTTTAGTGAGCTATGAAAATTATTTTGTTCCCACAAAGGAAGCAGGTCAAAAAGAATTTAATGGAGACCTGCTTCCACCTGTCAGTAAAGTATCATTTAAAGGTGCCTTAGAATGGAAAACTGCATTGCAAAACTTGCATTGGTATAATTTAATAATTTTAGAACTCAAGGCCAATTTTGTGGGATGTTTTCTACATTTTTGGTGTTAGGGGTCCACAACCCGGGGCTGGGAATATTGTGAAAACACATCCGGTTCAGGCCATGTGCTGTTAATTTCCCAGTCAGAGCCTGAGTGAACTCAAAAGCAGGGCTGCTCAAAGCAGGATTAGAACCTGGGGAACTCACTGCCCTATGAGGCTTGGGAGTGCTTGGAAACTGGTAGCGGTTATAAGGTCTGTGTAAAAGGGGTTTTGTTCTTTTAGTACTTTAATAAAAATAAAAAACAATAAACAGTGCTGGTTGATGTGTAATTTAGGTGTCTATCAGTAATATTCCTTCATACGACATTTATTCTGAAATTTGAATGCTATTTATTCTGAAAAATGAACAGTTGTGACAGTAACTTCAGGAGAATATGTCTTGTTGATACTGAATAGCAGCTCATTATCTCCAGAGAATGAATGTGAGAAAGTGCCCTCCAGCACGGTGAGGGTCATGGTTTTTGATTTCTTCAGTGATTTTAATACCATTCAGCCCGCTCTCCTATGTGACACGCTGATAAAGATGCAAGTAGACACCACCCTTGTGTCCTGGATTGTTGACTACCTGACTGGCAGACCACAGTATGTACACCCTCTACACCACAGACCTCATCTACTGTACTGAAACATGCCATCTTCAGCATTTTTTGATGACCCTGCAATAGTTGGATGTATCAGCCTGTGTTATGAGGATGAGTATAGGGAGATGGTGAAGGACTGTCAGATGGTGTGAGATGAACCATATGGAGCTTAGCATATGGAGCTCCATTAGCATGGAGCTTAACAAGGTACCAGTGACTCAGGGGTCAATGTGGACACTGTGGAGGAATAAATGTATCTGGGAATAAATATTGACCATAAACTGAAGAACACTGATGCCCTTTACAGGAAGGTCCAAAGTCACCTCTATTTTCTGAGATGCATGAGGTCCTGTAACATCTGTTGGATGATGCTCAGGATATTCTGTGAGACTGTGGTGGCAAGTGCTATACTAGGGCAGTAGGCTGAGGGTGGCACATGCCAACAGACTCAACAAACTGAACTGTAAGGCTGGTAATGTTGACCTGGACTATGATGGCAGTGTCGAAGAGGAGGATGTTGTCTAACCTACAAGCCATATGGCTATTAAACTCTATAATGAGTGACCACTACAAACCATGATGGTTCATTTGTTAATTTTATTTTATTTATCTGTGCAATAATACTTTGAACTACATTACACAGGATGTTCATATTTATTTATTATCATAGCCACTGCTTTTCATAAGTACTTTAACATGTATATATTTCCAAAGTGTTTATTCTGCTTATCCATTTAAAGTAGTTTGAAGTGTTTATTATTTTATATAAATGGGTATATCTGTAATAATTCACAATTCACTCTAGAATTAATAAAGTATTTCTGATTCTGATTAAAAAATGTGAACTTCTTTAATTCTGTCTCTACATGTCGACACAATTGATCTCTCACTTATACTATTTTTTTTCTTTTCACTTAAACTTAATGAACATGACTTAAAGTGCCATTTCTTATGTAAATAGATTAAATTGAATTAGATTAGATTCAACTTAATTGTTAAGGTACATAATACAGCCAATGAGATGCAAAAACAGAATATTGTTTACATATGAAGTGCATGAAAGTAACTGAAGCAGGTGATGAATTGAATTTAACTGCAAAGTCATTCCCTGTCATGAAAATTATCTTCACATCACAAAAATGACTGCATACCAGCCACTGCATTTCAGCCCTACGAAATGGCCTGCTAACATAATTTCAGTGATGATCTAGCTCAGGAAACAAGGTTAATGAGGACAAGACAACTGATATCACTCTGTCATGCTTATTAGAAGAGCAGACTGGCTGCTTTAAAATGGAAAAGGTGTTTTTAAGATTTTGTCTATAAACCATAGTTACTTCCAAGGAAAGTCATCATTGCATTGCATCAAAGGGGTTTCAAAGGGCATTGCTGCTTGTTAGACAGCACCCCAATTAACCATTAATCAAATCATCAAGATATTCAAGGTGGTTTAACTACATTTAAGAAATTTTCAGGGTACCCAAGAAAGTCAAGCAAGGATTAGGTGTATCTTCAAGAGGATGCAGCTACAAGATCAGGTCACCACCAGTGCAGGTCTGCATGGTAGAGTGGCCAGACGGAAGTCACTCCTCGGTAAAAGGCACATGACAACCCATAGGGATTTTGCCAAAAAGCACCCAAAGGACTCTCAGACCATGAGAAACAAAATGATTGAACTTTTCCACTGAATGCCAAACATTATGTCTGGAGGAATCCAGGTGTTCATCACTTAGCCAATACCATTCCTACAGTGAAGTATGGTGGTGGCAGCATGCTGTGGGAATGTTCTTCTGTAACAAGAACTGGGAGACTACTCAGGTCTGAGGGAAAGATGACTCCAATGAAATACAGAGACATCCTTGATGTTCTGTACTCCTGCTCCAGAGCATTCTGCACCTCAGACTGACCACATTTATCCTCAAACAGGACAATGACCCTAACCCACAGCCAAGATAACAAAGGAGTGACTTCATGACAACTCTATGAATATCCTTGAGTGGTCCAGACATGAGCCCAGACATGAACCCTAATGAGCATCTCTGGAGATATCTAAAAATGGTTGTGCACTGATGCTCCCCATTCAATCTGATTGAATTTGAGAGGTTCTGCAAAGATGAATGGGAAAACCTTTCCATAAACAGGTGCAAGCTTCTAGTCTTATACTCACAAACACTTGAGGCTGTAACATTAATATTGTAATATTAAATAATGCAGAAACAGCACAGAGTAACAGCACAGAGCAGAAATAATCTGAATGTCATGCAAACAAGGACAGTGTGAATTGTTCCTTTGTATGAAAAAAAAATACATTACACAAGACATTGTACATCAAGCAATGTGACTATTGTGCATTATGCACATGTCACAACAATTCAGAAATTATATATAGTGCAGCTGTATACAGTATCTTATACAGCTAGAAATAAAATCAAACGATTACATCAAATTAATTTGTATAACACTTTTTACAATTGATGTTGCAGTAACAACTTTACAGAAGTCCAAAATAAAAAAGATCAACAATAAATAAAGTATTAAAACCCCAAATTAGCAATCCAAAGGGTTGACAGTGGCAAGGAAAAACTCAGAGCTGAAGGAAAAAACATTGGGAGGAAACAGACTCATAAGGGAGATGGTTAAACGATACATTAAGAAAAGCATGATAAACCCTCTAGATAGGGAGTATCTGCACAGATTCTCTCATATCCCAAAGATGTTCAAATGGATTCAGATCTGGTGACTGACAAAGCCACTGAAGAACAATGAATTCATTGTCCTGTTCATGAAACTAGTTTGAGAGGGCTCTCTGCTCATGAAGGGATGTACCTTCACCTATAAAAGTCCTATATGGTCAGGTGTTCCTAATAAAGTTACTGGTGAGTGTATTTAACCTACATGGTGGAGTAAGACTGATTCTGATTCCACAGAAAAAGACACTTTTTACATTTTACACTAGATACCTTCTAGGAAACTGCACACACAGCTTTTCAGAGTAGTGAGACTGTGGAGACCTTATTTCTCCACTGGTGTTATTTAGAAGGTGTCATTGTTGAGAGTGATGGAGAGCTTGCAAAGCACATCAGGGTCTATTTGCATTTGAAAAGAGCTTTCAGAAAAGCTTAATAGAAGCAACATTAGAATGTGAAATAGCTGCATCGTTGAAGGGGCATCACCTTGCCACAATACAGGAACAGCAGAAGTTGAAGTTGTAGAGATTCTCTTGCTTTTTTTTTCTGGACAGTATGCAAAAAATGAGCTAGCACTATGATCCAAGGATTGTGGGTTCAAATCTAAGGTCATGTTGTTTGCCAATGGATGCCAAAGTCCAAAGTCAGAGAGATTGGTTCTAATTAAGTAGATGGGGATCTCTTCACACAAAATACAATGCTTTCCATCACAGGTGTCTATTAGTCACTGTATCAGAACTGGGGACCTGGAGATTTCCTCCAAGTGTATTGGCTACCCAGCAATGATGTAATGGTGGCAGTACAAAAAGAGGTGGCGACTGGCTTCACATGTATCAGAGGAGGCATGTGCTTATTGGGAGCATTACATGTGATGGGAGGAGAGTTCAAATGGGGTTGGGTAATTGGCACTTTGGGTAATAATAATAATAATAATAATAATAATAATAATAATAATAATAATAACTGTCAATCATAAAAAATATGCTGCTTACATTGATTAATTTTCAATCTATGCTCTCAATGACATGTTCTTATTTATATTTTAACCTCTCGATTGCTTCTTTCCTGCTCCTGTCTCATATTTCCATGTTCTTGGCCACTGTCCCGAGCAGTGCAGCGATTCAGCACAAGGCGAGCAGCAGGTGGTCGTAAGCCTTCACTCAGCCAGTCTGAGAGCCCTTATCCATCCCAAAAAGGCACTTTATCTCATTTATGAATTTGTGTGTGTTGTATATTCAGGCCTGTGTGAGTGCAAAAATGGCCATTGAGTGTGATCAGCACCTAATCTGCACGCTGCCACAGCACCAAAGAGATTTAGATGAGACATATGTGATGAAACATATGCAATGCACAATCCAAGACAGGTGAGCCCTCATGCCACTTCAAGACAAAGAGCTTTTACCAGAAATAACACACAAGGGTGTCAGTTACAGATTGCTGAAAGTGTGTGTGTGTGTGTGTGTGTGTGTGTGTGTGTGTGTGTGTGTGTGTGTGTGTGTGTGTGTGTGTGTGTGTGTGTGGTGAATGGGGCTGTCAGAGAGTGATTGAGAAGTAAGGAAGTAAAGGGGAAAAAATAAGAGTAAGAGAAAGAGGCAGGGAATAGAGACAGCAAGAACATCAGTAGATAGCATTAAAATCACCTCCTTGTTTCTACATTCTGTGTCCCTGTTTTATCAGATTCCATAATTATAAATTATACACTTCTATAATTACAGACTATAGTCCATCTGTTTCTCTGCTTACTTCCTTAGCCCCCTTTTACCCTGATCCTTAAAGGTCAGGACCACCACAAAGCAGGTTTTATGTGAGTTCTCAGCATTGCAGTGACACTGAAATGGTGGCAGTGTGTTAGTATTTATTTCACTGGTACAAGTAGGTCAGACACTGCACCACTGCTGAAGTGTTTGTGTCCACTCACTGTCCACTCTATTAGTCACCTAGCTGAGAATAACCCACAAAACACATAATACATGCTTTGGTATTAGAGAGTGTAGGAGTGGGAGGAGTGAATGTGTGGTCAATGTGAGAGCAGGGAGGAGCGAGTGTGTCATCAGTGTGAGAGGTGGGAGGAGTGACTGTGTAGTCAGTGTGAAAGTAACGGGGAGTGAGTATGTGGTCAGTGTGAGAGCAGGGAGGAGAGTGCAATCAGTGTAAGAGGTAGGAGGAATGTGTGTGTGGTCAGTGTGAGAACTGTGAGGAGCAAGTGTGTGGTCAGTGTGAGAGCTGTAACGAGTAAGTGTGTGGTCAGTGTGAAAGCAAGGATGAGTGAGTGTGTGGTCAGTGTGAGAACCATAAGGAGCAAGTTTATGGTCACAGTGAGAGCTGTGAGGAGCAAGTGTGTGGTCAGTGTGAGAGCAAGGAGGAGTGACTGTGTGTTCAGTATGAGAGCTGGGAGTAGTGAGTGTGTGGTCAGTGTGAGAGCAAGGAGATATGAGTGTGTGGTCAGTGTGAGAGTGGGGAGGAGCAAATGTGTGGTCAGTGTGAGAGTGGGGAGGAGCGAATGTGTGGTCAGTGTGAGAGATGGGAGGAGCGATTGTGTGGTCAGTGTGAGAGCTGGAAGGAGCAAGAATGTGGACAGTGTGACAGAGGGGAGGAGTGAGTGTGTGGTCAGTGTGAGAGCTTGGAGGAGCGAGTGTGTGGTCAGTGTGAGAGCAGGGAGGAGTGAGTGTGTGTCAGTGTGAGAGCACGGAAGGGTGACTGTGAGTTCAGTATGAGAGCTGAGAGGAGTGAGATTGTGGTCAGTGGGAGAGCAAGGAGATGTGAGTGTGTGGTCAGTGTGAGAGTGGGGAGGAGCAAATGCGTGGTCAGTATGAGAGTAGGGAGGAGCAAATGTGTGGTCAGTATGAGAGATGGGAGGAGCGAGTGTGTGGTCAGTGTGAAAGATGGGACGAGCGAGTGTGTGGTCAGCGTGAGAGCTGGGAGGAGTGAGTTTGTGGTCAGTGTGAGAGCTGGGAGGAGTGAGTGTGTGTCAGTGTGAGAGCAAGGAGGAGTGTAAGAGTGGGGAGGAGTGTGTGTGTGGTCAATATGAGAGTGGGGAGGAGCAAGTGTGTGGTCAGTGTGAGAGCTGGGAGGAGCGAGTGTGCGGTCAGTGTGAGAGCATTGTGAGTGGGGAGGGGCAAGTGTAGGGTCAGTGTCAGCAGCAAGTGCATGATCAGTGTGATGCAGGGAGGCATTTCCTCCTTCACTGCCCAAAATCCAAACCAACATGTCAGCACTGTAATTATTAATGCCTTTATTTTACCTCTGCTCTTACTCGTGTACTCATTAGGCATTTTAATGAAGCTACTTAAACATGAATAATTTTCCATTTTTGTGCCAAATAAAATGATAGAAAGAGAGAGAGGGTGAGAGATAAGTAAGATCATAGACGTTGTGAGTGAAGGAGTCGAGGCAAGGAAAGGATCGAGGGATTGCAGAGGGGAGGAGATTTGTCCTATTGCTCTTCACTTTCAGCCTGGCTCTCAAAGGCCTTGCTCCGCTCTCCAAACAGAGAATATGTATTATAAAGTCAACAGAGCCATTGTCTCATCTCTCGCTCCTCTCTCATCTTATCCTCCGACATTTTTAAGTGCTGTTTACTCGATCCTTTGCAGATAGAGACACCTGTGAAATACCTATTCAGTGAAACTGTTATATTAAAGTAGCCCAGCATGAAAACTCACGTTCCACTTCCATTAATCTGAGTCCCTGCATGGAACCATATGGTGGCCTGCATTAGCAGATCTGACAGTGTGAGTGGATTTTTGTTCAGTATCTCCTCAGTAACTCTCAAGAGAGGCATTCCTCCTGTGATTACACCACACCTAGCTCACATAGTACCCAGATATTTGTTTGCCATCCAAATAAAACCCTCTCTCTATCTCTAAAATCCCCAGTGCTTGGCCTGCAGACAAGCAATCATGGATGTGGACACCTCTTCTAATGAATGTGCTCAGTTCCTTTAAGTTGCACCCATTATTGACACAGGTGTGTTAATGTGTAAGAGTCTAATCCCTGTATAGCAGTGTTGCCCATAAAATGCAGATAAATACAAACCTATTGGCACCATGTCTAATGTCAGGTGCTCCATCCAGTACTTTTGGGATGAGTTGGGGATGAGGTGGGATGGTGATCATTCAACATCATGGCCTCTCTAACACACTTTTTGCTGAATACAATCAAATTCTCACAGCAGTGCTCCTAACAGAATCTAGTGGACAGTTTCCCCTGGTCAGTAGTGACAGTTACTCCAACAAAAGCATTTGTTTTAATACCCTTGATTTCAGAATAAACACTTTTTTAAAGCATACCATCACAGCATGGGTCATTATTAAGGAGGAACTGATTCATTCCCACACGCAGCAATGGATTTGGCATTTAAGGCTGACACTGCAGTTGACTGTTTTGAAAATTGTTTTACATTATGCTTAATAATTTAGAAGCTTTTCCAGATGGGTGCAGTAGAGTTTGAGGGATTGTGGGCATTTTCATGGTTCACATGAAGAGAAATGCATTAGGTGCAGGAAGGACTCAGCAGCTAATGGAACAGTGAATGGTGGACGTGGAATACAGGTGAAAAACAAATAGTGCACTATATATCACTGTATATATATATGTACTATAGACATTGAAAAATATGGACATTTGATCCTAATTTGAACAATACTGAGAGGTGCAGATGATGTAGTTACACAGATCATATGTATTGTGTAAATCGTTATTGTTCAAATAAATAAATAAATAAATAAATAAATAAATAAATAAATAAATAAATAAATAAATAAATACCCACATTTATTATTTAAACTGTGTAAAATTAGAATCAGGCACAGCACACCAGCTGCAAATAATAAGAACATGGCAAAAGAGGATTTTTTAACCTTATTTAAAAGTAACCGTATTTAAAAATATAATGTTTGTCATTTTGTCCATTAACCCATGTTTACAGAATTTTAAAGAAAACAATTCATATTGTAATTTTACTATTTGAATATTTTGTCAGTTTCAATTGTTTTCAGCTAGAATAAATAGGTCAGACTTTGGGGAAAAAACCTGAAATCTGAATCAGCCAAGAAATCTGTAATTGGAGCATCTCTATTTTTTTTTCTTGCCAGGCCAGGCTGTCTTAACAAGTTCAGGCCAAAAGCAGACCATGGGTTTGTAAAGACATCTTAAACAATCCTAAAATGTCACCACATATAGATCTTTCCATAGCTGATGTCAAAGTGCAGCAACTATCATCAAACAAGTTAGATATTCATGGGAGGTGTATGTGAGGGCCAGGCTCAATATGCATCTATCCCAAGCACACTGATATTAAAATATTAAGGTATCTGTAAAATGTTGTGCTTTTACAAACCAATGTAAGACTAATCAACATCTAACCAACTCCTGTTTTGCAAGATAAAACTAACCCTAGCCAACTGTTAGCTGGACTGAAAAACCCCCTTTGAAAATGTGACAAACAGACATAAAAGGCAGACAGTTTGTGTCTGCTGGAGATGTGGAATATATTCGGATGAATCATCTTCCCTAAAGAGAGCAAAATATAGGGATGCAGGAGAAAGTGTATTCATAGCCTAGTGCATTTGACGCTCAGCCAAGGAGCTATGGATTTTAAGCTGATTTTATCTCATGATAACTCTAACCTGCCTGCAGCCTCTCTACCTATGTCGTTTTGTCTGTCTCTCAAAGGTAAACACTCAACAGCCAACTAATCTGTACTCTTACTCACTCTCTGCTTCCACTAAGCAATGCATCATCAATGTTAATGCTACACGTCCAGTAGGCTAGAAAGAGCCAAAACTTTGATCAAATTGACTGGATTGTAGCTGCAATTCCTACTGTATAAGAGCTCAACAATGCCTGGCAACCACTCTGAAAGACTCTGTATTGCACAGCTGTCGAAGGAATATATGACTGTAGCCCTGGGTGACCCATCACAATCCGGCTTTCCGCCAGTTTTTTTAATAATTCATGCTCAATTACAATCCACTGGCTGAAGCATCACTGACATCCAGTCAGATCCCTACACACTCAGTCAGGCCGAGATGCATGCATCCTTGTGCTTGATACCAGAGCTCCGAGGGCTCTACTGCAGGGCCAGTGACCTTGGGGCAGGGATAAGGCCTAGGGCAGGGAAACTGCCAATGGTGCATTTCGTGGCTGTTGTGGTAGGCTGGAGGGAATTTCTATGTGCACTGCAGTGAAACACCAAAGAGCTCTCAGGACAAACACATCAGTGTGACTACATTGCAAATATTCAGTATAAAGTCAGCCTCTCTCACAAACCCAAAAGTGTACATTGGCAACAATGTTGCTCCAACACTCTTCATTACCTTAGAACCTCTTGCAACAATCTCTTGATCTGCTTTCCATCTTTATTTAGAAGAATTTGTCCAGACACATATATGAATGTTGCCAACGATACTATTATCATTGACCTGATCTCCAGGAATGATGAGAAATCTCCTGAGGAGGACATCATACAATAACCTGGTGTCAGATCAATATCTGGGCCTCTATATACCAGTTAAAAAATATTTGTTATATGAACTCTTTGCACCCAACGGTGAACTAACCTTATCCCTACTACACCCAAGAGATAAACTTACATGTCGTTATAACTATGGAGAAAGTGGTTTTTTTTTCACAGCTAGAGGCCAACGTGTCAAATCTGGGGATTCTCAGCTGTTTTCTTTTTTTCAGTCACAATATTAAACAGGTTGGCTGAGTGTGAATTCTGACTGAGAAAGTGTACAATCATATTTAGAGCCTTTATTATTCAGCTGCTATTCCTAATGCTAAAAATATTATGGTTATTTGGCAGCTGTTAACCCTTAGGGCAATAGCTCTACTAATTGTATGTTTTCCCCATTTTTGACATTGCCTCTTATTTGTAATAACACAGTAATTACATGAGATAGTCACATGTCATATGTTGATCTCTTTATGGAAGGCCTTTGGTTTCTGAAATATGTAATTACTTGATGTGTAAATACTATCAGAAGTATATATCTAGTGAAGTGCCATGGAGTTCTATTCTGTAGATAATGAAACTGATATTCATTATCAATCCAAAGACAACAGGGTCAACATAACATACTTTCTTACCTCAAGTCTAGATTTCAGTTGAATTTCATAAATTCTTGACCATTTTACATAAACTAGTTGTCTAAGTGCATTTTCCTGACGTTTTTCATATCTTCTTAATTGCACTTATGTTTAAAGACACTTGCTTATAGCATAATACTAACCACTGTTTCATAACAAACTGTTCAAAACAAAGAAAAAAATATTGAAAAAACATACTCATGGATGTGGATGAGTTGTTTAAGTGGTTGAAATATGTTTACCAGAAACCTAAATTAACTAAAGTACAGTACTATATGAATACATCTGTATATACATGTTTATTTATGTATTTTTTCTTCATCATATGAAACAGCCCCCTTCTGGGTCGGTAGGTCCACTATTGATGCCTCTGCTTTCAAAAATCATCAGCTGTAAAATTTTAACAAGCCATTTGATGTAGACTGAATGAGGAATGAAGGGTTTCAGACTTGATGGGTAAGTTTTTTGAGTGTCCATTGGTCAGTTTAATATTACACATAGATGAATGCACCAATCCACAACTGTCAGATGACTGACACACGGACCCACCAACTAAACACAATGAAAAGCACTAGTTGAGTTTTTCTTTCTTCATAAACCTGTGACCACTGGTCAATTTCACAAAAAAACATAGACACAAATCCAGCAGTCACAGATGTGATGCAGATGACGGACTCACAAATCCACCAGCAGAAGACAAGTTTCTCAACCCTTCTCCAGAGCCTCATAACTCCAGATGTGAGTCATGTATAAACTGATACAATAAGATGGAATCAAAATGGCAAACACTATAGATTCAGATGAGGATTTGTGTGACATATTACCACAAAGCTGTTTAAAAGAAACCCCAAGTTTGATGTGCTGGTGTGTTCATCAACCCCAGAGGATTAAAGAAGCATTATGGTACATAATAACTGTATTGGTGCAGTTTTGTGACTGGGGCCCAACTAGGGCAGTGGAGTGTAATTCATTGTTATAAATACACATCATTCTTTAAGCACACTGCTGCATAATGCTACTTTAAAACAAAAAAATTAATTAATTTACACTAGATGTGCTTGATGTCAACAGAGCAACTCAACTGTTTTGAGTGTACATAACAATGTAAAGTTGTGCAAAGGGTTGTCCATCAGCCAAATTACCCAACCAAACATGGTTCTGTTATCAAAACCAGATCTTAAATAAATGAAATAGAGTATATAAACAAAAAAATATATATATATGGACACACACAATACACCTACAGGACCTTGTACCATTAAAAAAAAAATAGTGTGACCAATATGGGGTTGGTCCAACTTTGCAACTTTAACAGTAGGTCTGGACACTTTTATGCACTATGCTCTTCAGCAATTAGCAAAACACTGTGTAACTCTGTAATGTAGTTTGACACTTTGTGGTTGAGTTCCTGTAGTTACTAAATGCTTCCACTTTCCCATAATATCACTCACAGTTGATGGTGGAATATCTTGGGAAAAATGTCTTGTTGCTCTAGTAGCAGCCTATTACAGCACCATGCTGGAGTTCAGTGAGCTTATTAGAACCACCCATTTTTTCACTAATGTGTGTAAAGGCAGACTGCATGGCTAGGTGTTTTTTTTTTCACCTGTGGCAATGAGACCAAATGAAACACCTGAATTCAATGATTAAAAAGTGCATCCCAATACATTTGTCAATGTAATGTATCACCGTCACCAAAGTGGCTACAGCCTCTTAACTGTATAACAACAAAACAGAGCACAAAAAGTTTCTTAATACCTCATTGGATTTCTTCTGAAAAAAAAAAAAAGGCTTTCAACTGAGAGTTTGTCCCTCGTTTGCTGCAGACTTGTCCGAGAGGCGGTTACACTAGATGTTAGTGCACCGTGTCCAGGACTTGATTACATGCAGCCACAAGAACAGATTAAAGTGAGATTAGGTACTGATATTGGATGAATCGTTCTGGATCACAAACACCAGTCCAACTTATCCCAAAGGTATTCTATGTTCACTGCTTTTCTTAGGGTGTTTAGATATGTGGTTATACAGTACACAATGTAACAGCTAAGCTCTAAGCTGCAACTTTGATTTTATGTCTACCTGCTTTTGTTGTTTTTATTGTTGATGTCTGAAAACTGCAGAGACGTGTTCTGAGAATTGCACTGCACCCTGTACAGCTAACAAAGAGCTTTGATTTGAAGTGTGCTGACACACAGCTCCATAGAAATGCAAGGACAGATTACATCAGTGTGTAGTCAACATCTACAGATCTACAGATTTCCTTACTACAACAAATACCCCACTGTAAATGTGACAAGGATGATTATCTTCATCTAGCTTTGAAAAAAATGGTTTGAACACCTGACAACTGTAGCTGTAGCCTAATATGAGTGTCTAATTCTGTAGGATGTACTTATTCTGGAACAAGAATAAGGTTGCATAGAACGTTTTTTGTCACCCTCAAAACCGAATAAGATCTGCCCAGGGAGTCTTTGTAGCTCATGTAATTTCAGCTACTCTGAACTAGAAGAAAATACAGGCCAATGAAATATTGTTTCATATAAATGAAAAAAATCGATGTAGCTCATTAGCCTAACGTTGCATCATTATGCTAAACTGTGGGTCCCCTCCTTCCCACTCTCATTAATTCATCCTTCGCCTCTCCACACAGAAATGAACTGAGGCTGATACTGCTAATAAGTCCTGTAATCTGTGCAGGCAATAGTGACATCCCAGAGCAGATATCCAGAGAGAGAGAGAGAGAGAGAGAGAGAGAGAGCGCAAGAAAGAGAGAGAATGATTCACTGCTCTCCCACACATACATACAGCATCCCCAAATGTCCAATATTTATTACAATACCTAACTCTATTGCCTTTTTACTCATTATATACCAGTATTACATATTTCAGGGATGTATTTTATGCACTCATCATCAAAAAGCAGTCAACTTAGCTAAACAGTATTTGAATTAACCAAATTTTCTGGCCCTGCTTACAGCCCATTTCATTTGGTATTATTGTTGTTGCTGATTTTTTTTTTTTTATTTTCCCACGGTTACACTATTACCAACATCAAAGGATCACAGTACACAGTACACAGATTTCTTGAAATCAGAGAGTTTGTGTGCAAGATGAGGTCTCAGAAAATTTTCACTAAATTATTTTGATGTAGCTGTTTTTCCCATCAATGTACAGACTCTATTAATACAGAAAGTAAATTCAATGTAAATGTAATATGCTATAACTATGTGATCTATTATGTGATTACATTTGCTACATTGTTATCAATAGTACAGGAAAGTGACCATGAAACTCTAGACTTCTAAGGATTACAGTACTTGATATATTGTTTCACTAAGACCTTTTTAGATGAAACATATTGCATAGAAAATAGCCCAAAAGCTCCAAGGCATTTCTTAAATGAACTACTGAAATGCTGCCAGAAAAAAAATAATTTAGCTTTTTTGTTTGGATCAAATCAAATCAAAAGTGAGGGTTCATGTCTATCAGATTGTAAACTCATTGTAAATGTAATTAACTTTATGCTGTGATCCTGTGATTCATTACGTGGCTAAATCAGTTATTCTTTTACCACCAGCACAAGAATGTGACAATGAAACTCTGGACTTCTAAATATTACAGTACATGGTACATGTTATTATTATTTTTTTAATAATTCTCACTGCATATAAAAAAGCCCAAATGCTTTGAGGCATTTGTCAAATATTGCAGTTTGAACTTGAAGTTTTGGGGAGCTGCCAGAAAATAACTTGTCCTGACTATACACTGCATCACTATGTCAAGGTCATTAACATCATTCCATGAAGAAAATCTACAAATTTCACTGTCATCCCAAACTAGACTTTCACTGAAATAAAATCTATTCATTTCATCTTTTTATGAATTGAAGGTGCACCTGCAAATCCAGTGGGAATCTGAAATAATCCAAAGCCAACTGTACGTATTTCTGCCTTTCAAAGCTTTTAAAAGCAAAGCATTCCCTGAAGTTGTTCCCTAGTTTGTCAAAAAAAAATCATATTTGCAAGATGACCTTTTCATATTCCACCAGGGAAGTCACATTTATACTGACTCAGAGAGAATTTCTACTTCTTTGTTTTCAGTCCTGTTTTCAGCAAAACATACTGAGAAATCAAGCCAAAGCTCCCAATGGTTCCACAAAAAAAGAGAACACGAGTGAAGGGTGGACCTGTCAGTCACCTTTCAAAGGGAAAACACAGATACACATCAGGACAGGCTGCGCAAAATCTAAACACAAGGGTTATGGTGGGTTCAGCTCTCGAAATGCACTGTGCTGTTTTGTGACTCAGTGCAAGCTCAATCTCCTAGCTGACAGCCCACTCTTTGGGATCCCCCTGTGCTACTGCCGAATGGCCGCTTATCTGGGGAATGAAAGAAAAAAAAACTTGAATCCAATAAATAACTCACACAGGAAAGTACCGCAACTGCCTCTACAAACAGGGCTCAATACCCATTTAGTGAGCCTGTAAGGCCTTCTCACCCAGTGCTTCAAAATGTACAATAACATTGCCAAAAATACAAGACCATGCAAAATATGCTTGCAAAAGTGTACAGATTTCTATGTGGAGCCTGTCTGAGGCAGACACTTTCTATTTGACTAGTCTTTGAATTATGTATCAGCCAGAAGCCGGTCGCTAGTGCTATCCTTTCAGTCAAAATAAGTGCATGTTAAAATAGTCTCTGATTCTGACTGCAGGTGTACAAAAATGGCAAACTGGCCCCAGGGACATCTATACCGGAAAGAAAGATTTATCTCCAGAACTCTGCTTTAGGAAGACAGCAAAATTGCAAGCCATACAAGACAGCACAGAGTCTTTTTGAATACAGCAGAATGTGTACAGTTCACTTGAATGGGAATAGCAATTACTACTCTATTGAAACATTGTTATGATAACCACTGTAATTGAGAGTGAGGTCAGGGGCTAATGAAATTTAATAATTACTGCTTCATAGATTTGAGTAATTACAGGGCTGGATAAGCTGCATACACTGATTAGCTGTAACATTAAAACCACTGACAGGTGAAGTGAATAGCACTGATTATGTGGTTACAATGGCACCTGTCCAAGGGTTATACTTGCAAATTAGGCAACGAGAAAACTATCAGTTGCAGAAGTTAGGTGTGTCACAATAACTATTTTTGTTTGGACAATATAGAAATATACAGACATCCGGAAATAATTTTGAGTCATGTATCTGTCATGTTCTAGTTCTGTTCACTTCTTGTTTCAGTTGTTGTACTTTCCCATGTGCTCCTAGCACATGCTTTGTGTTTGTTTTGGTCCTGTCTCCTCCCTTGCTCCGCCCATTCCCAGCTGTGTCTCATTGTTACCCTGCCCCTTCATAATCAGTTTGTCCCAGGTGTGGTCAATGTTGTCTTGTATTTAAGACCCTTTTCTCATCCTGTCTTTGCTAGTGCTTTTGTTTCTTCCATGGGGTTTTCATGGTGAGCCATATTGACAAGAATCAAACTGTGATGACTAGATAACTGGGTCAGAACATCTCCAAAACATCGGGCAGGCCTTGTGGTGTGTTTCTGGTTTGCAATGATTAGTACCTACCAAAAGTGCTCCAGAGAAGGACAACTAATGGACTAGCAGAACCAAGGTTCATTGCTTTCATTCATGAAGACCTGCCTGACAACTCACAAAAGTAGGACTTAAAGTATCAACTTTTCACCCGTTAAAGGATCCAGTGTCTTAGTGCACTTCCAAAGGTCTTTTGGAGTCCATGCCTATGTGGTTCAGAGCTGTACTGGCTGCATAATTGAGAACTTCACAATATTAACCAAGTGGTTTTGATGTCACGACTGATCAGTGTATGCACTGTAGCTCTAGCAACATTAAGTAAAGTGCAAATACATAAGGTGGGAACTCAAATAACCCAATTTTCCACAATTATAGGCCACAGCAGATATGACATTATGACTCTTATGAGATTCAAATAGAAATAACACTGCTCCTGGCTCAATCCACAGCCCAGTGCATTCGTGACTTCTGTACATTAGCTTCCACGCATCAAAGCCTAGTATTTAATGATGCACTGCTTCATGCTCATAGACCATGAAAATGACTGTTAATTATGTAATGGGAAACTTAGAAATTAAAATAGCAATGTGGTTGTAAGGATGGGTGAAAAACTTAGGTGCAAGTTCCTCGCAGTAGTAAAAAAAAAACACAGGAGAAAAAAAAAAAATATATACCTATATGTAACATAGAGTATTTATATATTAACTTGCACTAATCATTATAAATACATTATTGCACTGCAACATACATTAAATAATGCACCAACAATGATTTGTTGGAATGGAAGGAAACTTTCTGTGTGACTACAATATTAGTACCGTCTAGAACCTAAACATATACCTGAACCATAAACTAACCTTATCCTTGATAGATATATATATATATATATATATATATATATATATATATATATATATATATATATATATATATTATGAGAATACATAATATCAAGGGATACACTGGTACATTCCAGTTCAACATTACAGGGATTTGAACGGCGGAGGCAGTTTTCTGAAGAATAATTTGCCCTGTAAGTTAAGAGCAGCTACACACTCAAGACTGCCAGCGAGTGACATCAGATGTCATGGCTAAAACAGCAGAAAAGTTTAACATATTACTCACAAAGATCAAACCCTTATCTATTGTGATAAAGAATCTGAGGTACCGATTGAAGATTTCAGACAGATGTTTCTCACTGTAAATGAAATTCGAAGGTGAATATTAATATGGAATATTAATATGGAACAAAGGAGAGAGCGAGACATTGAGAGAAACAGGAACCAAGTGACCTTCTCATAACTGCTGTTGGAGGAAATCACAGATGCTCTCTCCAGAAGATTGTAAGATCCAGCTCCAAATGCTAAGTTCAACTGATCCATCCCTAGACTCTTAAACTACAGTACTACAAAGGGTTCTTTGAGTGATGCCAACAGCAGTTCTCAATCCTGGTCCTGGAGGAATCCCTGCCATGAACATTTTGTGTAACCCTTGTTCTGAACACACACCTTTTCCAGACGAACATAATGTTTCAGAGCTGCGAACATCTAAAATTTGCAGAGCAGGGGGCCTTCTAGGACCAGAGGTTGGAAACCACAGCACCAAAGCAGAAATAGTCCAGTAACCAACTGGAAAATCTTATCAACCATCAAAAACACATTATCAACTGCCCTCTAACCACACCATACTACTCATGTAGAAACAGCTTATCAAGCAACTGAAATACCATGGCAACTGCACCGCAACAACCTACCAACCACTGGAGATACCATAGCAACCACATAGCAAATACCTGCTCACCCTAGTAACCACATATCAACAAACTCACAACTGTCTGGAATTGGGAACCACTTAAGCTGCAGAACCATTCTTTTTATAATCTTTATTTTTTCTTTATTCTTTACTGTTTTTTATCACTGTAAAAGAAAAATGCAAACATAATGAGTTGTTTCAGATTTGAGCACCACAGCTCAACCCCCTCCTGAAATACATGCAGTTTTGTTGGAGATGACAAGAAGTGAAACAATTATAGCTCATGTTGTAGCATTGCTGTTATGGTTAGAATTAATGACTGTGTTTTTTACTGGCTGTTATCACCTTCAGTTTGCTCATTAGGCAGCCTGTTCAAGGTTTAAGTGCTCAGAGCGTAACGGACATGTCACATAACCATAATGATCCAGCAGGTGATGAGGCAGGATGCAAATGCAAGTGGTGTTTATTAATTTAAAGTCCATAATGGCTGGAAAACCCAAAGGAAAAACAGACAGGAACAATAGAAAACAAAACAAGAAAGATACAAAATCAAAGTACAAGAAACTGGAAAACAGTTCAGAAAACAAATGATGAACAAGAAAAGCAAGGAGGTATTACAGAAAATAAGATTTTAGATCTAACAACATAAGTGAAGCCTGAACTTAAGACTATCAGATAGAAATAGATCAGTAGCCAGTTGCAACAGCTGAATAGAAATTCAATCAATGACTAGTTTAAGCTTTAGAACCCTAGGCTAATTGTGGGGGATATTTTCATAGTTATTTCTAAATAATAGAAATAATATTTGTCAGAGACAGTCACAGGTGCTAGATATTATTTTCAGGAGATCCAGTCAACTCAAATTTGTCTTAATTTGAAATGTGGAAAATTAAGAGAATTTAGACAATTCTTTTAATTAATTTGACCATGTTTGACAAAAAAAAAATCCTTTACTTGCACATACAATATTTTTGCTTATAAGCACTAAATAACACGTTAAATCTCAGAAATCAATTGAAAATTGATCGAGATATTTATAATAAATAATTTTTAAAAAAGCAACCTAAATCTCCTTATCAATGTATGTATCAGATAATATCTCAGGATTTTTATTCTGAAATTTTAACTTTGAGCAAAGAAAGAGAGTAAACAGCCCCTCCCCTCTCGTTTTCCTCTATAACACAATATCTGAGTCAGTGACATCATTAGCTCCACCCCCTCTCTCTGATCAGTCAGAGTAATCAGGCATTTAAACTTGGATCAAATTCAGTTAGAAACAAGTGAATGTTAGTTGTTTTGGTTATTGAGTGGGATTACTCACTGATAATGGAGTCTACAGATGTATTGTCTCACACTGGTAACATTTAATTTGCCTTATTCTGTGATATTATGTGTGTGTTTCTGTACTTTTATAATGTTTGTAGTCTATTAAATCATATGTTTTCACATAGACTTTTATTATTTGAAGTGACATTACTGGCCCACTATAGACTACTGCCTCCCCATGAGGATCAGCCTGCAGACCACTAGAGAGTGCTTCATAGCCCACTGGTGATTCCTGGCCCACAGGTTGAGAGACCCTACCCTAAACTACAAATTAACTTACATTCAGCTGGTGCAACTGGATACAGAAATATATTCTTTTAAGACACCAAAGGCTGAGCAACGTAAGTCTGTCTTTTTGTCCAAAAATCTAACTATAACACAAACATCAAACAAAGTATTTTAATGAAACATTTAGGACAACAAAGTGCTGCTCTTATAATTAGTGTGCTTCTCCACAAAGCCTCTGATTGCAGATACTAACATTGCTTTATTGTGGTCAATCCATTTCTCCCTCACTGTATCTTCTCTGCACAAGGTACTGTTTCCATAAACCCAAATCATCTCTTTCATGAATAATAAATGAAGTTGCTTCTGAAACAAGATTATGGGCACACAAGAATATATATGGAATTCATGTTCATAAACAAATGATGCCTTATTCTAAGTGTGTGTGTGTGTGTGTGTGTGTGTGTGTGTGTGTGTGTGTGTGTGTGTGTGTGTGTGTGTGCATGCATGTGTGTGTGCCTGTGAGGCTGAGTGCGTGTGGCATGTCTATTTAAAACCATCTTGGATCAGCTAGAGCAAGTCATCCCTAGTGCCAAAACAGAAAGATTAACAAGGAGCTGTTATTGAAAATGAAATATTACTTGGCACAAACTTAAATTCGGGGGTCACGCCTCACATTGTTTTTGTCTAAGGGGGCCTACTGTCAAGAAACATTGCTTTGTTTCTGGAGGTAAATCCATTGGATAACACAGTAATAGCATTTCCATTCCAGCACAATGGACGCACTCAGAAAACCACTACTAGTCCAGCCGCCTACAGCGTGATTATTATCTTCACCTGGCTGTATCAGCCAGAAGACAATGTGAAATAATAGGTTAGTGATTATAACATGCACAGCTGCAGATCTAGAATCTGACTGGCTGAGAAAATGTCACAGCTGCTGGAGAATACTGGACATTCACATATATGGATGCTCTATTTTTTATTTATTTGCCAAGCCATATTATTAATAATATAATTGCTGTTGGAACAAAACCTTGTAACCATGGAAATCTGAAATATTTAGAATATGATTGTCAACATATACAAAACAACATGCATAAAACCCAGTAGTTCAGTTAGACCAAAATAAAAACAGGAGCTGAGTTAGACCAGAATAAATCCTTGTAGCTTAGTTAGACCTAAGTAAAACCCAGTAGCTCAGGTAGGCCAGAATAAAACCAAGCAGCTTAGTTAGATCAGACTAAAAGCCAGTAGCTCAGACAAAATGAAATCCCTGTTGCTCAGTCAGAACAGAGTAAAAGTCAGTAGCTCAGTTAGACCAGCGTGAAACCGAGCTTAGTTAGACCAGAGCAAAATCCAGTAAATTAGTTTGATCAGAGTAAAACCCAGAAGCACACTTAGACCAGTATAAATCCCAGTAGCTCAAGTAAATGAGAGTAAATCCCAGTTGTTCACTTAGATCAGACTAAACCCCAGTATATTCATTCATTCATTCATTCATTTTCCAAACCGCTTATTCCTGAATAGGGTCACGGGTGAGCCGGTGCCCAGCCGGCAACTCCGAGCGCAAGGGCGGGAAACAACCCTAGACAGGGCGCTAATCCATCATAGGGCACATACATGCGCACACACACACACACACACACACACTAAGGGCCACTTTAGAGTCACCAATTCACCTATCATGCATGTCTTTGGATTGTGGGGGAAACCGGAGTACCCGGAGGAAACCCACGCGAACACGGGGAGAACATGCAAACTCCACACAGAAACTTCCCAGGTCACCCCACCCGGGGATCAAACCCAGGTCCTTCTTGCTGTGAGGCAACAGTGCTATCCACTGCGCCACCGCGCCGCCGCGTATATACTTTCATACACTAATTGAGACATGTCTGACTGTGGGGCAGTATTTAAGCAATGAAAACAGCAAGAATCTTATTTGCACACTTAGCCTTACTTCAGCAAGTTTTGGAATGGAGCAGATGTCATTGACAGATATAATATAATACCAGGTATTAAACTCTGCTAATCTGACTCATGTTTTACCTTAGAAAACAAACACGTAAATCTGTTTGTCTAAAGGGAACAGCCTGATTATACAGTAGCTAACAGAGACATTCATGTAGACATGACCATCATGTGGCAAATGTGGGGGCTGAAGATGCCATACGATTTATTAACTGTTGTTCTTCTGGTGAAAATTATTATACAATTTTACAATATAGTTTTTGGAGCATAAAATCTCCCCTGTCATGCAAAAGCCCTGTCAGCTTTATAGGAGAAGAAAAAAGCATCTGAACGTTCAGTGAAAACAAGTGTTCACATACATACACTCAGTAATCTGATAACTATAGAAAACCAGAGTAATCTGATAATTCCTGGTTGACATGAGTCAGGTAATAACTGGATTTTTAATTTGCAACCAGTCAATGTTCTCACAGAAGAATGTGAATGAGGCAGGAAGAAGGTGGAATCCCAGCTAGAGCTCAATCTGCAGCTTGTCAAGAAGAAATCAGACTAAGCTATAAGTGTGCTAAAATCTACTTTTCTTTATCGGGTTTCATAATTAGATTTCTAGACATTACTCCAATTTAAGAAAATGCTGTTTATGTTGTTTACATGACCACTTGCATAATCAGATAACTTTGGAAATCTGATTAAAATTGGATTGAGTGTATGAAAATGCACCCAGTGTTAAATGCTTTATTCCACAATGAGTGTGTTTACATGGACTTGAGTAGTTAATAACTGCTGAAAATCTGATTTTGTCAGTCGCATTTGTCCACCAGTCGCATTTGTCCAATGCATTTGTGTCCACTTAGGTAGTCAGATAATGGAAAAAAAAACCCTTATTTTTACACGAGTCAGATAATCAGATTTATACTTTGCAACCTGCCACTAAACTTACAGAGAAATGTAAATGGGGTTGGAGTATGGTGGGGTCCCTGCTCTTGGTGGTGCTGGTCCACTGGTTAGGAACAATTGAAGCTTGTCAGGAAGGGTAATTGCGCAGACTGAATAAATGAAAGAAATCAGACTAAGCTGTAGACTGCTGATTAGGTGCAGAAAAAATCTGATTACTAAGCAAAAATCCATCTCTCTTTCAGTTTCTTACTCTGATCTAAGAAATCACATTATGCTGTTTAAATGATCACGTGAGTAAACAGATAATTGCAGATTTAAGAATTGCAGAATTAAGATTGTATTATTGCATGCACTTAAATGTACTCATTGTAAATGCAGCACAACACGTTACACGTTAACACATTCACCTCCCAGCACTCGGGTCTTAGGTTCAAGGCCCTATATGGGTGGAGTTTCTGTGTATTCCCTGTGTCTGTGTGAGTTTCCTCTGGGAGCTCTGGTTTCCTCCCACATTCCAAAAACATGGATCAGTTAAACTGGCTATTGTAAATTGCCCTGGTGTGTGTGTGTGTGTGTGTGTGTGTGTGTGTGTGTGTGTGTGTGTGTGTGTGTGTGTGTGTGTGTGTGTGACTGTATGCCCAGATGTGGAATGGCAATCTGTCCTGGGTGAACCCTCCTAGTGTTTGATGCATTCTAATGATTTTCGTTTCCAGTAGAGAGTACACTGTGTGCGATTGGCTGCTGCTTCTCACTGGTGTGTGTTGACTGAGCATGATTGTGTAGAGTGCTGACTGTGAAGCTTCCTTGGGTATCTAGAAAGGTGATATATAATTCTAACTAAGAACAGCTGCCAGATTCATACTATTTCAAAAAAGCAATAATTTGAATTCAAGGGTTTTTTATTTATTTATTTAATTTGTTGCAGGACAGCAACACATACATTATATGTAAGTAATTATACTCATTTGACCCACGGTGTTATGCACATATGGGAAGTAGACCTCCAATTTTACCCATCAATACACAATGATGCACACATACACAATAGTGAATTCACACACCAGTGAGCAGTGAGCACACGTCCCCGAATCATATATTATATTATATTATATTATATTATATTATATTATATTTTTAGATACATTTGGTGGTTCATTTATATATTTTATATGTCAGCACTGTTACGTGAACATATACCATACAAACACTGACCATTCTGAAAAGAAATGGGAGGTCATGTGTTCAACTCCATGTCCATTACTTAGTGTTTCAGATTCAGCTCCATTCAATGCACAGGTAACACTACAGGATAATCAGGCTGATTTTGAGGCTGATTTGATTTTTGCAAAAAAGTCTCCCTATATCAGGGTGATGCTAAATAATGATGTTCCCAGATTATACTGAGAATTATCCTATGATTTCTGAAAATATCAAATGTTCATTATTTACAACTCGGTATCAAAAAAATGATCAATCAGAGTCAGACCTAATTTAGTAATTAAACAATGGTCACTAAAATCATGCATGAGTTATTAAAATGTGAATTATTTTAAATCGGATTATGTCAAAATAATGTAAACTGAGACGGTATGCATATAAAGACAGTAGTCTTAATCTATAATGGGAATGAATTGAACAGGATTGGCAGAAATCCATGCATTTACTGTAAACACAGCCATTGTGTCATGGCTATTGCACTACTTTCAGTAGCACCAATTTAAAACTGACTAAACTTTTCCATAGCTGCTGTAATTCTCACTCTCACACATGTTCTTCCTCAAACACACACACACACACACACACACACACACACACACACACATACACACACACACCCTTGAGCCTCAGGGTTCCAATTGTACAATTGTAGTTGCTGTTTGAGGAAGGAACAGATTTGCACAGTTTTGACAGCAGCTGCATCACCAGACCTCAGCCTCATTAGGAGGTCTTCTCATTCTCCGTCAGCCTGTATGAGATTAATGACATCAACAGCACATCTACATCTCCACTGCAATAATAACCCCCCTCTGTCGCTGTTTCTGTCTGTCTATCTATCTATCTGTCTGTCTGTCTCTCTCTCTCTCGCTCTCTCTCTCTCTCTCTCTCTCTCTCTCTCTCTCTCTCTGTTCAGTTAATTATTAAACACACACACACACACACACACACACACACACACACACGTACGTACACACACACACACGTACATACACACACATTTTATTACATCAGTTTCTGTGTGCACTCCACTGTCCCAACAGAGACTGTCAAATGCTACCCAAATAACAAGCCATGGGTAACAAAAGACATAAAAGCTCTCCTTAATAAAAAGAAGAAGCTGGAGACAGGGAGGAGGTGAGAACGATTCAGATAGAGCTAAAGACATCTATCAGGGAAGCTAATATAGGAGAAATATAGGAGAAAGCCAGACTGGAATCTTCAGCAAAACAGCATCAGCAACAACAGAGAAGTTGAAAGCAGCCTGGACAGGGCCAACAAACAGGCTCTGTCCTCCCATCCTGACTCCTCTGCTGTTAGCCCTCAGCAGTCCACTTCCCCTCCCTCCTTCCCCCTCCACACAGCCAGCCCCCCTCCTGCGACAACCCACCTCATACCCCTGCCCCTCCCCCACCTTCACACCTACAGTTAGTCTCACTACTGACCAGGTGAGATGGCAACTGAAGAGATTCCACACAAACAAGGTTGTATACCCTGATGGGGTTTCCCCCAGAGTGATCAAAGCCTGTCCCACCCAGCTTTGTGTAGTACTTCACCATGTCTTCAAATGAGCCTGAGTCTCTAGAGGGTATCCGTGGTATGGAAGACTTCCTGCATTGATCCTGTGCTGAAGATGCCGTGAACCAGTGACATAAAGAACTACAGGCCAGTGGCACTAATGTCACAAGTATTAAAGACCATAGACTACATAGACCATAGACCCATAGTCCAGCCATTTCTGGACCCTGTCCAGTTCAGCCACGCCTGGGAGTTGACGATGCCATCATCTACCTGCTCAACTGAGTCTATGCTCACTTGGACAAGTCCACCAGCACTGTGAGGGTCATGTTTTTGGACTTCTCCAGTACCTTTCAGTACCATTTGGCCTGCTCTCCTGTGAGACAAGTTAACAGAGTCCTCTCTCCCATCCTCTTCACCATCTACACCACACACTTCAGGTACTGCCCAGAGAATTGCCATCTGCAGAAGTTTTTTGAAGACTCTGCAACAGTTGGATTTATCAGCAAGGATGATGAGGACAAGTACAGGGAAACGGTGAAAGACTTTGTAACATGGTTAGAGTTGAACCATCTGAAGCTCAATGTTACAAGGCAAAGGAACTAGTGGTGGATCTACATACTGACAATACACTTGATTGGGCTAAGAACACTGATGCCCTTTACAGGAAGGGCCAACATTGCCTGAGGCACCTGAGGTCCTCCAAAATCTGCCAGACTATGCTCAGGATATTCTATGAGTCTGTGGTTGTGAGTGCTATCCTTTATGCCCTTGCATGCTAGGGCAGCAGGCTAACGGGGGGCACACACCAACAAACTGATCTGTAAAGCTGGTGATGTGGGAGTTGAGCTGGACTCTCTGATGGCAGTATCAGAGAGGAGGAGGCTGTCTAAACTGCAGGCCATTATGGACAAACTACTATCACTAAACAGTGATGAGACACAGGAGCACTTTCGATGCAAGACTCATCCCACCAAAATGCACTACACAACATCACAGTCATTCTTACCTGTGGCCATCAAACTCTTTAAATCCTCCCTTAATAGGTGACCACTACAAACCAATATGGTTCACTTGTGCAATTTCTTAATTTTACTTATCTGTGCAATAATTCTGGATGTTCATATGTTTTATTATTATTGCCACTGGCTTTTCATTCTTTTTACATGTATATATTTCAATATAAAAACTAAGCAGAAGATAATTATAACCTCTTGTAGTACAATGGCCACCACCCCTCCTCCTCCTCCCTCTCTCTCTCTCTCTCTCTCTCTCTCTCTCTATATATATATATATATATCTATATATATATATATATATATATATATATATAGATATATGTGTGTGTGTGTGTGTGTGTGTGTGTGTGTGTGTGTGTGTAACATATATATATATATATGTTACAGGATTGTGCTGTACAAAGAAACAAACACTGTTGGCTAAAACTCGTTTAGGTGCAAAACAAATGAGGACTTGAGACAGTTGTGCACAAAACAAGGTTCATAGGCAATAACTAAAAAACACTAAATACAAAAGAGTGCATGTACATGTGCTAAGTTTGTTCAGGTTTGTTGATACTCTCTGAAAAGTTAATCAAACTCAAATGAAATATTCTAATAATTTGAGAATCTGCTTTTTTTTTCCTGATTTTCACTTTGAATGAAAATCTGTTAACAAATGAACTTTTACATTATATTTTAATATAATGAAATGCACTAGTATATTTTGTAAATGTAAAACTTTTACAAAATCAAGTCTCTTGATTGAGACTCTCTCTCTCTCTCTTGTAGTAATGTGCATGAGCAACCAGTGATTAGCATAAACCACCCCCCCCCCCCCAACCCACACACAGACTGACCTTTTCAAACAGCAGTATGTTTATTTTTAAGACTGGCCCCAGGTCAGTGTTGAGAGCTAAATGGCAGCAGGGTCTAAACAGAGACTCTGGGACAGTTCTCACTGAGCTCTCTTCATCCCCTCATGAGCAAATGAAGAGCATGCATGCAGGATTAGCTCAAAATGAGGTGTGTTCACCTCAGTCTCTCTCTCTGATAACACTCTGATTGAATGAATTAAGCAGCTCCGGCTCATCCAGACAGGCAGATTCACACAGGAGAAATTCCTTCATTCTCCCTCAGCACACAGCTTTCTATCTCCTGCAGCAGGGAGGATTTACCCTCCTCATCTGCAAACTCGTTTTATCAGAGCTGCTGCTTCATTTTTACGTCCAAAAAATTGATAATCCTAAACTCTTATCTGAACAGACCAGCACTACAGGCACTTTTATGCAAATGGTGACCTACACTGACCGCTGTTATCTAACACAGGATAGCTCAGGAAATTGTGTCCTAACTCTCACTGAACAATTTGTTTAAATATTGACCTTTGGCCTTTGGCAGGCCAAACCCTGTGCTTTCTGTAATTATCATATATAATGTCATTGACACTGAAAACCAAACTAACACCTTACTATACATTTACTGTATATTTAATAACTTTGGATTTGTATGAACACATGATTTCTAAACTAACTTACACATCTGCAAAACGATCATCAAATATAATTGCACCCCAGAAGAATAAACCGGAATAACACTTGGGTTAGTTGGTGAGATGGTGGATAGGTTTGACATTATCAGACATGCAAATGATTCAGGTTTCACTTCATATGCAAGGATTGCTGTACCTCAATGACAATACAAGGTCATACTGCTGCATGTGCTTTCCTTTCTCACTTGTACTATTGCAGTAGTAGCATCATTTGCAAGTAAAGTATGCCTCAGGGAAGAGTGCATAGAGCTGTTTGAAGAGTTGGAAGAGTTCAAGAGTGGGATGGCTTTAACATATTGCATGCCATACTGGTGCAGATATTGTTGGTGGCAGTGGATGGATGAGTCAGGTGTATCATTCAGGTGAGTCGGGTGCATCACATCACAAATGGGAGAGCTTTTGGGAGCGTCCAGCCCTCTACCGCAGAGATGAGCTTCACCAGCCGCCTGCGATCTGCTGTCCTCTCCGGAAATATAGAGGAGGTCAGGTCTGACTGACATCACACACTCACTCCAGCCAGATTAGTAGGTTAGATAGTGGGCAGGTAAGTGATTTACATGATTCTATTGTCTGTCCTCGTCCGAAAGCATGGTATTGACTTTCACTGCTATGCCGATGACACCCAGCTTTACATATCAGCTAAAACAAATGAGGACCATTGTCTCAGTAGAATAACAAACTGTATTAAGGAAATTAAAATCTGGATGACTCACAATGTTCTCTACTAAATTATGATAAAACAGAGGTCTTATTACTAGGGCCCAATATAAATAACATTGCTATGAATCTAGATGGCTTTTCAACATGGTTTTTTATGGTTTTACAGCTCCACCATAAAAACGGGGTTGTGTTTGACACAGATCTTTCATTTAATACCCTCATTAGTAATGTAGTAATAACTGTCTTCTTTCATTTATGTAATATTGCCAAATAGCATAAAGCAGAGGTTCTTATCCTTTTTCACTGTGCGACCCCCTTTTAGGCTCCAGTAAATTTTGCGAGCCCCCTACCCCCGGGAAAAAAACAGTATCAATAACTTGTAAAACCTTCCAAGTACTTTTCATCATATTTTCTCACTTTCTTTGTTTTTTTCTGTTCTGATGTTCCTCTAGTGCAGGGTTCGGCAACCTTCAACACTCAAAGAGACGTTTGGACCCGGTTTCCATGGAAAATAAAACACTGGGAGCAGCAAATAATTTTTGACATCTAAAATGAAGATGACACAGTATATACTGCTTTTTCCACTTTGTATAAACAACTATAGTGTGTTTGAAATCCAATACAGTTAGATATTATTTATTTAATGAATGCTTTTTTGAGCTGGTTAATGGGAATTCTGCTCCTGAACCTCTGCGCAGAGCATCTGCAAATTGGGGCAGTATGAAGTCACTTTCACCTTTGCAGGACTGTAAACTGTGAGCAGTGTTTGTTTTCAATGTAGTTAATGGTGGAGAGCAGCTGCTCACACACAGTGTATGTGGATCTGAAGATCGACAGGTCTTCAAATGCATATGTCTTCAGGTTTATATAGGTGTCGGGGATGACATTCCATGTTTCAAACACAAGTTTGTCCTGGAAGGTTCTCAATATCACACCATTTTTGATTCTGAACAAGAGTGGCCTTCTGACGGACATCATCTTCAAGATCCTCTGTCAAGCGTTTGAATTTGGTCACCCACATGCCTTTGTCAGCTATGTCAGTCAGATCCAAATCCAGCTCCGGCTTCAGATTCAGATCTATTTTAATCCAGCCTGGGTGACATGCCGAGCCACAATGAGCATGCGCGAACCTGAATCAAGCTTCAGATCGAAGAGTCGAGCAGAACGGCGAGCAATTCAGTTTGATTCAGTGCAAAAACATTCTAAAAATGCTCTATTTTCAGCAACAGTGGGTGTGACAAGCCATGTCCTTCATGCGAGACACTCCATCAAGACTGAGAATGATAGTGTGAAAAAGTTTAGCGCTTAAATCTGATTCATCGCTCATTTAGCTGATAAAACGTCTTAATTAATGTCACATTCACAACCCCCCTAGAAGTATTCCCCCAGGTTTAGAACCCCTGGCATAAAGCAATTTTCCATGAAGATGCTGAGACTCTCTCTCTCTCTCTCTCTCTCTCTCTCTCTCTCGCTCTCTCTCTCTTCCAAGTCCCGAGTTGCCCCTGCTGCATGTCCTCATTGGGATCATTGCATTAGCTTACTCATCCCACATTACAGATTCAACTGCCAGCTTACGACTGTTTAAACTGCATGGACTTCCATATTAACACTCAGCTAGTATCCTACACTCACGTTCTCTCAATCTCACTTATTCTAGCCAAAACACAGCATGATCACACAGCTAGCATTACAGTTTATTTTTTTACTCCTTTTTTTGCATTATGTCTGTGCTACCCAGTGTGAACCAGAGGAGGATGGGTTCCCCTTTTGAGCCTTGGTTCCTCTTAAGGTTTCTTCCTCTTAGCCTGAGGGAGTTTTTCCTTGCTACTATTTCCTACTGGCTTGCTCATTTTAGGCTTGGACCTGGATTTCTGTATAACTTTTGTAAATGGCTTTGTTGTAAAAAGAGCTATAGAAATCAACTTTGAATGATTAATTGATTGATAGGAGCAGGCACACACCAGGGATATGAAGAATCTGTGAGACCTTGTTTGTTTTACCCAACTGCCACTATTGCGGACATTCATATCCTATTTCTTTGTTATTAACTTGTTATTAACTGTCTAAGTTAGTAACCTGGAAGGGAGATCTTTTTTTTTGCTTTTATAGCTAAAACATTTTGAAAGAATATCTTGTTTGCTGTGCTTCCTCTGTTGGTTTTGATATCCTAAAGTCAGATCTACTTAAAGGGGACATAACACAGATCTGTATAATTTTCTGTGATATGGTTCATTTGTAAATATTCTGATTTCTATAGAGTGATAGTGATAAAAATATAAAAACATACATTTAATTGACTATCCAAAACCAGCATTGAGGCTGGACAACTTTTACTTGTAATATTAGTGATGGTAAAATTGTGGCAAACTTAGGGAAAAAGGATTTTTTTTTTGTCTTAGAACAGTGTTTCTCCACACCTTTCTCAACAGGGGTGTCCTGCAGATTTTAGAAGCTTCCCTGCTTTAAAACCCACCTGCAGCTCTGAAAGGGCTTGTTAATGAGCTGATTATTTGAATCAGGTGTACTGGCAGCAGGAGAAAATCTAAATAGAGCAGAGGTGGCTCCAGGACCATGGTTGAGAAACACTTAGATCACATTGCATGCACTTTTCCACTTTGAATGTGTTTTTAAAAAATAATAAATTTTTAAATACCTTTACTCAAAACTATCATAAAATTATATAATAACTCTATAATGTAGCTTAAACTGATACTGTTTAATTTCCTCTGCACTCTTTTAAAAGAGAACTTTATGATGGTTTCTTTTGTCTGGATAAATGATCATTTGCATTAGTGAAACTAGAATGCAACAGATGTTCTAGATAGCACAGATAAGGATTTCACTCTTGTTACATTAATAGTCAAAGAACCATTTTAGTATTGTACATGAATATTACCATAGTCGCTTATTTTTAAAGAACAAGTGTAATTTCCCTTAAATTGACACAAAGCAGCACAAGCCATGGACAATTAGGGAACCAGCCTTGTGACTGGGAGGTTGCCAGTTTGATTCCCTGAACTGGCAGGACATGACTGAAGTGCCCTTGAGCAAGGCTGTCCACTGTCCCTAGTGTGTGTGTGTGTGTGTGTGTGTGTGTGTGTGTGTGTGTGTGTGTGTGTGTGTGTGTGTGTGTGTGTGTGTGTGTGTGGGTCTATGTGCATGTTTTCCATTTCATGTTGCTCTAAATGGCAACCTATTAGTAGAGATATTCTTTGTCCATTTGTCCATAGATAGAAACAATTATCTAATGGAACTCAGATTATGAGGGTAAACAATGTGTTCTGTTTGTTTTAATTTGTTAAAAACAAACAAACAAAAAAAAAGCTGTGCTGTGTTTTAAATAATTTCTCAGAAACACTCAAATTTTAAATAAATAGCATTTTGTGGCAATAGCTTGATGGTTCAAGGTTTAAAGGTTTAATACTAAATAAACTGTTTACCCTGCAAGTATATATCAGCCTGCTGACTCGATAAGGTCGACATCCTGCTGTCTGTTTACCACTGATAATTCACCCTCTGACCACTGGATTATTGTAGTGCTTAGAAAATCGAACTTTGTATGTCTTAAATATAAAGTGTACATGCACAGAGACATTTATAATAGAAAATGAACTAATATCATTATTATACACAGGAAAACAAATAATGACCAAGTCTGATAATATATGTTGTTGATGCTGTACTGGATACATTGACTAAACAGATATTTGCAAAATATAAAATGATAAATTAGACTCAGAATGGAAAATAAATAATAAAAGTTTAATTCTCTGCTTAACACCAGTCCAATAAACACAGAGAACAAATTCTTCTGCTATCAGAGTAACATATTTCAGTGTTATTGGAGATCTTCTAATAGACTTTTATAGTATGTGTATGTAGATTAAATATTATTTACATAAAGTAGATGTTTGATTTATAGTTGGATTGTGCATGATGTTGAACACGTGAAGTTAAAAACATTTTAAAAAAGCAAAACTAAACATTAAACAACACAATTCCTTATTCACAATGGGAACATCATCTGGCAGCCATGTCTTATACATATGTACTTTTGCATATTTGCATTGCATACACCCACACACTCTGTTGTACCACTGCTGCTCTTTACAAGTAAGGATACAATAATCTTCCAAAGGGGGAAAAAACTGTAAGAAACTGCTCATGTGGGCTTTAACATTACTTTTGTAACACACTGAATGCATATTTTATAATGACTTATCTGCCAGTGTAAACAATCTAAACAGCTGCCACAAACACACTCATACACAAGCAGTGAGGGATATTCCCATGAAACCAAACTCAAAGCTTTGCAGGAGACCCATCAAACTTACATCAAACTACAGGGTTGCTTCAGTTGTCGATGTCAAATATAACACAGTGTTAAAAATCAATTTTTGATTCACAGACTTCTATAACTCTCGCAAACTAAACATTTTTCAGGAAAAAAAAAAAGCTAGAACACACTCACACTACCAGTCAGCATATCTCAAGGACATACAAGTTATCTTATGACTAAGACTTTCAAAGACGTTTTGAAGGTAGATAATACAAAAACTACAAAAGCACTATTAGTTCATTTCCTACAGTAGAGACACTTGAAACAGACTCAGATATGAAAAACATTCAAATAAAGATATGATTAGACTGATATACCCAATTTTAACTCCTACATCAAAGGCCTGCTACCATAATGCTGCATTCACACTGTGTTTGCCAATCCCTGTGTGGGCCTGTAATGGGGTCAATGTGGAGGCTGGATGCATTTTTGTTGATTTATTTATAAAAATCATAATACAATTTTATTTATAAGGACCTTTCATGTACCTGATGACACAGTGTCTTGAAAATAACACACACACACACACACACACACACAAACACATATATATATATATATATATATATATATACTTTGACTGCCCAACACTACTTTTTTCTGAACACACACTCTGGACGAACAGGACGAAGCCCTGGAAGACACAGAAACTATGCCATTGCCAGTCGCATTAGCAGACCTGTCCCTGTCTGAAACCTATTTCCAAACATTTCCAAAACATAACATAGTAAGTGACAGACCACTTTCGACATAAAAGAATAAAAACCTGGAACCCCCATCTACAGTCCAGAGATGTGCTGTCAGAAATGGTCCTGATGAAAGACTTCAGAATCGGAGGCTCACAAGAAACAAAGTCAAAAGTCTTGAATAAGGAGGAAAAAACAAGCTGAGGTGCAGGACAGTGGCAGCAGGTGCTCAGGACTGTCAAAACTTTGAATGAATGGCTCCAAATGAAAGCAGTTTGTCAGCTTTATATATTACAGCGGGTACTGAACAATAAAAGTATTGAATGCATCAATTTTTTTAAACGAACATATGTCTAAAGGTGGTATTGACATGAATAAATTTATAAAAATTTACTTATATACCACTTTTACAACAATGGCATTGTCACATTGTAGCTTCACACAAATCCAGGTCAAAGCTTCTTTTGAGTAATCCAGTGGGTAACAGTGGCAAGAAAAAACTCCTTTAGACCAGGAGGAAGAAACCTTGAGAGAAACTATGGCTCAAAAGGAAACCAATCCTCCTCTGGTCATAAGTCATAAAATGACAATGGAGTCTCTTATGTGGGATGACAGCGTCAGAGGGCAGTGGTGTATTGGGGAGTCGGGTCAGGTGACATCAGGGGAGATCAGTCAGAAATGTCATGAATGTCATGAAATGTTGGTAACAACACAAATGATTTCACAAAAGAAATCAAGCCATAGATGTTCATAAATAAGGTGTAATAATGAGAAATGACAAAGGGAAAAAGTATTGAACACACACTGAAATATATTTAATACTTCTTACAAAAGCCTTTGTTGGTGATGACAGCTTCAAGATGCCTCCTGTTTGGAAAAACTAGTTGCATGCATTGCTCAGGTGTGATTTTGGCCCATTTGTCCACACAAACTCTCTTTAAATCTTGAAGGTTCTGTGGGCTCCTTTGGTGAACTTTAGTTCTTTCCATATATTTTCAATTGGATTCAGGTCAGGTGATTGGCTGGGCCATTCTACCCGCTTTAGTTTCTTTTGTCTGAAATCAATTGAGAGTTACCTTGGTTGTGTGTTTGGGATCATTGTCTTGCTGAAAAGTCCACCCTGGTTTGATCAAGATTTTGCATCAAGGTTTTTTATCAAGATTGTCTCAGTACATCTGTCCATTCATCCTTCCTTCAATTATATGAAGCATGCCAGTGCCATAGGCTGAAAAACAGCCCCATTCCAAGATGCTCCCACCTCTAAACTTTTGGTATGATGTTTTTGGCATGCAAAATGTGTTATGGTATACAAATAGTTCAATTTTGATTTCATCTGACTGTGTTCTCCAGCATTTCACAGGCTTGTCTAAATGTTGTTGAGCAAACTTTAAACATGCTTCAACATCCTTTTTTGCTTCAGCAATGGAGTTTTGCGCTCATGCTCATGGTGGCGGAGTGAATTACTTATTGTTTTCTTTGAAACAATTGTACATGCTGACTTTCTGTAGCTCTCCAAAGGTGAGTCCAAAATCTTACGGGAAGCACCTGATCATGACCGGTTTGTAATGAAATAATGTTCTTTCCACTTCCAACAGTTCTTACTGGAATCTTAAGCAGTAGATATGAGATGTTTCTTTTGTGGCAGCTTTGTAATGAGACACCTTTTCAGTTAATATCAGTTGATATTAATTTGTAGAAATACAATCACTATATATTGTAAAACTTCTAAAAGCTATTCCTCTTGAGACCAGGCATATATGTATGACTTTGCAGAATCATGTTGATTTAGATGTCTCCAGTAGGAGAGCGGTCTGATATTTAAAACAAAGACAAATAATGGGTAAGCTAAAATGAATTCCATATATTTAAGTATAAACAGAATCAAAGAACACCGGGAATGTATAAAGCTGTAGACAGAAACAAGAAAAGGATAATTGGGCTATACAGGTAATGCTATGCTACAAAAAATACTAAAATGAGAATGTATTTGCTTATAATTTCATTCTGTTCTGTCAACTCTACAATGAATCTTCAGAATTGGGGGATAATCAGACATAAAAACATATAAACAAGTTCAGCAACATCATTCCTAGGAGAAAACAATGATTTAGGCATGAATATTTGAATGCACTTTGAAGTAACTGATGTGAAATGGACAACTTGGAAAACACATTCCAAAAAAACTCATTTAAGATACCACATCTATTATAATTCGGCACCATTCTAAAAATACTGGCCAATTATGTGTGCCTTATCAGTCCATAATAGCAGTGTGTGCTTGACCCCCAACGATTACTACTTGCAATGTAATTAGAAGCTGGACACTGAATTCACAGTGGTTTTGACTGTTTGTAGACTGGAAAAAGGTTTGTTATCAATTTTAGATGAAAAAATTAAAAACTAATCAAATATGTATGATTCTTAGTAATGGCATATTCATCCATCAGAGTTATACAAACACTGCATTTTAACACGTATGGTAGTAATGATCTTGCTTTAATGTAGCTGAATTCACTAGACAAGGTTTCAAATTTTGGATGTGTGTATTTCTATAAAAATTCCATATTTTTGCTACATGAAATGCAGAAAATGTAGAGGAATACATATGAACTATACACTATAGTTTCATTTTATATAAATATTTACTAAAAATGATTATGAATAAACATTTATTTCTGTATTTATCATTGTGAATATTGCTGTTTTTCAGAATTAAGATTTGCTATATTCATATTAGACCTGGAGAGATTCATTAGTATGAAAGCCTGTTCTTTCTATGAAATCTGCTTAGTGGCAGAAGCACTGCTGGTTGCGTTTACATTATAGTAAAAGATAAATTTGGGTTTAGGTCAAGGAGTTTAAGTTTAGGTTTAGGTGGCATTCTCTGTTTACGTTGTCATTAATTCGTGTATATGCATGAGGTTCGGACAACACGAGGATGAAATGTTCGTTTCATCATTGTGAACAAAATCCTCTTGACATCAGTCTGTTTTAGCATCGGGCAGGATTTCACCGCAATGGTTAGCTGGGCATGTTTGTTCAGCCAAACACCCATACAGAATAAATACTCTCAACAGATAAGCAAACACAGGTGGCAGACATGATAAGGAGCAAAAGAACAGGACTTGAGATTTTCTGTCAGGTCTGTATAACTGTATTCTAGAGAGCTGTTATTCTCAACACAGTAAGATACTTTTTAAGAGAGTTGTGTGACTAACAAAGCAAGAAAAGAGTTTTAAAAAAAGAAGCATTGTGTGAGTTGGTTCACTATTGGGTTCTGTTACAGTAAAGCAAGGACCTGGCTGGCTCTGTGTCATTAGCTGGGGTGAGCAGTGAGAGCTGAGCATAGAAAAGAACTACATTAATATCATATTTCCAATACATTCATGTAATTTTATAGGGGTTTCAAGTGCCTATGGAATAAGTTCTATTTCATAGTCTTAAATATAAAGGTGCTGAAAATGATTCTTTGTGTGAAGAACTTTCATTTGATGGTTCCATAAGTGTCTTTCACACATGCAATGTAACCCACATCTTTTCCATTACCTGGACCATACTTTCTTCTGATGTCTTGGTATGATTCAGTATTTAAATCAGTACCAATTATGTTGGTACTACAGTGCATTGATTCACATTAATTGAATTGTGCATTTCCCCAATGTGGGACTAATCTTATCTTATCTTAAATCAATTGGTGGCAAATTTCACTACAAGCATAACACACAATCAGGGCAGTGGTGAGCTGAAAGCAGTCTCAAGTGTGATTATATTTTTAATAGTTAGCAGCAGTGATGTTCAGAGGTTAGGACCAGGGCTGAGTTTAGGACCAGCATGAGGGTGTAGGCTTTAGTTTGAGGTTAAGAGGGTTAGAGGGTTAATGAAATGAAAGTTAATTTCATATAAAATATTATCCAAATGTGATATGATAAGGTTTTTTTTCCCCTATAATCATATATTATTGCAAATAACCATTTCAAATGATCAGTTGAGAAAAAAAAATAATAATGTAACAATTTTTGTGGATAAAACAGAGCTCTATATTTTCAACAAGAGAATGTAACATTTCTTTACACTGGCATAACAAAGGAATTGTCTGGGGAGCACACTGATTAACAGTAAGCAAGTCTCAGGGCATTGATAGATCAAATGAACTCTGCAGGTGTTCAAGAAAGATTAAATTCAGCAACTTAGGCAGAACTGAACTGATGTGAGCTGGAATGGATTAAGTAAGATTTATGAAGTTTCTGTGTTCTGAGATAAGCTTCATTATAATCACATTTCTTTGTCTGTCATGGGGTGCTCAAAGTGACATTTAGTTAAAGCCTTTAAACTCATTAAAGTTCTTAAACAATCGAAGATGGACCCACCCATACAGAGGGGACACACAGGTGGAGAGTGGGGCAAATAACCCTTATTTTACTTAACCTTCAGAACCTTTAGATGTTTTCGTAGCTTGATGTACTTATTCACCAAATTAGAAAAGCATTTATAGAAGACAGTCACATAAACCACATACTTTATTTTCAGGAGATCATAGGCTACTCAAATTTGTATTCATTTGAGATATAAAAAATGAGAAAATGTAAATATTTGTATGAAATTGACTTTGATCTGATCAAACATCTACTTCTGCATACATTTTTCCCTCTTTTGTCCTTGAACTGAAAAACACTCAGCACTCAACTGTTGAGCTAAAAGTTGAAGAATTTTCATTAATTATTTGGAATGATTACATTCACAAGAATATTCATAATAATGTGATGGATAAAGTCTTCACTCTAGTCCAAATAAAATATTAAAACAAAAAAAATGTCCTTTATTATTTTCCTTTACCATTTCCCTTTATCCAGCCAATATCCACTCCAATATCTGAGTCAGTGACATCATTAGCCCCACCCCTCTCTCTGATCAGTCAGTCTGCATGCAAATTGAGCATGTACATGTGGACAGAGCAGTAAACATGCACTGGAAGGTGTCTTTTGCATTTAACTCAGAGATTTAATTCAGTTGAAAATTAGTGAATTTTAGTGCTGTTCTGAGCTGGATTACTCAGTGATATTTCATCAAACAATGTCATATTCTTTGTCTTGTAGTTTGTCTTTTTCTTGTGACATATTTTGAGAAGAGTTTTGCCTCTATTATTTAGAGGAGGGTTGCAACAGTCCAAACATGCTTAGGTTTAGGTTTTATGGTTAAGGGTTTGAGTAGGGCTGGGTTTAAGTTATGGTTAAGGTGAGGGATAGAGTAAGGATTAGTATATGACATATATGACTAAAATGGCATTACTCTGTGTCAGTAATGGCATTTTAGTCATATATGTACTAAATACTCTTCATCCCAAGCTGTATATACATGCTTCTTCATTCCACAGCAAGATGAAAATGTGTAACACAAGGGTTACACAAAAAAATTATGTACGGTTGCCCAGATACTTACCCACTGTCTCATTTTACCCCACTTTCCACTACAAATAAGTAATACTACATTAGCTAGTCAGCATCATATGACCATTTTCTCCTGAATTATTTATGCCAGGACATTTGTTCTGTGCAAACCTTATAGGAGCTGAAATGTGATTTTCTTGAGACTCTTGTAAATGTGCAATCCTATTACAATACAAGATTGTAGAACATAAGCCTAGGTGGGCAATTTTGTTCCTCTTTTGTACTGGACAATGTTAGCAAGTGGAGAAACAGTTTCAGTGTGTGTCCTAAACAATTTACACAATTGACTTGTTTACCGGAGCCCCAAGTCTATCTGTTCACGAATGTGGCCCTGGCATGCTTAATTACAGAGAGAATTGGCCTATTAGCATCATGTGATGCTAACAGATGATACACGCTTGGTGTAGTTAGTTTCAAACTGATGCCATCTAACCAGAAGAATTATAGCTCCTTCATTAGCTATGCGTTGTGCGTACAGCTTCAGAGGGAGTCCCCAGACTTTCCTCTGCATGAACACTGTTATTACGGTCATCCAGCATTGTTATCACGATATATCCAGAGAGTGGCTTACATTAAGGGGATGAATTGGCCTGGAACAAAAAAATACCGCAAAAAACTTGGGTAATGTTTCACAGTCACTGGCCACACTGTAAAGACCGGTGGTCTAGATGGTGCTGTGAAAAGTTTACAGTCTGAAGCATACAAATAATTTTCAATATGTCCAACTAATGGAAAATATACTAGCTAAACTTATAAGCAGAGGTCCTATATTCAGTCTATATTTGTGCACAAAAATACATTATAGTGATTATATGAAAATTATATAATGTAAAATAGTGAAATGTTTTTGTTGACAATTTAATTGGAAAATATAAAAAATAAAATAAAAATTTGATTATATTATATAATAAAACATATAATATAATTTTACTAATGTGATCTAATGTTACTGAAGTAATATAAGTTTACTGATGTTATCTAATTTTTCTCAGGTAATCTAATCTGACTGAGATGATTGTCCAACTTCTGTCCAGTCTTGTTTGGTTTAGTTTTGTTTTGTTTTTCCATGAACTTTTCTAACATGTTTTAGTTTACTTTTAGTTATTTTATTTTAGATTGATTTCCAGTGAAAGTTAAGAAGGTTTACTGTTTAGGAGTTACAATGCTTTTGCATTACAATGATGATATTTACATGGCACATTTCATCCACTCTTCAAATGTATGTAATAAAGAAAGCACTGTATTTGTTTTCATTCCCCACCTGTTTTGTTTTGATCTTGTCTCTGCCCTTGCTCCTTGCTGTCTTTAGTGCTTACCATGTGTGTCTCCTATATCCCTTCCCGTGTTATCTTCCCCAGGTATTTCTCATCCTACACTATGTGTAATTAAGGTCCATTGTCTCTGTCTGTGTTTGTCATTTTTTGTTTCAATGTCAGCATGTGTGGTTTGTCTTCTTATCCTGTTATATTGTTTGATTTTTTTTATTAACATTAGCCTGTGTTTACATTAAACTCCTCTCCTACTTTCTCAGTCCATCTTTTTATGTCACAGTCTGACAGAAAAATCCTCCAAACATGGATGTAACAGGGTTTGAAGGAACCTATTTGGGTATTTACTGTGGGTCCTCTCATGAGGGAGGATCTAGAAAGGACTAAGGACACTTCTGAAAACCATAGGCAGAGGAAATAGTAGAGGCAGTGCACTCAGGTCTCCCCCTCACCAGACGATTCCTTTAAAGATTGCAGGGATTTTTTCTTGGGTGGGGGATTGGGGGTGGAATGTCTCAGCCTATGTGTACTTGTGTTTTAGTTCCAATGTGTGTTCTGGTTCTGGTTGCTGTGTCTGTTCCAGTGTCTGGTTTTGTTGTCCCCGTCCTCATCACTGTTTGTGTCTGTCAATGTGTTTGAGCCATTCCTGATGCCCAGTCCAGTCATGTCCTGTGCTCAACCTCAACCCCAGTCCTCTGTCAGGTCTCCAGTTCTCCAGGTTCTCTCTCCTATTATTATTATTATTATTATTATTATTATTATTATTATTATTATTATTATTATTATTATTATTATTATTAACAACAACAACAACAACAACAACAACAACAACAACAATAATAATAATAATAATAATAATAATAATAATAATAATAATAATAATAATTTATGTATACTACTTTCAATTATTAGTATACAGAGCATCACATAAGACATCACAGTAAATACATACAAGGAGAAAAAGAGAGGACCTGATAGAGCAAAAGTCTAGGGTTGGACCATCTTATATGCAAGTGTGAATAGGAATGTTTTGAGACTAGATTTAAACACAGAAAGAGAAATGGCCTGCCTAACCAGTGGTGGAAGAGAGTTCCAGAGTCACCAAAGCCATGGAGGTTGGAAGGAGGAATTGTAAGTAGCTCGGCCTTTGAAGACCTTAGAGAGCGAGAGGGTTTGTATGGAAGAAAAAGGTCAGACAGATAAGAAGGAGTAAGAATGTTAAGAGCTTTATAACTTAGAAGGATTTTGTGGTGTGCTGGTGTTCCGGTGTGAATGAGGAGATGGGCAGCGTTCTGTACCATCTGAAGTTTGTGAGATTTGAGATTTTTTGAGAATTTCACAGTGTAATAACCATCTCAGAACATATAAGTTTTGTTACACTATATATTGTATATACACTATACACTATATACACTAAATATTACACTATTGTAGACAAGACATTCCACAATTTTTCTTCTTCTAAGAAGTGATATGGACTGTTAAAGTACAAAATAGTTTTTGACTTAACTACAGTTAAAACTTTCTTTTAACATTTAGAAAAGTAGACTTCATGTCACAATGATACCATAAAAAGATGAAAGGTGTAAGAGTCAGAGATGTAAACATTGGTGGTCTGTAAGGGCCTTCAATTATTTTCTTTATTTTTCAGAGCCTCTTCTTCATCATGTTAATATGGCAGTGGTTGGTTTTGCTATAAATCAAATCAAATACAATCAAATTGAACCTTTGGCTGCACTGCTCCACAATTTCCACTGGTACTACTTTGTTCAAGCCACATTCATCAGCTTTCAAAGAACATGCAATGCAGACAAAATTAGTCTGTATCCATATCCTTTTAAAAAAATTGAGCTGTTTTTTTGAGCTGTCAGAAGCAGCCTGTCATGAGCACAGGCCTCACAGTCTCACATGGGCAGACACCAGCTTCATTCCCTATGAGCCACACACGGAGAAGTGATGATGCGATTGCACAGTTTAAACCACCTCACGTACACATACACATACAGACACACACTTGCAGGTGCACACTCATCAAAGTCTTCACCTCTCCTCAGAAAGAAAGACACTCGTACCCACACACACTTGGATGGCCATGTGAAACTCTTCAAAAGGCCTTTTTCACTTCTTTGAGACAGAGTCCCTCCACTCTCACACATGCATTCCTTCTGTTTCTTACCTCAGGCTATCTACCTGTGAAAGGAATTGAGAACACCAAGAGGAAAAAGATCAGGCAATCAATATGCAAGAGGGAAGTGTGTGTGAGAGTGAGAGTGAGTGAGTGGAAAAAGACACGCTCTGTCTGTTCCTGCAAATGAACCTCCACTCTCCATCTATTTTCAATTCAATCATTACACTCTGACCCTTGATTTAAACCAGTCTGATTCAGTAAAGTGAAATACCCTCATCTGTCACTCAGAGAGTAAGCACAAGAGCCCACCTAGACAACACAGCATCACTGAAACAGGCTCAGCAAGTGGATGCCTGCTTGACCTGCAACATATAATCACCAAAAGAAGTGCAAAACAACCAGAATGAAGTTCCATACCACATACGTGTCTGTATGCGTGTTGCAATATATAAAAAGTTGCATTTACAGTAAAATACATTTAGAATACATTTGTGGATATTTTCTAGTAAATGCATTCAGCTACTTTCAAATGCAGAGACGTAGAGTCAATAGAATAGGACTCTCCACAGCAGATAAAGATTAACCTATTGACATCATGCATAATGCCAGGTTTGGGCTTGGCGGTATAAAGACGTCCCAGCATTGAGCTGTAGAACAGTGGAACTGGAATGATGGAGCTCCAACCAATACCTCTGGGGTGAGTTAGGGATTAGGGATGAGGTGAGGTAGGGTGGGGTGGTGATTGTTCAACATTCTGACCTCACTAATGCTCGTCACTGAATGCAAACAAATCCTTAATGCAATGCTTCAAAACCTAGTAGAAAGTCCCTGGACAGGGAGACAGTTACTCCAACAAAAGCAAGATAAATTCACCACCTAAAAACCAGGGGCTCCCATTTCTGCATGCTCTAAAATAACAACTTTATATAAAAAGAGGAAGAAAAAGTAAGAAAAATAAAAAATAACATTATAATTAATACTATTTTTATTGCTATTTTTGATTATATTATTTTATATAATTGTCAATTCACTTTACACTCATCCCAATCTTAATGACACTACTTGTCTGTAATTGAATCGACCAGTCAAACGGCACATAAATCAGTAAAATCCATACACAGCCCAGATGATTGGCGGGTGTGTGAGCTCAAACCACCAGTTCTATATTACAGATGGATTCCTACAGTCTACAGACTATGGTGCTCACGTAAGTAAGGATTCTGTCTTTAAGTCTGTGTATTCTGTCACCGAAGGTTTACTGTGCCATGTATGCACCTATAAAATAGTCCAGATTTACAAGAAAACAAAATCCAAAGTTTCCAAACTATTGGAATTATTTCTGGGATTGTAGGTGCAGTGGATGGGATACTTATTCCTTTACAGCCTGTCAGATTCCTGAATCCCATCTATGCAGGTGGAAAAATGGGTCTCTGTAGTGAATGTACAGGTTATATGGAACCAACAAAGGACACTTTACTGACACTGTGGCCATGTAGCCTGTGAGTGTGACACATTCATCTGGGCAAACTCTGGTGTGTGTCAGCTAGAAAAAGGTGATGTTTGCTGGGTGATATGGAAATCCTCTGTGTGTACCTGCTCCTGTGCTGAACCCCAAAACTACAGCTGAGATTAGTTAATATCGCACAGTGGAAGTGCAGCATCCTTACAATGCACAGCAGTGCAGTGGAGGCTGCATTCACCTTCCTCACTACATAGAGAAACGTGACAAAGAAGTGATATATCAGTCTACTCAGGCTTTAGTAGAGCATTGTAACACAGATAAATAACTGATCAGCACAGTGATTTATGATTTTCCAGTTCATTCATATTTTAACAGAGCTCAGTAGCACAGATTTTGTAAGGTTTGTTGAGTTCCTTTTAAAATCAATCAATAAAATGTTTGCTAATTGATGTATATTAATAGTTGGAAAACAAATTTAATTGCTAAACTGTTAAAACAAAATTTAACTTATAATTGACTGTTTTCAGCTAGCTGAATTATACTGCCTTCAGTCAGTCTGTGTATAAATACACATGACTAATTTCAGTATTCTTATTATTATTACTTATATTTTATTACACCCAAAACCTGCTCATTTCATTAAGTACAGTTACTGGTAAAATTTGTAGGTTTTAAATTTCTAACCGTAGGCCATCTATCACAGCACAGTTCATCAGCCACCACTTACCCCATTTATCAGTGGATAGGGACCATTATAGGGTTTCCACTAACTAGGCCACATGCTTCATTAACCATATCAGAGTAAAAACACTGTTCTGATGTGAGTTATAATGTATAGAGTATAGTTATATTTAACCGCATAGTTGAATTCAGATAAGGGTGAACCAATAATATGTACCACCAATGTATGTGTGAATAATATTGTTATTAGTGTAGTATTAGTATAACACTGATAAATTAAACTATCTAATTAACTGCCAAATTGTACTCGCTTGGTCCCCAACTCACAAAGCTGCTGTTTTACACCATTCACAATATCAATATTCATCTGAGAAACCAGGGTTGCATGATCAAAGCATCTATTCACCTCATTTAGAAAATAAGGGAGGTCATTTTTACCTCTGCTGGGTGACGTGAGAATGGGGATTTTGATGGGCGAGAGAGACAAGAGGTGCAGAGGGTGAGCTGAGGATGCAGAAGGCCCTTGTGTCACGTCTGACTCCATGGCCATCAATGCTGCTGCCGCCAAGGCCATCCGTTTGTTGCTCCGCACTCGTTTTATGGCCACAGGACAACCTGGAGAGAACAGAAATGAGAATGTGATCAGAACAGCAACATCCACCTCCCTTTGATTTTTTTCACATCTCCAACTCCAACAAGTTTTCTTCATCTTTGTCTACCACCTGGGCACCTTTCCATGCTCCGAAGGACTGTGCTCAGCATGGGTCAGGAATAGTCAGTAGGACATTTAATGCTATCCTTCAAGGAGAGGAGTTAAGAGTAAGACGAACGTGCTTGAATTCTGTGGACTAGCTGTCTCTGACCACCTCTCACCTCTCTAAATCTCTTACTCTTAAATGTCAACAATAATGTCAGCAGTAATAAAACATGTCATTTGATATTAAAGTTTTTGTACTTGTAGCTGATTCAACCACATGTGGGTAAATGGCAGAAGTTGACCATAGAGCACTTTCGCACTTTTTAGTATGTTTCGATATTAATGGGTAAATATATTGTAATTATTAGTATTTTTGATAGATACTTAGTAACTAATAATTTGATTCTTGCATATTCATACTCAATATACTCCAATATATTGAGATATTTGCAATTTTGTGGCAAATAAGATGATATACTGCAATATTGTAACCCCTAGACCAATGTTACTGGATATTTTGATAGTTTCACATACCTTTATTACAAATTACCTCTACCATGCCACATTTTTTATTTTTAAAAGATCCTACGAATTCATATTCTTAAATATGAGTTTGCTACTTTTCCCACATCCCCATGGACTGGGGTGATGTGTTGGGCTGGAGTCTGGAGCAGCTTCAGGGGAGGTGAGGTACAAAGGAAATAAAGGAGTAAAAGGTGAGGCGATGGGGAAGTAGAGAATGCAAACCTGTTCAACAGAATGGTGTTGTGGAAGTGACGGGTTATGTAGGTTGAGAACGAGGAGACTGGGGTGTGTTACAACTCCCACGCCCCCAGGCACTGTAAGGGGAGGGGGTTGGGGCACTCTGATGTGTTGGGCTGAAGTTAGGAGCATTACGATGCATTCATGGGCCAAGTGAAGGTCTTAGGTGTGAATCCTCATGTAACTGTGATGAACTTGAGATGACCAGTGTCCAAGGAGTAAACCGTGTGATCTGATAGTCCTAATCAAGAAGCAGCAGTAGCGTCAAGTAATTCAAGAACAGATGTGGACACATGAAATCTGAAAGTGATCTAATTACAAAAAATTCACGTTAATGCCAGATTTAAACATTAGCCAAATTATCTAATAGTTCAGACGACAACTGTGCAGAGATCCAGCACTCAGTCACAAAGAGGTTTTGTTTTGATGAAAGGTCAATTTTGCTATGCTGTTTTGTTGTTTTGCTTTTGGATTGCAGTCAGATCACTGGGTGCTTGAATATTTTTGGGGAAGCCAGAAGCCCAGACAAGGCCCATAATAGTGTCATGGATTACATAGGGAGCTGGATGCAAATGCAAAGTTTTATTGCAAGTAAACAAAACAGAGATACACGGTAGTAAATTCAAAATCTGGAAAATTACAATTTACTCCATAAAAACATGTAAAGAAAAATTCTGAAAAAGGCAGATTTAAACACAGAATTATCTTTACTGAGCTTGACAAGACACACATGAAAGCGGTAAAAAGAGGGCAGAACCACAATAGAGAACACCTGGGAACACTAAGGACTAGGTGCCATGGTGGACACAAGGAACGAGACACAATCAGAGCTATGTGGTAAAAGGGACATGATGAACCAAAAGATACACAGACCAGTAAAGACAGACACAGGAACAGAGGAAGGTAAAACCAAAGGACGGGGAAAACACAGCAGATCCTGACAGCTAGTACCTACAAAATATAAATCAAACACAAATGTATGAATACTTAACTTGACATGTAGTGTGTAATAAATTCTGTAATTACATATATATCATAATAATATTGCAATAACTTTAGATTCTAAACTCTAAGGCACACAAGACACTAGGATGTGTTACACTCTCAAACACAGTAAAAACATCCTATTTTTTTAGCAGAGACAGCAGAAACAAGGGCACATAATAATGATAGGAAGCCTATGGAGTCAGCTTGCTCTTATAAAACTATCTCACATCAGCAGATAGTTGTGAGTAATTTATTTCATTCCATCTCACTCCTGAATGATGTGTGTAGGCCTGTCTTTGTTCTCTCTTCTAGCTGGCTGCCAAACATGCTTTCATGGGGTTTTGCAGCTTCTTTCATCTGGGAGATCCAGTGATGGAGCAGTTCTATCAGAGCCCAGTCAATCTGGAGCCAGCACACAACCAGCAGCCTGGGGAGACTTAATCAGACCTAAATACACACACACATGCACACACACACACAAACACACACACACACACACACACACACACACACACACACACACACACACACACACACACACACACACACGTACACACACACACACGTACACACACACACACACAATTAACTCATGTAAGCTAACTGCACTGCACATGCCCAGCGACCTACATACCTACACACAAGCACACATACACACACGCACGCACACACACACACACACAAACACACACACACACACACACACACACACACACACACACACACACACAGACACACACACACACACACAGCATGTACTGAGCTGGGACGGCTCCAGTACACAAGCACACACACACACACAGCTATCTGTACTGCTAGGTTAGGGCACCAAAAACTGCACACACTGCCAAAAACCTGCCAGTTCAAATACATTGCTGGGATTATATCCAATAAATGTCCTGAGCTCTGGTGGTAATCATCTTGTCCTGGCGCCAAATTTAGGATGATCATATCATGGTAATAAACTTAAAAGTCCTATAATGTTAATTTAGGATAGTATGTAGGATACTGTTTCAGGAGAACAACCTCAGCTGTTACTTAGAAGTAACTCCTAGTAATGTAATGTAAAAGTAATGTCCTGAGAATAGTCCACCAACCAGAAATATCCAGCCAAAAGCGTTCTCCGAACAGCGTCCTGTTATCACTGCTTTGAAAGACTGGTCATGGCCCACATCAAAGTCACCATTGGCATCAGATGGGACCCACACAAGTATGCATAACACAAGAACTGATCCACTGAGGATGTCATCTCCTCTGTGGTCCACACTGTCATCACCCACCTGGAGTGGAAGTTTTCCTATGTTCATATGTTCTTTGTGGACTTCACATCTGCTTTCAACACCTGACTGGCAATCTCCTCACGTTCAGACTGAGCCCCTCCATTTGTAATTGGGTCCTGGACTTCATGACTGACAGACCACAGTCTGTAAGGATCCACAACATATCCTCCTCCACCACAATCCTCAGCACTGGTTCCCCTCAAGACTGTGCTAAGCCCCCTCCTGTTTACACTGCTCACATATGATTGCTCACCTTCCCATCTAGGCTGTCATATTGAAAAGTATGCAGATGAAACAGCAGGGTTTGGCTGCATCATAAACAGTGTTGAGTCCAACTACACACAGAAAGTGGAACACCTGGAGGGTTGATGCAGGGAGAATAATCTGTGCATCAACATGAAGAAAACAAAGGAGATGACTGTGGACTATAGAAGGAGCAGACACCCCCCCCCCCTCCACACAGTGGATCTACAGTGGAAGTGGTCTCTAGCTACAGGTACTTCATTTTGCACATTAGTAACAATCTCACCTAGGGCAACAATACTTCCAGTCTGATCAGTAAGGCACATCAGCAGCTCTCCTTCAGGAGTTCAGTCATCACCTCCTTTTATAGAGGTGAGGTGGAGTGTTTGGTGCTCCAGCATCAACATGTGAAATCTGCTCTGCTGCAGAGAGGAAAACTCTGCAGAGGGAGGTAAAGGCTGCACAGAGGCCTGTTTTTTGTGTTTGTTTGTTTGCTTGTTTGTTTTTGTTTGTTTGCTTTTATTCATATTTTGTACAGTGTCCTGGAGTGTTGAATAAGGCGCATATAAATAAAAGGTATTATTATTATTATTATTATTATTATTATTATTATTATTATTATTATTATTATTATTATTATTATTATTATTATTATTATTAATAACCTCCCCACTACAGACATTAACAACTCCAGATGCAGAAAGAGAACCCCATTCTCCCTGCTCACCCACTTTCTGCTTCCCTCAAGCAGGAGATAAAGGACTGAGGAACAGATTCTTCCCTTAAGCTGTAAGACTCCTAAACTGTAACTATGTAACAAAACACTGAAATGATACTTTATCTGGATATATATGTATATATATATATATATATAAGCTTTTTCTGGGGGGTGTAATTAGGACCTTGAGCACTACTGTGTCTGATCCACTCGACACTGTCAGTATCACATCCTACATAATACTTGCTTTGTTGTGGTCCTGTCAGGTCCTAATTATTGATTAGCAGGGTGAAAGGAGGCTAGAAAATATGCAGAAAAATAGATAGACTACAGTCTGTAACTATAGAACTACAAAGTGCTTCTGTAATGTAAGAGGAGCTGATTTATTCACAGTAAGTGTAGAATCAATAATAATGGTGTGGCTGATATGGTGCAGCAGTATTAAAATGGCAACTTTATAATTATTGATTTTTGTTGTCAAACATGATAATAAATACTAGTGTATCTCCAAAATGACAACTTTATTAGAAAAGGCATTGAATATCAAAGTATCAAAGAGCAGTGACCACACTAATGACTATATTATTGGTGGTGTAGGATCACTGTGGCTGTTTACTAAGTGGCTTTTTAAAAACAGGTACTTTTCTACTAAAACACTGCAAAAGAAATTGTACATCTTCATTTAATTGACAAGATAATCACTTTACTATGAATGTCAACACTTAAAGATTTCCTATTCTGCAAAGATATCCCTATATCATAGACTGAAGTGATTTCATGTGTTCAAGTTCCAGTAATAAATGGCATGTCTTTTATCACCCCACAGTGAAACAAGTGGCAGCATCATGCTGTGGGGATGTTGTCAGACTCACCCGCAGAAACCATCTAACTTGTAGTAGTTTTGTATTGAGGAATGGGCAAAAATCCCAGTGGCAAGATGTGGCAAGCTCATGGAGACTTAACCAAAGCAACTTTCAGCTGTAATTGCCACCAAAGTTGGTTCTACAAAGTATTGATTTAGGGGGATAACTAATTATGCACACTGAGGTTTCCTTTCATTTTGTCCTATCTGTAATTTGCTTCACAATAAGTAACAAAACACAGAAAAAGCCAAGGTATATGAATACTTCAGCAATACAATATTTGACAATTCCTCTGCTTCTTTTATTCATCTTCTTATTTTATTACAGTATAAGTTATTTTACATTTTTTATTAAACTAACATTTTACTATATTTAAAAATTGAAAAAAGTAATGGAAATACATTATATATAAAGTCTAACTTTTGAGAAATAAATAGAAAAGGAAGTTGTACATGAAGTGGAGTTTTTTTGAGCCTTTAAATATTAAACTTTTTTTTCATTATTTAAACTCTGAATATAGTAACAAACTGCTGGGTTAATCTGTGTTCAGTTCCTTTAATTTCAATTCTGGTATTAAGAAAATGTATGTTGTAAGATAACCATCCATTTTAATATCACTAAAATCGGTTGCAACCCTATTTGGGGGAGCATAAAATAACTGCTCTGTGACACTGAAACACATGAGCACTGAGATCACTACACACAGTTTAAATATGCTGTGGTGAGAAAAGCCTCATTCTATTGCACCACGTAGCACTGAAACCTGCAGCTAAATGGGCTCCATGCTGCAGAAACACGCATCCTACTCGAAGCCACGGAAATGCACAGCACTTTATCTAATGGCACTGAGTGGGAGGATCAGAGACAGAGTGGTTAGCATGCATGAACACCACTCAGAAAACCAGGTCACCAGGGAAGTATCATATGGAATCACTCCAGCACAAATCCTGACAGCATTTAAAATACAAACAGAAAGCAGAGAAGAAAATTACATGTTAAGAGTTGGATAGTGAGGAACAAGTAGTATAACTATTTCCCTTAAATAACTACACTTTTAAAAATAAAGGTCATTTAGATCTTTTCTGAGAGGTACCATAAAACCCTCTTCGGTTTCCGTATTTTATTTTTTATTTTTTTTAATTTACTCATGCACTATAACTATGACCTAGCAGGTTTGAATCCTGGGTATTGCTGCTTGCCATTGGCAGCCGGAGTCACAGAGGAACCCAATCTCTCTGGGAGGGGAGATGCTGCTCTCTACCCACATCACACTCAATGTGATGCTGGCTGGCCAGGCATCTGTCAGCCTGTATATTAGAGTATCACTTTCCTTTGAGCATGTCAGCAATGATACAAAAGGGTGGCAGTTTGAAAAGAAGCAGTGGTTGACTTCAGAAGACTGCTTGTCCTCACCCTCCTAGTGTCAGAGGCATACTATGTAACAGTGGAAGAGTGCTAGTGGGTTTGGGGAATTTGCACTTACACTTTGAAAAAAGAAAAAGAAAAAAAAAGAAAAAGAAAAAACATAAAATAAATTAGACTGCACTGGACTGTAGTGCTCCAGGAAGTGGGATTGTTCATGTATTGCATGGCATACTGATTGTGCAGTTGTTATCATATCATGCTACTGGCAGGAGGAGAACTGACAGATTGTCCAAAATATGCAAAGTGACCCAACCTCCACAATTGCAGACATTTAGTGATCAGTGATGCCCTCCATGAGTCAACCTGTTAGTGCCAGTACCATTGGCAGACAGGTACACAATGCACAATGCAGGACTACATACACACAAACCATTACAATGACTGCATTATGACCACATCAATGTAAACAAAGACTACAATGGTGCCATGCCTGACTGTTATGGAATCACTCCGTAAGTCTCCATTTTGTCATGGTGGAGAAAAACAGTGTGGAGGCCCAGTGATCAGCACCAAGATCTTGTTGTTATCTTGATTTGTTATGCATCACATGTCCAGAAGGCCTGATGGCATGGTGTGGGGTGGAATTTTTGCAAAATCTGCAGGAACTGATTGAGAATATTCAAACTACATTGGATGGATTGTCACAGGACAACATTAAGAACCCACAGAACTCCATGCGCAGATGTTTAACGTGGTGCCCCAATGCCATACTGAGACACTACTTCATATCATTCCAGAGTTTTACTTATATATTGTTCTTGGTAAGTTTTATCTTCCTTGGCTATAGCACTGCAATGCCACACTTCCTTCCTTTTTTTCTGATGATGAATGAAGATGTGCATATAAATGTGAAAACATTCTTTACCATTTCAAGATTCTTCTCACAAAACAAAATCTCTACCAACAAGGTTCTTTAAAGAATTGGAAGTGATTCTCCTATAATATCCCTCATCACCACCTGAGGCACCTCTATTATTTTAAGAGTGTACAGTAGGCAGTTGAGATGAAGTAGGAAGCAAGTCAATTGCAAACACAATGCTCTCTATGGAAAAAAAAAAATAACATTAAATAAAACCATGAATTATGAATCCTGCAGGGGGTTTTCCTGGGGGAAAAGAACCTGAAACAGGAGTTGTGGTATTTTAAGAAGTTCTAACAGAAGTAAATCTTAAGACAGTATGAACTGGATGGCAAAAAACTATTATGCAACATCAAAATCCATCATTCTTTTACAGAGTGTGTGGGCTCTTCAGCTTTGCAAAAGCATAAAGAACACTGCAAATCCCAGAGCCATTGGCTTTCAGATGAGTCGGAAAGCTTTCCTTTGTCTCTCTGGAGCGGCAATTACTGCTTGTCCTTTCTAACGTGTTCTCAAACCTGTCCAAGTGCTTCCCCACATATATATGTCTTCATTAGCTCTATTTGAGCTGCAGTCAATATTTGTTGCTTTTGCTTGTTTTAATAGCTCTAACTTGTGTGTGTAAGAAGCCAGGTACTGTATGTGCATGTATGTGGTGTGCTCAGTCTCCAGGGGGTCTTGTTTCAACCAAATTGAGGGGAAAAAACACAGTCAAGGAACCATAAATTCAGCTGAAGCTGGGCAATCCTGAAAGACTCTGGAACTGTGGTGCTGAAACTGCAGGCAAGTATGGTCATTAAACCCAGCTCTGCAGTACAATAGATACACCATCTCAGCAAACTGTTCCAAAGTGTAGATACACAGACAGTACACTTTCTCTTTCCCCCTCCCACTACTGGGCTTGCTGGGGCATAGCCACACATCAGATCTGGCACAATACCAATAGTGTGGAGGTTCTACCATTGCCCTTAAATTTTGTGGCATGGATTCCACAAGATGTTGAAAACATTCCTCTAAAAATGCTGGTCCACAATGACAAGATTGTGTACTACAATTCCAGCAAATGTTTCAGATTTTTTCATCTCATATTCTACTGGATTCAGACTAATATAGAAAAACAACTGAAGAACACAAAATACACTAATTTTCATGTTCTCATTTTCATTTCAATCTCATTTCATTTTCAAAGTCATGTTCATGAAACCAGTTTGAGACATGATGAACCATCAACCGGACGTGGCCATTAGAAGATGGGCAATCAAATTCATTTTTAATGAATTTGCAAAAATGTCAAAACTCATTTCATTGTGGGGTATTGTATGTAGAATTGTGTGAGGAAAATCAAATTCTGTAACATAATAAAATGTGCAAAATAAAGTGAAGCACCATAAATACTTACCAGATGCACTATACATCATCTGTGTGATAGTGGAAACTACTTTTAAGTACTTGATGCATCCATTCTGTTTCATTCATTAAATACACTTATTTATAAAATTTTAGTGATAAAATGTTTAACCATATGTAATGATTTCAGCTTGTGCTCTTAATGACCAAACATTTCTTTCTAAATTCCTACATTTTAGAATGACTTGATAATGAATAAAAATGTTCAGGATGTTGATAAAATCCATAAGATGCACCACATTAAAATCAATATTTATGACAAAATGTCCGTCAATAAAACTCTTTGTGTATCTTTTTCTGCACAGAACTTTAACTAATCAGCTAGCTCATTCTGGCCTTACTACGCTTTCACTTAGACACCATCTCCATGCTGTGCATTAGATGAGTTACACATGCTAAAACAAAAGCTCAGATAATAACAGTAAGACGTCTTGTTTACTCTGTAAATGGATCAGTGGAAGCTACTTGAGGTGGAGCTTTCCCACAGTAATCTGTTAGAAAGCTAAAGCTTGCCCTGTGGGGAGCATTTTCTCTGGCAGCCTGGGATAAGATTACTCCAGCTGTTCGTGACTTGTAAAACTGTGTCTCATATCCAGTCCAGGAAAAGACTACATAAAGAAATACACAAAATATGCCCTAAAACATTAAATACATCAACATCTGTCAGGAAAAAAAAGAATATCTGTTTGGAATACCTCTAAAGGCATTAGCATGTGTTCAGCCTTGGATAAAGTGCAAAACCTGAGTGTGATTGTAGCAGACTTGCTTCATATCAGAAACCAATATTTAATTGTAACTGTTTGTGAACTGTCAAGGACAGTGAGTGCTGAAAAACATGACTTTATCAAATATCTGATTATACTATTGAATGTGTCATATAGAACACCTTCAGTGCCACATATCTCACTCACTGTCTCTCTCCAACATTTTCAGAATAGCTATATATTTCTAGATAGTTAATAATATTACTTTATTGATCCTGACAGAAACTGATGCATCCAGTACCTTAGTAACAAGCAACTGTAATAGTAAAATACAATAAATTAGGTTGTAATACAATATAGTGAGGTATATAAAGTAGATTGGGAGGACGTGTGTGTGTGTGTGTGTGTGTGTGTGTGTGTGTGTGTGTGTGTGTGTGTGTGTGTGTGTGTGTGAGTCAATAGTACTGGAGCAATGAGAACAATTAATTTATTTTTGCTAATACATTTGGGTTTGACATGAAAAATTTATATTTACATTTGGATCAGATACACACCTCAGAAGATAGCACCTCAAACAATAAATAGCATTGTCTGTCTGTTTCAGAGTTGGGTTTTTTTATAGTTGTATAGTTAGAGGAGTAGCCAACATGAAAAGAAAACACCTGTCTATGGGTTAAAAAACAATTGTGAAGCAGAGAGAAGATGGAAAATCAATACTAGCCATAGACAGTACAACCATTTGGAATGTCCTGAAGAAAAACGTTGTAGCTGGTATTCTCAGTTACAGATGTCGAACAGGAAAACAATAGCAGTTGATGACAGAAACATTGTAGGTTCTATGAAGAAAGCCTCTAAATCAACTGTTAATGACATCCATAACAACCTCCAGTTCTGAGAAACGTCACTTCACTTGAAGATGCAGGAAGAAGAGGAAGGGCAAGGTGGAGTTTGCCAGAACAACGTTTTATGGACCGATAAGACCAAGATGAACCTTTACTAATGTGATGTTTAGAGAAAGAAAGCATCTGCTCATGATCCCAAACATACAAGCTCATCTGTGAAACACAGTGGAGGTAATTACATGACCTGGGCTTGCATGGTTTCTTCTGAGACAGGCTCATTAATCTTCATTGATGATGTCACAGATGATGGCAGCAGTACAATGACCTCAGTTGTCTACAGAAAATGTTGAAGAAAGATACAAACAAACTAACTGGAAGATCCTTCGTCAAGATAATGACTTCCAAAACTATAAAGGAGTTCATCAGGGACAAGAAGTGGAAGGTATTAGACCGGTCAGTCAATCTCCAGACTTAAACCCTACAGAGCTGTATTTCACCTGCTAAAGGGAAGAGTGCAGGGAGTAACCCCCAAAAACAAACACCAAATGAAAGAAGCTGCAGTGAAACCCTGGAAGCATAACAAAAGAATAATGGAAAAGTTTATCAACGTCAGTGGGTCACAGTCTTGATGCCGTTATTAGAAGAGAAAGAAGTCCTATTCATTTTTACCTATTTTAAGTTTTTTTTGAATACATTTGCTCAGAAGAAAAATGGAAGGGTTCAGACCAAAGGTATTATCTTCTAAACAGTGTATCAGGTACAAAATTAAATACCTGGAAAAAAGAAATAGTGATCTTTTGTCTCATCTTTTAATGTCACATCTAAATGTTTTCAGTCTACAGCAAAAAAAATGGGTTAGTGGGATTAGGATTGAGAACCACTTTTTGAGAGTGTTGAAAGACGGAATGTACAATTATGAGAAAACCTTTTTATGGAAATAAGGAATTTGATCAAATAGTTATGGTTAGTTTGATGTTTATTAACATCAAATTTACATTTTGTAGAAATTGCTCATTTTCTCTCAATTCTGTTAACATGTGTATATACAGAAAACATCAGCCTTTCAGAATCCTTGTAGCACATTGTTGCCTTTAAGGCCTCAAACCAATTTGTATGATGTAGGGTCAGTAGTGAGTCAGTTGTTATGATTGATATATCAACAGGGATCCCCATGTTTCCATGTTTACCTGCTGCTCAAGTAAACATAATTCATTCATTTTTATAGATTCCATGTACACAGTACTTCTACAGTGTAATGCGTTTCATTATAATAATATATGCATAATGTATGTATATTGTAAGTTAATGTGTATTCACTGTATTTTACATATGTATATTCATTTATCTTTATTTTCTTCTCCTGTGTATTTTTATATTTGTATATCTGTTTTACTTCTCTCAGGGACTTGCACCTAACTTTTTCACTCACCCTTTTTCAGGGTGTGGGGCAGCAGGCGAAATGCACAGAGTGTAATCGCAGGTAATGTTTATTTAAAGAGAAAAATAAACGGCAAGATACTAAAACAAACCAACAAACTAACAACTAACAAACCAACAAGAAAACAGGCAGCACATGCTAACAACACACAAAAAACAACAAAGACTGAGACAAAATATCGTAAATACACAGACTGGAAACACCTGGGATGATTACAGAAGTTCAGAGCTGCAAACCAGACACAGACGGAAAACGTTAAAGACAGGGTGGAGCAAGGGCAGAGACGAGACCAAAAACTAAACAGAGCAATGTGCTAAAAGCATGTGACAGCAAAAGAGGACAATGACAGGAAGTGATCTACAGGGGAGCAGATCAGGACAGAAGTGTGACATGCTTACACCTGTGTAATGTGATGTGACAATAAACTTGATTTGATTTGATTTCGCTAGGTTCTCCTGCCACCCCTCAGTGGCTGACCTCAGGCTTCCCTGCTACCCTGTCTGAGATGGACCTTGAGGTCCCATGCCACCTATCAATTGAAGCTGGCTGCTGACCTTCTGGCTACTGAATTGTTCACCGGGAGTGTGTTTTTACTTTGTTCAGTGCATTATTGATCATCTTATTTTTGATTTGTGTGAAGCTGCTTTGTGACATCCGTTGTATAAAATGCTATACAAATAAATTTGATTTGATTTAATTCAAAGCATAATTTATCAGTTACATTGACTTACACCATGAGAAAGTTCAATTATGCATCCATTTCTTGATGAACTGTTCAAAATGACTGCATATACATAAACCTACACTGAAGTGAAGTACGTTTCTTCCTTTATTCTATACATCTTATCTTTTTAAAAAAATAATTAAAGCATGAAAGGTTCCATGTGAATGTCTTTAGGCCTGAGAGCGTCTCATTACCCATCCCATGAGATGACTACATGACTGATCTGCAATAACCAGTCCACGTCCTCACCAAACGCTTCATTGCTCTCTTCTAAACTCCATTTTCCAGGAGCTGAAATATGGTGACAAGGCGACCACAATGACTTTTCACATTTCATTAGGTCCTGTCAATAAGACTAGGCTCAGATTCATGGTGATGAAAAATGAGTTTTTTTGTGGGAAGGTCTATCAAGCAGTGGAATTGGAGAGTTAAAGCAAATTCTTCTTCAGTGTAGGGAAAAGCCACAGAGAAGGCACCAGCACAAACTAGATTCACATACAAGGCATAGATTCATTCTCAAAAGCATTCTCTGGAACTTCTGGAAATTTCCAGTAAAAAGGTGAACTTAATGGATTTCTTCTGTGTATTTTTTCTGTGTAGTAATGCTTCTATTGTCTGTACTTGTGAGGGAAACGTCTACTTTTAATTCAGTTCCATTTTATCCATTTTGTGTTGAATTTCCTATCTGACAACACTATCATTTAATTGTAGACCGAGTGCATAAAGTCTAACAAATATCAGTTTCCTGTTGGACATATAAGTTCCCCTTCAGTTCTCTAATTACTCAGGATTAGAAATGTTTCTTAATCTGCAACTTTTATATTTGCACCTATGTTAACATGAGTTACATACTGTCACATACTGCCTCCGGTACAAGATACACGATCTTCCACTCAATCACCTGACTGATCATGTGTTCACTGCACTACTGATTTGGTTCATCTGTGTTAGTGTGCTTTTATAGCACAGTCTCTGTTTGCCTTGCTGCCGAGGTTTACCTGACCCGCATTACAAAGCAGTCTGATTAGACAGTGTATGACCTACTACAATTCTGCCTTGTCCCTGTTGTGTATATCTGGTTTTGGATATCCTGACTGGTTATCACTGATTACTGCCATGCCATTTTTGTACTGGTTGATTTATTTGGATATTGACCTGGACTGTTTTGACAATGATTACAATCTAAATCCCTGTAATAAAGCTTAATTAATTTTTACTCTGCACATGACACATGACTCATATCTTTAATGGTCAGGACCCGACCCTTCACAGGCCCATCCTCAGGCAATAGTCCACAGTTGTCACCCATCCGCCACCAATATTTCAATCTAAAGGGACCCACCTACCCCCAAACAGCCAAGATTGCACCAAATATGCTGCGATAGTCAGTAGACAGATTTACGATAATGGGGTTTGACATATTGAGACAGCTTTTAGACAGCAGTACACATTTAACTAGATATGACATGTTAACAATGCGTCTTTCCTGTTTGTGTTTTGTGAGGTACATTTGGGACAGATGGTTATGAAAACATGCCTTTTGTGTTGTTTAGGCCCTAATTCTCACGTTTTAAGTATAGGCAAAAGAGAAATAAAATGCAAAAACAATTTTATTTGAAATGTTGCATTTTGGGTTTGTTGGGGTCATTATGCTTTCTAGTTATAAACAGGCTGTGAGGTGGAAAAGGTTGAGAAACCCTGCTTTACATTATGTGAAAATGTCACAATAATTGGATCAAACAGAAGTAGCCTAAAAGTACTTGAATAAAGTGTTAACAATGTTGTTTGTACTGTCTTTTGGAAATAGTTTTCTAAGCACAATGTCAAAATTCCAGTTCTGTGTTATCAGCAAGGAATGCTGTACCACTGAACAATGTGCTACATTGCTCACAGATAGAGACAAAATGGTATGACCTTTAAATTTCACAATTATTGTGATGGTCACTCATCAGTTTTATTGTAAAACATTGGGTAGGTCCTGTGGGGGTTCCAAGTTTTGCAGAGATCAGTACCTGCCAAAAGTGCTAGAAAGGGTCATGGTCATTGGTGCCCAAGTATCGACAAACCTCGGAAGCCCTACCTTACAACTTTCAGGATTTAAATCATCCTAAGAAAGAAATTATTCTTCGGTGTGTATTTTTGGTAACTTAAGAAAAATTTTATCACATTTTATCAAATCATATGTTTTTCTATTTTCTTAGGAAAAACAATTATAGAATCCATTTTAAATATCTTCTTAATTTTATAATGGCCTCAATGTAAAATGAAGGTCGGAGTCTTAAATAAACAGATTAAATTGATGAATTACACAATTAAATCAATTCAATTTCCAGTCCAGAAAGCTGTCCACAAGTTTCACATTGGTGTCACAATATCAGGATCCCTGAGGGGAAGAGAGGTTAAACATGGGCCTCAGCTGTCAATTGCACCCATGTTAGACCCATGTGAGACCAAGGCTGGAATAATGGAACCCCAACTGGGTCCAAGTAACAACACATGCACAAACCCACTGAAAGCCCATTTCCACTTAAAACCCACCTGACCAACTTAACCCACATTCCACCCATGCGATCCCAACATGAGCTTGCTGGCTGGGAGGTTTAGTCACAATTAACTGCTTGATTCTACCTCTGACCACCATTCTTCTTCTTTACAATATCCACTGGGTAGGAGCTTGACTAAACAACATAAAGAAGCTTTCTACCCCCACACACAAATACTTTTAAGTGCACATTATTAGCTAGACAACCATTGAAGAGTATAGTTGAAGATCTCCGAAAGCTAATGACTGATCATACAGCCCACATAAATAGCATAATTTGCTTTCAGTACAGATTTTGCTTCATTTCAGCAGTTCACACTTAGATGGATTTTTCCAAACAGCTACAGCCAGTCAAGCTGCACTATCACAACTGACAAAGAAAAAATGTACACCTACAGTTACAACTATGTAGAGTTAGCAGACATTAACATTCCAAGTTACATGTTAATAATCCCTCAAACAGCCTGGCTCTGGAGAGTTAAACAAAATGAGCCAGCCCACATCCAGAGACAGCACACGTCCAAATTCAGAGAACTGTGTGGTTGTGTTCTCACAGCGGATGATGAGCCAGTGCCTGGAGAAAGAGCAGTTGGTCTGCAACTGACCTTTGTAGTTTGTGATTATGAGGGTGGTGGAATGTGCCTGGAGGATTGTTAGGATGAACCACTGTAGCCAGAGAAGAAACTAAGCATTATGATCATACACAAAACTATGCTTCCAATAAACCTTTTGGCACCAATACAAAGCATGCTGTAAAAATACAGTTTGGTCATATACAGTCAGTGCTAGGCAATGAACTCTCTGTTATAAAACTAATATTGATTTGATTTTTAATGGTATTGACTGGCAACAAGAAATTAATTGCAGTTATCAATAACAAGACAATAGTGTCTGGTCACAGACACTTGTGTAAAAGAATGCTTATAAGCTCCCTAGAAAAATAATTAGTTATCTTGCATAATTAAGGTCACAGTAACAACAGAATGCTGCAGATGGCATTGCACAAGGATGATCAGGCTGTAAAATGCTTGCTGTGTATGTGGCTGGATTCATAGACTGAGAAAAGGCAGTACAGTTCAGCAAATGTCTTGTTCGGTGTGTGGAAAATGGGTCGCAAAGCAGATGTTAATGATTGGCTAAAAGCATTGATTGCATTTGGGTGTGCCAAAGGCAAGAGTGGAAAGGAAGAAGCAGAATTTGCAGGTCTATAGAATTGTACGTTCATATGGGTATAACAGCAGTGGCAAAAATCCCAGCTGTGCTTTTTTTTCAGAAATTGGTTGTGAAGGACCTGCATTGACTTCTAGAAGCAATTCTTGCCACAAACCAAACAAGATATTCACTATACTGTACAATCTATATCCAAAATATGAATCCCATCACACACCCTGCAGATATTTATAGCCCAATTAAGTTTGTACAACACCAACCGCATGAGCTTGAAGTAACTCGCTACTACCACAGGGCATTTCTACACCCCAAATGGATTTTAACTCTGAAATATTGGAATATAATGACTGAACATATGATCTGATGATTTTCTAACCTGAATTTCTTGCTTATAGTTGGTGAGAGGTCAATGCAATGTCTGGTAAGTGCTGTCATTTGTTATAAGAGTGCAATGTCTGTAGGTTACTCTGATCCTGAGTAATGAAGTGTAGAATACTGGCATGTATACGCTCACAACGTATGAGCATTGGGCTCTAAGAGTGAATGGATGGGTCCCATATATCAGCCTAATTATCCAATACCCAATCTAGCTTAGTGTAATTATATTCTGACTGATATCTAATCCATATATAGTACTGGTGCATCCCTAAAGTAAAAGCATTTTGGAGATAAGGTTTTTGAATAATGATAACCAATATATATATATATATATATATATATATATATATATATATATATATATATAATATATATATATATACAGTATAAATGTTAACTAGAATAGACAACATACAACTGCATGTGTCTGCAGCATGTATTCAGCTGTTATACATGGAGAGCTTCAGAGGAAAAAGATCAATATAACTTCATTTGAGGGAAAAAATAACTAGTGTGACATTATCTGCACCATCCTTAACTGGCATCACCTTGATGGCAAAGTATTCCCTGTTCTCTATTCCCTGAGGAGAATATTTGAGGTTGGCAAACACTGAGAGAAAAGATGCACCCTCAAGTTTGACAGTGTGTGGAGAAGATTAATATTTGTTTTGCTTTAAAGAAGCCCTAAAGCATCTGTAGACTGACACTGCATGGTGGAGGCTGCACTGTTTTATAGACTGCCATATGTATTCTTATTCTTATGTTTTATTCTGCTCTGCACTGGAAGAACATACCACAAGACTATAGGCTCACTGAAAAAATTTCCATTGCATCAAATATTTAATATGGTGCAGTTCAGAATTTTCCACATGGACACAGGCATGATGATTTCATAGCATTTGAGCTGAGTTACTAGCTATGGCTATGACTGGATAATATCATGGATGAAAAATAAATATCTGTCTTGAAAAGACAAGTAGTGCTTCAGCAATAATACCTGCAAAATCAAATGCACAAATCACTGTTCTGTTCCATCAAACCATTGATTTAAGGTGGTGTTATTTGTCAAACTGTGTTTTCAGTAAAATACCAGTGGTAACCTGCTAGTCTGATCTCAGTGTTAAAAAATGTATGAATTCTTTGATTTCTTTCTCTCTCTTTCACATATCCACATACAATAACACAGACTGTGTGCAGTTAAGAAGACCATAAGTAAGGTCAGGTTAACCTTGTTGAAAAGACATAAGTGATGGAAAAGGTGAAAACAGTTCTAGTATCAGCGTTTCATATGTTAGAATACTTTTCTTATTTATACATTATATATATTCTCCTTCTCCACAGGACATGATTTCAAACATTCCAATCGTCACTGACACTGGAGCAACATTCCACAAAAAAAAAAAAAAAGACAACTTGTAAAACAAACATCAATATGGTGACAAATGTAATTAGAACAGAGAACTTTCTGATGGAAACACAAAATGATTGTGAAACTAAGTCGCTATGGTATTATGACATGTTTGCTAGCTGGTTGCTATGGTATCCAAGCTGTTTGCTGTGGCATTACAAAAAGGTTGAGGTCTGTGCTAGGGTGTTGCTAGCTGGTTGCTGTGGTATCCCAGATGGTTTCCCAGATGTAAGATCCCAGGATCTTACACAGTGGTTGGAATGTGTCATGCTCCCCAACTTTACTCTCCTAATGAACTCCACTCGTAACCCTGACACAGTCATCTGTTCCTAGTCAAGTCATTGTATTTAATTCTCGCTTTTTGGAATTGCCCATTCACTTCGGTTGCTTAGTCATATGTCATTGTTTTGGCTCTGTTGGCTCTCTTCTGTTTGACTATGCTCTCAGCTCTCCTATGTTTATATACTGTATATATACACAGCAAGCATACAACTGCATACAACTGCACAGCAAGCATGATCATCCTTGTCATCCTCATATATTTTAGATATATATAATAGACCACCGTTTTATAAACTGGTCAGGGTCAAGGCTCTCATATCTACTGGTGGATTCAGGAATACACCCTAGACCAGTTCATCACAGGGGAACACACCCACCTAATCCCTCAGTGGCAGTTTAGCATACACAATCCACCAGCGTTTTGTTTAATCACTTAAAATGACCTCTGCTTAACTGTGTTGTGACAAGTAGGGATGGTTAGAGTAACTCACAGTGCTAAATGACATCTTGCAGGCCTTTCCACCCCACCTACAGATACACATCCCTGTTAACTGGCTCTCACACATGTTGACAGTGATTTGAAAAAGGTGTGGACAGGCCAGTCTTGTCAGCAGCACAGTGAAAGACACATGCAGTTGTTAAGCTAGTGGCTCCTACAAGCCTCCACTGAAGTGCACCTCACCGACAGCTAGTCACTCACCCACAGGAGTAATTGATTGTTTAATTATGATGCACATGGTAGGACATGCCACAGTCTCTGTGAAGCAATCAAAGGCTAACACCTCTGAGAGGAAGGGAGGGAGAGAGAGGGAGGGAGAGGGAGAGAGGGAGACAGAGATGCAGAGGGAGCACTGACAACCCTCTCATTGATGAGTTAATGAGTCTTGACACAACTAGAAGAGAATCAGTTTATTGCCTTAAGTCAGTTAGCCAAAAATATGATTTACAGTACTGCAGTATTGTAATATAGAATGTCACTAATGAGTTCCTGGATCTGTGCATGAAGCAAGGATAATAAGGATAAAGATCATTATATGAGTTGTAATTTGACAGTATTTACATGTCAATGTTGAATAGGTTTCCCCTGTGGAACTATGGTTCACTGGTTGTCCTTCCTTGGGGCACTTTTGGCAGGTAATGAGCAGTGCACACTAGAAAAAAATCCACAAGACTTGTCTGCTATTTTTGAGATGTTCTGACCGAATTTTCTAAACATTCCAATTTGACCTTTGTCAATGTGTCTCAGATCCTTATGCTTGCCCATTCTTCCTGCTTCCAGCAATTCAATGTCAAAACTGACTGGTTTAGGTTAGATTACATTCAACAGGTACAGAGCCAATGAAAAGCAATTAGCATCTAACCAGAAGAGCAATAAACAGAATTATTTACATTAAGCACCATAGTATCCATGCAGGTAGTGCAATGATAATAATTAGGGATGTGATGGAGCTGAGGAAAATCCGCATCCGTCGGATTCGATTTTTTTAACTACAAATCCGTCGAATGCGAATGCAGTTTTGGTAAACACAGGGCCAAGATTACCCGCTTATATTTTTGTATATTTTCAACATGAATACATGATGCTTAAACAGGCCATCAGCCACAGGTAGTCAGGGACTCACGCTGTACTGTAAACAATTCATCATGCTGTTTAAATGACACTGAATCATAAAATTATCAATCATTTATTTTCATGTAATTAACTAATTATGCATTCTTACACAAAGAACACATATCTCAACTAGTACAGTAGAACTGTTTACTACTGTTTTGTGTTTTACACTTGTTTACTTACCACATTCAGCCATTTTCATTATTTATTTATGTCAAGAGGAAGTATAAAGTAAACAACATTCACCAATAAATTCAGATGAACATTGTCTCTTAAAGATGACCTGCAGGCCGGAAATCAACCTGTATGTGTCATGCACCCCTCAGTCTCTCTGAACTCCAATTCCCAGAATCCTTCAGTTTGTTACCTGACTGATCATGTGACTCACTCACTTTCCAATCGCTGGAGTTCTGATTGTATTCACCTGGTCCGGAGAAACTTTAATGCAGTCTTTCAACCTGTTCAGTGTCTAGCTTTGCCTCGCAGCCTCAGTGAGCTGCAGCCTCTCTGTTTAACGCATCTGTCCCATTAAAGTGCTGTACTTATATCTGCATTTGCTTTCCTCTGTCCGGACCTGACAGGATGAACGGGTCTGTTTTATATACTGGCGGCGATTTCAAATCCACTTTCGAGGAAAATTGGCTCTTAAACATCAGTCGAATTCAAATCTCCTAAAAATAGTAAAAGTTTGAATGTCATCGAATTCGAACTTTGTCACATCCCTAATAATAATACAATAATAGTGCAAATTTTAGTGCAGTGCTTTATGATGAAAAAGTACAATAACAATGGAGACGGTGCAAGGATGCAGATAAGTGGCAGTGCAATGTTAACTAAAGTGGCAGTGCAGAGTTCAGCAGTGTCGTAGCCTCAGGAAAAAAACTCTTCCTGAGTCTACTGGTGTGGGAGCAGAGGCTCCTTTAATGGCTGCCAGATGGGAGGAAAGTGAAAAGTCTATGGTTTGAATTTGAAGTGTCCATGATGATGTTTCTCACCATGCCCAAGCAGCCTTTATGATAGATGTACAAAATGGTGGGTAACTGGCTGCCTGTGATTCATTCAGGAGTTCTCGCCACCCGCTGGAGTGCTTTACGGTCAGCTGCAGAGCAGTTGCCATACCATAATCAGATGCAGTTGGTGAGTATGCACTCAATGGGCCAGTGACAGATTAAAAACATGTGCAAAAACACCAGAGAGCTAAGTAGCACAAGTTCTCAGTACCCTGCCAGGAACTCCATCAAGGCTTTCTGTGCATTCACTATGTTCAAAATGCAACAAACAACCATTGTGGAGAGTATACTGTCAGGAACAGGTGGACGGAACAGACGACTAGTGGTTTGGAGGCAAACACAGTGGTTGAATGTATAACACAAAGCACAAGACGAACTGAACACACTAACAAACAAGATACAGTGCTGACTGAAACTAAAACAGAACATAGACTAACAAAGTAAAACAGTAACAAACAGAAGATGGGAAGACAGTCTTAAATACTAAGCGACATGGGTAACACCTGGAACAGACTAACCAGGGGGCAGGTAAACAGATTAGACACAGGTGGTAATGGGAGGAAGGAGGGAGGAGACTGTGACAAAACAAACACAAACCATGTGCTAAGGAGCACATGGGGGAAACTGACAAGAGAGACAGGACTGACAAGAGACAGACATGACATATAAATGGGTGATCGTGGTGAGGAGGGTCTGTTTCAGGAAAGACCACCTTGCAAACCAAGCATTAAAGCAGTTTAGCTTGTCAGGAAGAGAAAACAGTTGGTAGATGGTACAGTGCTAGGTGGATTAAAGTAAGTCAAGGTTTGCATGCCTTGCCACATATGTCAGGGATCAGAGTAGCTGATGCTGTCCCAGGTCTTTTCACCCCTCTAGACCATGCCTAGAGGGATAGTTCTACAGGAACTAGATAAGCTGTATATGTATTTGCACATTTATGTCAGCAATGGGTACAACTTAAAGTAACTGAAGCCATTCATTTGAAGGGTTTGGTGTTGTGTGATTGGGCTTAATGTTAACTTTTAGACATGGCCACTGACTGATTTTTGTTGTTTCTGTGTAATGTTTGTACATTAGCACAGACAGCCCAAACTGAATGCTCAATGGATGTGTATGCATGTCAGCAGCATATAACAGGACACACTCAATAACAACACCCCGCACAACACCATGACTATTAGCTGTTTCTGTAATTCCAGCATTGTTCTGTGGATTAGACCCAGATTACTGTTGCTGAAGGAGCTTAGAGTTGAATCAATTACAGAAGTGCGTTCACTCCACTGTTATTACTGTCAGACTGGCAAAAAGTACAGACTCATACTGGATTAAAATATCCACTGTAATGATATAAATTACAGGATCATCAAACTAATCCAGCTCAAACAACCCTTTAGACTTTTTTTTAATATTAAAAATACCCATTAGTCACAACTGTTGTCTTTTGGGTCTAATTTGCTGCATTTGTATCTGGAAACTGCTTGTTTTCTGGCTGTCTGTAGTCGATTCTGACATTTCAGTCTCATGATTGGTTCTTATACTTGCATTGGCCCTTCTTCATTCCTGTATTAGATGAAATGCAACAGACTTGAGGTGTAACCAACAAATCAGCTTCAAACTGTTTGTTGGATCTATTGCACACCAACTAATCATGCAATAGCACAAAACTGGCAAATAAACAACTGAGTAGCCAATTATTCCCTTATGACACTATATTATGACAGTCTAAAGTAGAAAGACCATTTGAAAGTGTGCTAGAGCCAGATTCTGTAATGCCAAAGCAGCACTGATTAATTGTTGTACAGACATCTGTAATTACATTATAAAAATCTAAATCAAATTATAGTCATCCTGGAAAAGAAAGCTATTTTTTCATTGGCATAATAATGTGAGTTTGAACCTCTGGGAAATATGGGAGCTATATACATAATATTGATATATTCAAAACTTTCAAAACTTTGCACAATATATAAAAAATGACATTTATAATATTGCACCTGCTACATGGGTTAACATCCACATGTTATTTAAGCTAAAAAAAATAATAATATAAGTAATTTGTGTGGAAATGGTTTCCTTTCCAGAGGGATGATGCTCAACTTGTGAAAATTATACCATGGAAAAATTGAGATTAAAGGTGCAGCATGAACTTTATCTCAAACAACATAATCTAATGCAGTTTGCTTTTTTTCAGTCATATCACCCTTGTGACTGCAGCTTTCCTTGTACCAGTGTTTGCTCAAACTCAGCATGTGGCAAATATGGGTCTGTGCTAGACTAAACAACAAACTTAGCTGATGCTAGTCTTTGCCTCTCTTGTCATCATCCTCACTCTCAAAACTAAACTGGACTACAGAACTGAACTAGAACTAAAGACACATCAGAAGGCAAACTGACTACAATCTTTTCAGCTTGCTAACAGCACATCATGCTGGACAGTAACACTATACAACAGGACTCAGAAAAATTACAGTTATTTTGTCTAGTGCTGGCAGGCGAAAACCTGTACACACCATTCTTATAATTTTTAGGCACCCCCCATTGGTCCTCTATGCCCCTAGTAAAAATGGAAGTGAACATTGGGAAGCTATTGGCACAATACCATGAGTGTGCTAGAGGGGCACAAAGCCCTCGGGAATAAAGATTACAAAGACAAAAACCAGGGACCAAGTACAGAGATGCAGTGAAGGACTTAATAACATGTTGTGAGTTGAACCATCTGCAGCTCAATGTAACAAAGACAAAGGAACTGGTGGTGGACCTGAGGAAGGACAATGCACTAGAGACCCCATGTCCATCAGGAAGGTCATTGTGTACACTGTGGAGGACTACAAATATCTGGGATTACATATTGACCATAAACGGGACTGGGCTATGAACACTGATGCCCTTTACAGGAAGGACCATAGTCTTTTCTGAGGTGCCTGAGGTCCTTCAACATCTGCCAGATGATGCTCAGGATTCTTCTTTGAATCTGACTTCTATGGACTTCTATGATTTGTAGTGGCAAGTGCTATTCTCTGTGCTGTTACATGTTGGGCCATCAGGCTGAGGGTGGCAGATGCCAACAGACTCAACAAACTGGTCTGTAACGCCAGTGATGTGGCAGTTGAACTAGACTGTCTGATGGCAGTGTCAGAGGAGGATGCTGTCTAAGGTACAGGAAATTATGGACAATGACTCCCACCCACGCTACCAAATGGTGATGAGACACAGGAGCACATTCAGTACAAGATTCATTCCACCTAAATGCAATACAAAACTGTGGCCATCAAACTCTATAACTCCTCCCTTAATGGGAGACTACTATGAACTATGGTTCATCTGTGTAATTAATTTATTTGTGTAATATTTTGAAGCTTATTAATTTATATAAATGGGTGCAACTGTAATACTTGCAATTTCCCTCTAAGATTAATAAAGTATTTGTGATTCTGATTCTGATTTGAGAAGAAACAATGAATGCAGATGTCCCAAAACTTATGTCCATATAATAACATCAGCTTTAATAATGTATCGCTGTCCATTTGCTTATGGACTGCATTATTCTTACAAGGTATATTGTTATAGTATCCTTTCACCCTTTGCAGGGTATTTTAGTGTGCAATCCAGCCTCAATAAAAGCACCGTGTGTACACACAGAACACATCAGAACCACGGTCACGTCTTTGCTTGTGTTTTAAGCCTTCTGTATTTCACAGTCTTTTTCACAGTGAGACAAAATCCTCCACAGGGGTGAACTTTTCATCTCTCAAGGACTAATCCTTGAGCATCACACAAGTGGACCTGCAAACTAATCCATCTCTGTCCAGCTGAGTGTGCGAGTCTACAGAGGGATAGACTTGAGTACACCCAGGTGCCTGCAGCATGGCTACGCTCTATTATAGACACGTACAACTACGCAGGTGTGTTCCTCTGACCCAAGTCTATTTTCTGTGTCTTTTTCAGAGTGTTCAAATGCATTGTTTGGAAGCACTCCAAGCGCTTTGGAGATTTACAGACATTTGCAACACAATCTGTTATGTGGCATATGTTACATCAACACAACATTTTAGTCTGCAAACTTTCATAAATGATCTGTGGAAGCATCTATTCAAGCTAATGCCAGACTAAAAGACAAAGATCACTGTGCTGAAGAACAGAGAGCCCCAAAACTCATCAATACAAATCTGACTCCATGTCTGTTCAGGGACATGCTGTAAATAATTTGGGCCAACTTAAAATAATAAAGTAACAAATGCTGACAGTTTTTTTAAGAGGCCCTAAAGTGACAGCCCACATAAAGAAATTTCATAACCAAAAAGGGACAAATTACATTCAATTACATATCATACATTTTAATATATTGAGATATCTTGCACAATATATAAAAACAGCCATATTGTTAAATTGCATCTGTCCATGTACAATTTAATTCTGAAAATATTTAAGGTCTTACTAAGTCATTCCCACAACATGGTCATGGCTGTTTTTTTTTATGCAGGATGTCACCTTAGAGGCTACATAGTTTTCTGAATAAACTCAACTCAGTTTAACCAAAGTTCATCTATCTGACATTTATTTAATTCCACATCTCAGTTTGGTCAAAAATACACAGTAAAAACATCGGTAAATGAACTGCATCTGAAGGTTAGGACATCACATGATGTCTCCAGACTGGGGACGTGGGATTTGAACTAATGATCCCCTCACACTTGCTGAGCTGTAGTTAGACTCTAGAGCCCTGATATTTACACTAACTTGAAACACAGACCTGTGTAAATTTACCTTTGTCTTTGTTTGTTTTTTTCACAGAAAAATAGTGATGTTTTCATAGCTTTAGAGTGCAGCAATTGCCTAATTGCCAACTTGTCAGGTGTGGTCAGGAGTTTGATAATAGTAGGAATAAATAGTGTGTATATATATATATATATATATATATATATATATATATATATACACACAATTGTATATATATTATGTATATATATGGTATAAGGGGGCTACAGCCCCCTCATGGCCCCATGCCGGTCCATTGATAAATGAGTACATCAGTAGACGGAGGCATTGAACAGTTCCACGTCACACCCACTGAAGGTCAAGTGTAAAACGTAGATCATTTGTGAAAGAAACTGAACCATCTAAACTGACCATTTACTTTGCTATGTATTCCTTCCATCTCAACTGTTGTATGTTTGCATGTGCTGTCTTTAGCAATGGTTGGTTGTGAGTCTGACCCATGGACAGTTCCTTTCATGCTATTAAACATGTGTGCACAATTAGCTGACAAAGCTGCTATTTGCTGTATCAAAGCAAAAATTGTTTGTATAAATAAAAGTTTGTAAGTTATGGAGTTCTAAAAGCAATTTAAGTGTGGGCCCACATACAAGCCATGGCAGTTAAAAGGGTGAATGTCTTCATTCCTCATTCATCTTCCTTGCATGTCCTCAGTAAAATCGGAATACAGTATGTGGGTGCATTGCACTGTCAAGTACTGTAGCTCCCAAGATGAATTTATGCCTAAAGAGATGCAAAATGTGGCCAATTTCAGTTTGATTTCACAAGCATAAATCACACAGCCTACCCTCCCACACATTAACATGCAGACAGCATGGCAGCCCTAATGTTTTTTAGGGGCACCGTAAAACGAAAGTTGACAGCCTCCCGATAGCTCTACACACAGTTAAAAAGAGACAGGATTAAACCCAGGAGAACAGAAACTTGTTAAAATGGCAGAGAATAGAAGCAGTGAGTGATAAAACCCCTCGATAAAAAAGCTGGGTTGACAGCGGGCCATCGGTGGCCAGGCCGGGAGAATAGAGGATTAAAAAATTCTCCCTCCTACCTGAAACACGCCTGGGCGTCAAAAGAAGAGTATGGAAATTCCTGGAGGCGGCAGTTGGCCTGGATATGCTCATTGCCACTTGGTTCGTCATCAGCATTGGCTTTTCCTGCCTCTGGAAAATTCCCACTTCCTCTGGGCTGATCCAGGTGGTCTCCAGAGCCAGAGTGTTATTAAGATAAACCTAGAAGCAACAAAATCAACAATGATGCTACCTTTAAAACACTTTATAATGTCTTACTATGAGTGGCTGCATAGTGTGTATAGTGGGTGTAGTATGTTTCCCAAATAGCATCAAATTATTGTGCCACAAGGAAGAAAAGTGTTCACTTGCTGTAATACTGGTTTAATTGACCCCCATCACTCGAAAATAGCCCATTACTTAACCACTAATAGTAGTTTTCACAAAACTACTATTAAACTAAAATCCCAGAATAGAGTGCCATTAGAAATATGGGGAGAAAAATGAAATTCTCACATTGGATCACTCATGCACATTAAAGACTGCATTACCAGTTTATGGTTGTTTAACCTGTTTAACTTACATTCTTTCACATTCTGTCATAACTCATACTTTTCTTCTTACTCATTCTTTTTGTGTTTTATGTCTGTGCTATCTGGTGGCAACCAGAGGTGGATGGGTTCCCATGGTTTTTACCCATGTGTCACGTACCGCTGGTCTGTGGTGTGTTGTGTTTACTGTTCCATGTGCTTTTGAGCACATCATGTCTCCTCCCATTCCCAGCTGTTCCATCTGTAACCCTGCACCATCGTTATCATGTCCCAGCCGTGTCTCGTTATCGTGTGTATATAACTCCCTTGTCTCAGTTAGTCCATGTCGTTCTTCTCGTTTGTATGTGTGTCTAGTTGCTTACTCGTGTCGTGTTTCCATGTCTGCTTACAATTGTGAGTTATCATTAAATACAACCCTGCAAGTACTTCCGCCTCCTACCTCTGTGCCNATCTCTCAAGGACTAATCCTTGAGCATCACACAAGTGGACCTGCAAACTAATCCATCTCTGTCCAGCTGAGTGTGCGAGTCTACAGAGGGATAGACTTGAGTACACCCAGGTGCCTGCAGCATGGCTACGCTCTATTATAGACACGTACAACTACGCAGGTGTGTTCCTCTGACCCAAGTCTATTTTCTGTGTCTTTTTCAGAGTGTTCAAATGCATTGTTTGGAAGCACTCCAAGCGCTTTGGAGATTTACAGACATTTGCAACACAATCTGTTATGTGGCATATGTTACATCAACACAACATTTTAGTCTGCAAACTTTCATAAATGATCTGTGGAAGCATCTATTCAAGCTAATGCCAGACTAAAAGACAAAGATCACTGTGCTGAAGAACAGAGAGCCCCAAAACTCATCAATACAAATCTGACTCCATGTCTGTTCAGGGACATGCTGTAAATAATTTGGGCCAACTTAAAATAATAAAGTAACAAATGCTGACAGTTTTTTTAAGAGGCCCTAAAGTGACAGCCCACATAAAGAAATTTCATAACCAAAAAGGGACAAATTACATTCAATTACATATCATACATTTTAATATATTGAGATATCTTGCACAATATATAAAAACAGCCATATTGTTAAATTGCATCTGTCCATGTACAATTTAATTCTGAAAATATTTAAGGTCTTACTAAGTCATTCCCACAACATGGTCATGGCTGTTTTTTTTTATGCAGGATGTCACCTTAGAGGCTACATAGTTTTCTGAATAAACTCAACTCAGTTTAACCAAAGTTCATCTATCTGACATTTATTTAATTCCACATCTCAGTTTGGTCAAAAATACACAGTAAAAACATCGGTAAATGAACTGCATCTGAAGGTTAGGACATCACATGATGTCTCCAGACTGGGGACGTGGGATTTGAACTAATGATCCCCTCACACTTGCTGAGCTGTAGTTAGACTCTAGAGCCCTGATATTTACACTAACTTGAAACACAGACCTGTGTAAATTTACCTTTGTCTTTGTTTGTTTTTTTCACAGAAAAATAGTGATGTTTTCATAGCTTTAGAGTGCAGCAATTGCCTAATTGCCAACTTGTCAGGTGTGGTCAGGAGTTTGATAATAGTAGGAATAAATAGTGTGTATATATATATATATATATATATATATATATATATATATATATACACACAATTGTATATATATTATGTATATATATGGTATAAGGGGGCTACAGCCCCCTCATGGCCCCATGCCGGTCCATTGATAAATGAGTACATCAGTAGACGGAGGCATTGAACAGTTCCACGTCACACCCACTGAAGGTCAAGTGTAAAACGTAGATCATTTGTGAAAGAAACTGAACCATCTAAACTGACCATTTACTTTGCTATGTATTCCTTCCATCTCAACTGTTGTATGTTTGCATGTGCTGTCTTTAGCAATGGTTGGTTGTGAGTCTGACCCATGGACAGTTCCTTTCATGCTATTAAACATGTGTGCACAATTAGCTGACAAAGCTGCTATTTGCTGTATCAAAGCAAAAATTGTTTGTATAAATAAAAGTTTGTAAGTTATGGAGTTCTAAAAGCAATTTAAGTGTGGGCCCACATACAAGCCATGGCAGTTAAAAGGGTGAATGTCTTCATTCCTCATTCATCTTCCTTGCATGTCCTCAGTAAAATCGGAATACAGTATGTGGGTGCATTGCACTGTCAAGTACTGTAGCTCCCAAGATGAATTTATGCCTAAAGAGATGCAAAATGTGGCCAATTTCAGTTTGATTTCACAAGCATAAATCACACAGCCTACCCTCCCACACATTAACATGCAGACAGCATGGCAGCCCTAATGTTTTTTAGGGGCACCGTAAAACGAAAGTTGACAGCCTCCCGATAGCTCTACACACAGTTAAAAAGAGACAGGATTAAACCCAGGAGAACAGAAACTTGTTAAAATGGCAGAGAATAGAAGCAGTGAGTGATAAAACCCCTCGATAAAAAAGCTGGGTTGACAGCGGGCCATCGGTGGCCAGGCCGGGAGAATAGAGGATTAAAAAATTCTCCCTCCTACCTGAAACACGCCTGGGCGTCAAAAGAAGAGTATGGAAATTCCTGGAGGCGGCAGTTGGCCTGGATATGCTCATTGCCACTTGGTTCGTCATCAGCATTGGCTTTTCCTGCCTCTGGAAAATTCCCACTTCCTCTGGGCTGATCCAGGTGGTCTCCAGAGCCAGAGTGTTATTAAGATAAACCTAGAAGCAACAAAATCAACAATGATGCTACCTTTAAAACACTTTATAATGTCTTACTATGAGTGGCTGCATAGTGTGTATAGTGGGTGTAGTATGTTTCCCAAATAGCATCAAATTATTGTGCCACAAGGAAGAAAAGTGTTCACTTGCTGTAATACTGGTTTAATTGACCCCCATCACTCGAAAATAGCCCATTACTTAACCACTAATAGTAGTTTTCACAAAACTACTATTAAACTAAAATCCCAGAATAGAGTGCCATTAGAAATATGGGGAGAAAAATGAAATTCTCACATTGGATCACTCATGCACATTAAAGACTGCATTACCAGTTTATGGTTGTTTAACCTGTTTAACTTACATTCTTTCACATTCTGTCATAACTCATACTTTTCTTCTTACTCATTCTTTTTGTGTTTTATGTCTGTGCTATCTGGTGGCAACCAGAGGTGGATGGGTTCCCATGGTTTTTACCCATGTGTCACGTACCGCTGGTCTGTGGTGTGTTGTGTTTACTGTTCCATGTGCTTTTGAGCACATCATGTCTCCTCCCATTCCCAGCTGTTCCATCTGTAACCCTGCACCATCGTTATCATGTCCCAGCCGTGTCTCGTTATCGTGTGTATATAACTCCCTTGTCTCAGTTAGTCCATGTCGTTCTTCTCGTTTGTATGTGTGTCTAGTTGCTTACTCGTGTCGTGTTTCCATGTCTGCTTACAATTGTGAGTTATCATTAAATACAACCCTGCAAGTACTTCCGCCTCCTACCTCTGTGCCGTGAGACGTTACACCATGCATGCAGCAAAACACTCACATACACTCTAGTGAATTCACAACCTAGGGGCAGTGAGCACATGTGTCCGGAACAGTGGGCAGCCCTATCAATGGCGCCCAGGGAGCAGCTGAGGAGTTAGGTGTCTTGCTCAAGGGCACTTCAGTCATGTCCTGCCAGTTCAAGGAATTGAACCAGCAACCTTCCAGTCACCAGGCCATGGCTTCCTCCATTACTTACTTACATATAATATTCAACAAGTGCATTTTTTGTACTTCAAGTTCAAGGTGTTTAAGCTCCAATGATGTAAGCCATTTTTTGTCAAACTATACTAAATAAGCATAATTTAGTATACCATGCAATACCTATGTCACTTGGCATTTTATGACATTTTACAGCGTATGTTTACTTTAGATGTACTCCTATAATGCATCTGTAGTAACAAATACCGTTATTACATAGCTGTTCATGTGTAACTACACAGCTATTAGAGACAAAATAAAATAAGACCATCACATGCATGAACACATTATTGGACAACCTCTCATTAAGCCTACTGCAGTTTAGTCTCTCATGTATCCTGAGGTGATGCAAAGTGTTGTCAGTACAGACAGTCTATAGCAGAGTTGTCAGAGTAGAACATGTGGGAGAGAATGATCAAATGTGCTGTTGCGTCACTGCAGCATTCCAGTTTCAGTTTAAACTTCACAGTTCAAACTTTGGAGCTCCTATCCATTTTTTGAATGCGGCACAATGTGTACCAGAATGAATTTACAGCTCCTGTACATAGAATCTCTCATTCTTTCTTGCACAGGAACAGAACCAGTGGTTTAAATTAAGGTTGGAATATAATCATGCATTATTATTTACTCAACATAATCCATGAAACTCCTTAAATTTATATTAGCAATTTATTAGTGCAAAAATTAATTATGGGTTCTCTCAAATTACAAAAGATGTGCTGCAGTGTTTCACCTTGTAGTCCGGTATGCGTTTATCCAGCCAGGCTTTGCCGTAGTGTGGGGGCAGCAGGGTGCGGTACACAGGGGGGAACACAGGAACAAGATCCACACCCGCAGAGGGCTGAAAGCCCAGCACTGGCGGCCTGGAGGGAAGTTCCCACTGAGAGAAGGTTGGAAGGAGAAAAACATTCATATGAATTTGTTTTGGTGAGTTCTCAAAGAAAACAAGAGTGCTGCAGAGGCAGATGAGGTTTAACAGAACTGTAGATGAGCTAAATGTTCAAAGCATATATCTATCTATTAATCATAATAAAATAAACTGAAATGAATCAAACTGTACCATGCCTATTCACTCCCTCCCTAAGCCTGGTTCGTTTGACTACTGTGATTGCTCCAAACTGTGAATGAGCACAGTACAGTGAACCATGTCTGGGCCCAATTAAATATGCCCGAAACCGCTCAAAATAAACCAAATATAATCCGTGTCACCTGCCACATGTTCAATGATGACTTCAGAATACATTATCAGTACATCATCCCTTTAAGTTTTTTAAAGGGTCTCAAAATAGTTTAATAGTTTAATTCAAAACTGGTAGACAATGCAAAATGAGTAGGCACACTCTTCTTTAATACAAGATGCCACATTGTTATGATGTAAGTATGCTCAAGCCCAGAATGTTAAGCACTGTGTGAGTGCAATCCAGCAATGTAGTGGGAAGGGCAACTGGGCTCTGGCATGGTACACAACAGCAAGGCTTAATGTGAATACACCCTTAATTTAATTAAAACTATGATATTTTGACTGTCTCTTATCTAGTAAACAATATGAGAGTAAGTAGTTTGTTTCAAACTACTTTTTTTCCAAATAAGAGACAAAAGATACATACATTTGAACTTCTAAATCATTGCTATTCTGCAAAAATCTCAAATCTCCAAAATAACTAAGAATGAAATCTTTATTCTAATAAAATTGATGATCAATGGACCAAAATAACTGTTCCAAATGGACTCTTTTTACATTGCCTTCCACTGGAAGTAAAAAACTGCAATTCTTCTCGTTAAGCAGTAATTTAAATTCCAATGAAAGTCAATGTAAAATGATTTTGTTCCAAGTCATTTTGGAGCATTCTTATTGGTCCACTCATCATGAAACCTTGACACAATATGAAGAACTGAACAAGTGAACCAGATTCAAATTACCTCAAAAAGTAAAACATCAATTTGAACAATATTCAACAGGTACACATCACGTTCATGATCATGTACACAAAGGATTGCTCTTGATCCAGCATATCACATGCTGAGACCATGATAGATGGAACTTAAAAAAAATGAAGCATCAAAATGCCTTTGAAGTAAAACTTATTTTACATAAAAAACAAATAAAGATGTGAAAGCCACTTTGCATAAAGTGAAGGTTGTATAGAGCTTTAAAAGATTCTTCACACACTTTATTTTAAACATTAAGACAACTGTTTGTCAGAAGAAATGTTTTCTTAAATCCAACTTTTTTACTTGGGATTTGTTCAGCTTATAAGGACAGTGGACTCATTTGAGCTGTGAACAATTCTGTATTTTAAAACACATCATGAATCTGACATGGACTTTTTGTTAGGGCTTTTCTCAAGTCGAAATTGAAGAAAAATATTGGTTAATGTGTTCTTTATGGGACCAAACACGGTTCTTCTATATGGCATCACTCAAAAAAACACTTTGGCACATTTCTTGTTAAGATTGTAACAACAGACAAGTCACTAGTAGGAAACAAATTGTGCTGTGGTTAGAAAGCTTCAGTATCAGTCAGTGCTCTAAGTGACCATAAGTAAAGTATTCTTTTCCTGGCTCCTTCCCTGAGAAATCTAACCCATACCTTTATTTCTACTCTGAGATTCAACACAAAATCCAGACTCTATGGGAATTTTCAGATGAGTGCAAGGTGAAATGTGTGAAAGAAGTACGTTTTTATTTAGCCAAAGGCAACATTTCCTTATTTCAACAGCCAAGGGCCAGGGGCATTATCACCAGGGACCCGCTCCTATGATTCTACAAATCTGCTTTGAGACAATATCTATTGTATAACAGGGAGAAAGGGAAAAGTGCCAAAACAGAACATATCGAATCGACAGAATCTGAGGTACAATCACAAGTCATGAATACAAATATGGCTTGCAAAACACACTGCAGGGAAACAGAGGTAAATCTCCTCAATTCTCATGATACTGCCTACAGCTAAGGGTTAGAATGTGAGTATGTGTATGCTTGTGTGTGTGCATGCTTATCCCATATTTTGTCAAGTATCCAATTCAGGGCTTCCCTAAGAAGCTCCTTTCCTTTCCTTTCAGAGTTTCAACAAATGCAATAGGAATAAAACAGCAAAATGAAAAGTGTGGGTCTGCACATTTGTATGTAGCCTTGTGTAGTGTTGTATTATTTTACAATCATCTTCAAAATAATTGTTGCACTCAGAGGGAAGTGTGGGATTGCAAGGCTATTGGGAAGGAAGATAAAAGTAACCAGGAACAATAAATGACTGAAAACTTTGATGTGCAATATTTATTGGTCTACATATACAGAAGTGTCTCTCAGTATGACATCAGCTTTAACACAACATGCCTGATGTCTCAGAAAGTTGTCAGGTTCCAATGGTGTCCTGTGGTAATGCATCCCATGCAGCTTGAATATTCTCTCTCAGTTCCTTGCAGTGGGAGTGGAGTGTTGATAACAAATCCAAAAGCATCCCACACATAGGGGATAGGTCTGGTGATGCGTCTGTTGGATTAGCCCACACACAGGTTCATTGGTCGTCTCCACCAAGACAAAAGTGGGACTCGCCAGTGAAGATGACCCACTGCCATTCTGAGTGACTCCATGATAGTTTGGCATGACACCATTGCAGTCTTTGGCAATTCGAACAAGGTGTTAAGGGAAATCATCATAATGGTCTGCATCATGCAGCCATTTGCCAATGGTGCTGGCACTAACAGTATGACTCATGGAGAGCACTACTGCTTGCTGAATATCCACAACCATGGCTGTTGGGTCACTCCACTCCACTCCACTGAATGCTTTCTTCTATCCACTGCCACCAACAGCTACCTATGTTAATATCTGCACAACCTGTATGGTGTGCAGTACATTGATTAGACAATCATATTTTCCCAGAAACCTACAATGTGACCCCTCTTGAATTCTTCTGACTGCATGAATTACTTTTAAACTCTATTGAGGCATACTTCACTTGCAAAGTGCTACAAACACAACACCACAAGTCAGAATGAAAAGCACTTGCAATGGAACGACCTTAAATAGTCAGTCATGTATAGAAATAAGGCTCATTCTTGCTTATAATACGTATATCAATGTACAGCCAAGCATGAAACTCAAATCAATTTTTGGTGACCAGTGTATGTTGCACCACTATCCTGAAAGAACATTATTTCACTATGTACTGCGTATGGTTGACAAAAAGCATTGAGTGCGAACTTGTACACATGACCAGTCAAAATGTAACACTGTTCCGCACACACTGGTTTCAAAGGAATCTGATCAATATCACAAACATCAAAACAGTCAATACCACAAAAGTGTCAATGCTCATTTTAATCCATCAATTGCTTAGAAAGGTGAAACAGAGTTCAGTGGCTGAGGCTGAGTGAAGCTCAATGGAAGAGTGTCTAAAAAAAACCATTAAGAATTAATAAACACCAAAGTACAACTGAAGTCTGCAATCTGAGATAAGGTCTGAAGGTGAGATGAGACAAAATGGACAAGCAAAAATCAAAATGCTATGCTGCCAAACTAACAATGCAATATTCTTCAGCAAACACCATCCCAACAGAAAATCATTGGGGTGGCAGCATATCATGGGTATGCTTTTCCTCAGTAAAGAATCTTGTTAAATCTGAAAGACAGATGGTGCAAAGCTCAGGGACATACTGCAAGAAAACCTACTTTAGTCTGTTAAAACACTTGGTTGAAAGGGTACTTGCATATGGCTGAAACAGTTGAAACAGCAATGATACCTCTTGGACATTAACTTGAACTTGAATAAAGAGCTGAAGATCAACTTTCTCTATATTATGAGCATATCATATGTAACATTATGAATCCAAATGAATCCAAACAGCAAAAAGGTCAATCCAACAATGACTTTGAGGGAAAGAGTTCAGTGGCTGAGACTGGAATGAATCTTAAGTCAAAAGCTATATTTACAACTGACCTGTATGGGAGTGTGGCCAAATTTATTGAAACAGAAACACATTCTAGAACATATGAAGATATATGAGATCTTTGGCTTTTGCTTTCGGGGTCTATTCCTTATTCCTTGTTCATATGTTGTTAACCTTTTCATTTATTTATTTATTTTCCTGTAAAGCTGCTCTGTGACAGCATCAGTTGTGAAGAGTGTTATACGATATTTATTTAATTTGATTTGATTTGATCTGGTTTGGTGGGAAGATGAGACAAAAATATTGTTTTGGACAAAATTAAAAATTATCTGAGTTTCACCAACTCAACAAAAACCATCCCAACAGTGAAGTGGTTTGGGGGTGAAAGCATCACATGCTTTTCCTCAGCAGGGTGCAGACATCTTGTTAAATCTGCAGGACAGATGGATGGTGCTGAGTACAGAGAGATACTGCAAGATAGCCTGCTTCAGCATGCTTCAGTTTCCCTCTTAAAAATAAAGGTGCTACAAAGACTTGTGCCACAGAAAAACTATTGATTCTAAAAGATTTTTTTTTGTAAAAGTGATGTATGTGTGTAGAATCCCTTTTTGTTTTAACCATCAGGAATTGGCAACCATGCTGGTGTGATCAAACCATGACTGGAGTCACAACAAACTCAGATTGAACATTGCTGTTAACTTGCATCTACCTTTCTGGCTTGAAACGCTGTGCTAGTTCATGTTTGATGTTGACAGACAAAGTAGAAATTAAGATATAACAAGTAATATGAATATGATCCAAAAATCATTTGTATGCACATCATAGTACCCAAAGTGAGATGGGCTGGCGTTGCATTTATCTTTCTACGGAAACAATGTTGAATTGTTGAACTACAAGAGAATATGATATACATAGACAGAGATAATAAGTTTTCCAGAGTTTGGAATGAAAAATGAAAATGAAAGGATGTGTAAATACTGTACAAGATTAACAGCTCAAGACTCCAAAGGTTACAGAATTAAATGTTCTCCATACACACAGCTCAATTTTACTTCCAAAATTAACATTTGGAATAATAAACAATAAACAAGTGATATAGGTGTGAGAAACCCTTTAAAGGTTTAAAGACATTAATGTTGACAGTTTTTTTTAAAGGTTATTTTTTGTTAAAAGGTTCTCCATTCATTTTTGGTTCCATGAAGACCAATTTTTGTGCAGTGAACTTCTACATAAATGTAACCTAAAACCTAATCAGCCAAATAAATTAATAAACCAAATCAAACAAATGAGACAATTACACTCATTTATTTACTGAGGAAAATGATAAAATATTCCATGTATATGAGTGGCAAGAGTATGTGAAGCTTTTCTGTCAGTAAACTGTTGATTAGTCTTGCACTAATTTTAGCCCATTCTGCCATATAAAACAGCTTCCCCTCTGTTATGTTGGTGGAATTCCTCCCGTGAACTGCTTGCTTCGGGTTGTTCCACAACATTTCGATTGGATTAAGGATTGGCCATTTCAAATCAAGAACTTTATTATTTGGTAGAAGGACTTGTGTGCCAAATAATAGAGTTCTACCAGTGTCTTTGTTGCATGACCCTAATTATCTTTAGATTCTTGGACGAATGTCCTGATATGTCCTGACATAAAAAAAACAAAAAAAACATGTATGTGAGATGCATGTGTCAAGATCCCTTGAATGGTTTAGATAAATAAATGCTTACAAATGTTATGGTTCTTTTCTCTTGATGGTTCTTGAGCAATTTAAAGGTGCTTCATACTCACAGCTCTTTTACAAAAATAATTAATTATAGAACCAAAAATGGTCCAATGGTATCACTCAACAAACACTTTTGTAGGATCTTTTTGGTATAAGAATTGCCTGAGTGACACAACAATTAAGCCTATTGAATGTGAACTTGGCTTGAATTAAAAGCTAATCATTAATATTCTATACATTATGAACAGTCAATATATAACACTCATCTACACTCAATGGTTTCAAAGGCATCTAATCAATTTCAGAAATAATAAAGAGGTCAATGTCACAGAAGTGCCAATCCCCATTTTAAACCAGTATAACTCCACTGACAGCCATTGATGTGTACATAATAATAACTGAGGACACTCTCAGCTTGAAGCATCCTGGTTCACATTTAGCAAATGTAAAGCTCACGCTAACAGACAAACCCAGTGTTGGCATTACATGCCGTATGAACTTTCCACTGCTCTGTCAGTTATTTTTCCCGTAATGTGCCTGCAGCGTGGCGAAGGCGTAAAGAGAATCCTTAGAGCTGTAGAGTGGAGTCACTTCTCTGCACTATCACTGATCTATTTCCACTGCGTTCAATATTAACCACACTCAGCTGCAGGAAGCACCACTTTGTGACACACTCTCCCCAGCTGAGTCATCTGCTCACTACAGTGCAAGTCAGTCAAAGCCCAAAGCTCTCTCCAGTGTGATACAAAGTCAGTTTTAAAACCACATACACAGTACTGTTGCTCTCTTTCTCCATCTCCCTCATTCTATTTCAACTCAGCTGAACTTTTTATTTATGGAGAAACTCTATGAGCTTTAAAACTATCCCATGCAAGCTTCACAGCACGCAATAAGTTGAAGCTTTAATCCAATTGAGTCTGGGAATTCTTTGAAAAAATGCTTACTTCTAATCTTTTTGTAAATGAGATATGTGAGTGAAAAACATCATGACACCCCACACTATAAATTCAAATCCAAAGGGTTTTCTAGAACAATGCATCCAAGCAAAGAACTATTTAAATAGTTAAATACTGCCTTCCTGTTCCTTGCAGAAATATTCAAAAAGTAATCAGATCTTGTGCTGTGAGACATTTTATTGTATAGGCCAATTTACTCCCCACAAAATGTAGATCTGGGATTCAAAATGTAATGCTGCTTTAACTATGTAAAAACATTCTGTGGAACAAACTATGAACTGCAGATACTGTTTGCACAATTTTTGAACCATAGAGCTGTTGAAACTTCATCTGACAGAAAGCTGTGAAAGTCCAAAGAGCATTTTTAACAACTCAAAGGCATAGACATGCACTAGATAGAAGGAGGAGCTAATGTATGCTCATTGACCAAAAAATAATGCAATGTCAGATTGCTGCAAGACTCAGCAGATATATCTCAGACAGATATGCAAATGATCACAGTTGTGGTCTGATTAAACACTGCGTTTGATACAAGAGGGCATAAAATTGCTTCCCAAACTGCCTTATAAAAAGTAGCTCAGAGATTACTTTTGGGTAATGTACCTCTTGGTGAGAGATCAATGATGGCTAGACATGCCTCTGTAACACTCTTCAAGACATTTTGCCGAGTTGAACAGGGGCATATTGTTGACAAAGAGAAGCATTTATAATGACCTGCCGGCCATCCTGACTGACTGCAATGGTAACGGTATCATGTTTAGCATCAAATTCAGGTCCTGTTTGGAAAAGCCTTGTGGTGAGCACTTCAGTCCTGTCTTCGCTGTGGAGTTACACAGTTCCCCAACTGCTGCTGTGATTCATCCCTAGTAGGGGTACGTAGGATACTAACATATCAGTGATATATGTGGAACATCCTGCAGTCATATGTTCCCTCTCATGACGTGGTTTGCTTCTTGGTTGCACCTCCTTCTTGGTGCATCTTTATAATTTGTATGCAAGATATGCAAGATTTTGGCTGTTCCAATCAGCCATGATCACAGTTGTAGTCTAAAGAAATGGAAGCAGCACTTTACCACCAAAATAGGACCACCCCCGAAAACAATGCATCAGAGTAAGATTGTGACTTGTGAGGAAAACTACAAAGAAGCCAACAAGCCAGCATGGTCAACTGGTTTTAGTCTGCTAAAACTTGGGAGGAACTTAGGTAAGGCTGGGATAAATTTTACTGTTCAGCATGACCATGATCTCAAGCACAAGGCCAAACAATACAGCAGTGGTAGAACAACAAATTTAACCAATGGTCAAGTCAAAGACCCGATACCTAATCGAGAATCTGTGGCACTGAAAAAAGACCATCATCCAACCACATTATCAACTACTTAAATAAATACATTAAAAAAATAATATTTTAATATAACAATAATAATAATAATAATAATAATAATAATAATAATAATAATAATAATAATAATAATAATAATAGTTTGATACAAACACGGTAGAATTCATACACAGATCTAACATCTCGCAATTGAGTAGTTTAGGATCCTTTCAGAATAACAATATCTGGCATGTGTGACTGTATCACAATAAAGAAACAATAAACACAGAAACAATAAATACTGGTTAAAACAACCTGTAAGGTCATGTATGTGCTGTAGATGAATGTTTGAAGGTTTTAAAATACTTTTATTTATTGCTGGCTTCAATTATATCATATAAAACAAAAAAATAAACAATTGAAACCAAATCAAATCTTACCCAGAAACTACACTAAAAGGGTCTAGTTTTCAGTGCAGATAGTCAGTGCGGTACCTGACTTTTACACAGTAGCAGTAAATTTAATCATCATTTCAGTTCTGCATATGTGAATGGCTTTTCTACTGTCTCTGTCTCTCTCTCTCTCTCTCTCTCTCTCTCTCTCTCTCTCTCTCTCTCTCCCCTTTCTCACTCTCTTTTTCACCTGCTAGTCCCAAGTCAGCTAGATGTGTACACACTTTTGAAGACCACTGATATGAAGAGACACCCATCAGTCACCTTCATTCTTCAACACAGACTAAACACTTGGCTCTGCTGAGGTGCAGGATGTGGACACTTCACAATCTCGACACAAACCAGCACCTCAAGTGGTCAGAAAGAAAAACTGCATGGAGAAATAGTGTCTCTACCCTCTTTACTCATCATGCACAGCCCAGCTAACCTCATTTATACCCTTCAATCTAATGGCCAATATGCTAATACTGACCCAAGGTCAGCCCATTACCCTCCGTGGCATGTTTTAACGGCAAGAATATGCTACTGACTGACTTGGGAAGAGTGGCTGAGACTATGAAACATGACAAGGCAAAATGTGAGGTTTAATGAGGTTTAATGAGGCCTAATCTGAGGTTTCTCAAACGCCCCCAATGCCAAACAGCCCTTGAATAGTGAAGATGAGAGGAAATGTTTGTGTCAAATGCAATTTGTGCAAATTTGACACACACTGAACATACTGTATATAGTGCAAATTCTGTTTTAGATGAACATGTGAAAACACACAATTTTTGTACCAAATAAGCAGATCATCACTGTCATACCAAAACTGTATATATGTAGAATTACTACTTCATAGGAGGAGTAAATTAATTTTAATTTTCATGTGGAAGTCAGTGAAAAATATTTAATTTCAAGCCATTCTGGAGCATTTTTATGGTCAATTCACCATGAAATGTAAATTCTTTATATTTTACAATGTATAGAATATGTTGAAATGTATGAATGATACATGATACATGATATGTATGAAAACAGAAAATGTTGATACAAGGTTTTTTTATGCCAATGACAAAATATTTAGCAAACACAGACAAAGAATACATTTGATCCCCTGCTGATTTTGTAAGTTGACGCCATTACAAAGATATGAACAGTCTATAATTTATACAGCAGATTTATTTAAACAGAGAATAACAGAATATCAACAAGAATTCCCAAAATAAACATTAGTTAAAGGCAATAAATTAATTAGTATTTGATTAAGTGAAATAAGTATTAAGTGATCCCCTACCAACCAGCAAGAATTCTGACCCCCACATGCTGGTTATGTGTCCATGAGGCACATAGCTTAGTCCTGTCCCTTTAAGAAACTACTCTCAATCTCACCTTGTTACATGTATAAAAGGAATCAGTCACAGAATCAGTCTCAATAATCCATTCAACCACCATGGGCAAGACCAAAGAGCTATCAAATGATGTTATGGACAAGACTGTAGACCTGCGCAAGGCTAGAAAGTTCATCAGCACTGCTGGTGCAGTAATACAGAAATGAAAGACAACAGTCTGTCACCCTCGCACTGGAGTTCCATGCAAGATCTCACTTCGTGAGGTAAGGATGATTCTGAAAAAGTTGAGGTGTTAGCCCAGAATTACACGGGGTGGCTTGTTAATGATTTCAAGAGAGCTGGGAGCATAGTCACGAAGAAAACCATTAGTAATACACGTCCCCGAAATGGACTGAGATCCTGCAGTGCTTGCAAAGTCCTTCTGCTCATGAACACCTGTCTGAAGTTTGCCAATGAACACCTGAATGATTCAAGGAAGACTTGGGAGAATGTGATGTGTTCAAATGAGACCAAAAGCTCTTTAGCATTACCTCAACACACCATGTTTGGAGGCAGAGAAATGCTGGATATGACTCCAAGAACATCATCCTCACTGTCAAATATTAAGGGGTAAGCATTTTGCTTCGGGGCTGTTTCTCTGCTAAGGATATAGGAAGACCTCACTGCATTGAGAGGCTGATATACCGTAGAATGTTGAATGAGAACCTCCTGGCCTCAACCAGATATTTATAATTTAAAACCTTTATTTAATGTTTTTTGGGTGGATTTTTGTTGATATTCTGTCTTTCTCTGTTAAAATAAACCCAATAATCCTTTGTAAGGACGTGAACTTGGTAAACCTACAAAATCAGCAGGGGAACAAATACTTATTCTCCCCACTATATATGCAAACACAGTTAGCACTCCATACCTCAACCTCAAACCTCATTCATCTCCAACCCCAGGGATGGACTGGCCACTGGGATGAAGATTCCTAGTTGGCTGCTATGGGTGTGGGCCACTGAGATAGTGAAGGATCCACAGGAGACCAAGACCAGTACGTGGTCCAGTATGTTTTAGTCTGGATGACCAGCTATTCAACCAACTTAAAACAGCTTAAATCATCTGGATTTTTCAGACAAGTTTACATTTTTGTATTTATTTCTTTTCTTCTACATTTTGTTTACCTTTGTAATTTCTGGACTCGTACTAAAGATGGCCTGTACGAGTGCCATCCAATGCTCTTTCCCTGGTTGTTTTTCATGGATCCAGCATGTGAGAAAGACTCTGGAGTGTTGCCTGTTCTCTCTTTTTCATTATCTCTTCTAATTGTTTTGGAATTCTAATTTGTGTGACCAGACAGTCACATAAGCATTTAACTGCAAGCTGTACCATGTATAAGTATGCATGTTACATCTGAAATGCCATTTGCACTTATGCAAATACTAAACATTATACAAACTGATTATATGCAATTTTAATTTTGCAATTATGCAAACACATTTGCAGTAAAATAAACTGAACTGATGCAAATATGGCTTTACACTTTGATCACTTTGTAAGAAGCATACAGTTACCTGAACACTAGCCAGCGGGAATGGAGTGACCACCGGCTCAGCTGTGCGCACCAGAGGCAGGAAGGGCTCACAGGAGGAGGAGGAGAGCTGCCAGCGCGAAACGGTGCGCAACAGTGGGGGTGAGCGTGAAGTCACAAGGAGTGGAGGGGGTGGGACAGTGGAGGCAAGTGGACACAGGCCCGGAAGCATCCACAGCAGCGGTGGGGGCTCACCGGGCCACACCTGCGCCTGAGCCTGCACGCGCTGCACAGGGATCATCACTACATCCTCCACCTGGGGGCACGCTCCAGACTGGGGGGTGATGGAGAACACTGGCAAAGTGGATGAAAAGTCATGTAACAAACAGCAAACAGAGCAAACAGAATTGTTTTACACTCATCACACAAAAGTCTGCATTAATCAATAATGAGTTGAGATGTTAGTAAACCATTTAGTAATGTTTATTACTGTCATAAGTGCAGTTAATTATTGTACCTTTATTGTAAAGTGTTACCCTAATAATAATAAACTGTAAAATATCAGTGTGATACAATAAAACCTTGATATTGTCTGAGACATTTATCATACCATCAAATATCATATCATCTCAACCCTAGCTGCAGCAGTCGTGGAGTATTTATACTAATTATGAAATAATACAGTGAATAATCAAATATTGAGCATGAAGAATGAGGAGTACACACTGACCTGCATCTGTTCATAATATGATCTTGTGTGTTTAACCCTTTCCTCTCAAAAAAGACATTTCACCATTTTCTTATTAGAAGTTACTGGATTAATAAAATGGATAATGGCATTTTATCGCTTACAACATGAAATCCAAACTTTGCGTGCACATACATACTAGTACTCTAAGCTTCGCATCTCAGGATCAGAGTAACTTACAGACAAGATACACATATCAAAACAAACTACAAGACTTACCTTGTAGTCTAATTCTCTTGAATCTGAATTATTACTGAATAATCTTGGAAAACAGCTAAATTTCTCTTGTTTCCAACTGAATTAAATCCCAGTTTAAATGCTTAATGAGCCTTCCAGTGCATGTTTACTACTCTGTCCATTTGTACATCCTCTAACTGAATGCACACTCTGACATGTCAGTGAGAGTGGGCGGGGCTGATGACATCACTGCCCCAGATAGAGGGATATAGAGGTAAATTTCCTCTCTTTCTTTGGTCACACAGTGTTCAAATTTCAAAATAAAAGTCCCATGAAGAGATAATACTGATACATACATAAATAAAAACAATAAAGGTTAAAAGGTAAAACAACGTTCAGGTTGTTTTAAATTGTATTTGGACTACGGTCAAGTATTTTGAAGAATGTATTACTATAAATATCCTTGTCAATCTAATCATTACAAATAACTCATCAAAAGTCTTGTATTTTCAGCTCAACACCCCTCAGGATGATCAATTTCCACCTAGATTTCTGAGATGTAAATTTCTTGTTTTAGTTCTCTGTGTTTAATTCTTTCCACCTCTCTCACTGCCAACACTACACATTTATGATACACATTGGAGCTATTGGTTAATGTGTGTAGTTACTGAATCATAAGGTGAGCTGTTTAAGCCTTAATTCAAGATTCCATATCATATTTATGTTTAACCCTTCCTTTTCCATAATTATCATTTAATAGATCACTATATTATTTCATCACTACTATAAATGATCAGTAACAGCTACACAAATAAAATGGAATATTTATGTTGGAGAGGATCAGAAGGGGTTAAACACATTGAAACAACATGAACCTTTGGATTTAAGACACTTTGCAGTCCATAATGGAGTTAATCCCTTTACTCACCATGATCAATATATTACTTTTCAGGTTAATAAACCATAAATGCTAAAGGTACAGTCATAACAATATCATAACAATAGTACTCAGTTTAAAATGAGGGTTCTTTGATGGCTGTTTAAGCAAAGAAAGTGGTATGATATGACACTTAAAGAACCCTTTGCATGAACATAGAGCCCTTTACAGTGCATTCTCCTTGGATCTGAAGAACCCTTTCACAGTGCTTAGGTGCAAAGATTTCAAAGGCTTTTTGGGAGTACTCATGGTTCCATATAGAACCGTTTTCTTTACTGAAGAATCTTGGGAGAACCCGCATTTTTAAGAGTTTCCATGTGTTTTCAACCAGTTCCCATCCTTCAACTTTTACATCATGCTGGACAGCAGCTGTGGATAACGCACAGCAGTTACTGGATGCTAAGGTTGATAACAGAACAGTAAGCCTGGAAAGTAAGAGGTTTGTAGCTGCGTCGTTACGCACTACCCGCGCACTTCCATGCTGCACTGCATGCATACAAACAGGAGAGACATCCGTCTCGAGCACGAACTATTGGGCTACCAGAACTCCAGCACCAGACACCCATCTAAGCCAAATCGTAAACTCAACACAGGCACCAGGAAAACGTGGAGCCTCCGTATGAATTGAAATATTAATGCATAAACAGCCCTACTTGATCGTGCAGCACGCGACTCTGCACAACACTGCGAGAGTGGGCTAAGTGGAGCTCGTGGGGCTCAGCCGGACTGCGCTGCAAGGCATGCAATGCATCTAGTTTATATATATATGACTTTCACATCCGAGCCACTGCCCTGATTTATTCTGTGCACATGCAGGGAACTGCTTAGAGGAGTCCTGTGCATTGCATAGCTGTAGTTGCGCGAGCAACGCTTGCCACAAGTTGCGGGAGCAATCACGGAGCACTGTCCTGCACTGCTTTAAAATAAACTCACCTCAGTGGAGATCCGCACAGGTTCCGCACAAGAAGCCCTCTGGAGCATCCCCTCACTCCATCACTCCATCACTCACTGCGTGAGCGCGCGCGGCGCCGGGGAACAGCGAGGGGGATTTTTTATTTTGGTGCAAATGACGCCAGTCTCCACTGGACGCACGGAAGGCGCGCGCTGTCCTCTCAGCGCCAGTGTGTGTGTGCGCGTGTGTGCGAGGCGCGCGCGCGAGCCTCCCGTCTCAGAGCCGCTCCGTGGGGCAGTCTCCTCCTCTTTAAAAGCTCGTAAACGCTCCCCTCCCGCTGCGCACGTCCATGCCGGGCCTCCGGCTGCGGGTGACCGCGGGCTCCGCGCGGAGGTGACACCCCGCGCGCGCTTGTTTTTGTAGCGTTGCACGCGAGGATCAGGGAGGTGTGGGCGCCTCACTGCGTGACGTGCGTGAGTTATATAGGCGTTAACAAAACTGCAGGTCCCTCTCACCACACAGTGCACTCTTGGGAATAAAGGTGCTGCAGAAGGGTTCTTTCAGCGATGCCTCCCAGGAGAACCAGTTTGGGTTCCTTACAAATGCAAATCCATCATTGGAGGAGAGACTTGAGTGTGGAGAACCTTTAGCCGTTAGAACCGGCGTCTGATTTAACCCTCCTGTTATGTTCACTGGTCAGAAACAGCAGGGTCAGTTTGACCCGCTGCATGTTTAATTATCTAAAAGATGTCTGAAATCAAAAAACCCTAACAAGCAGTGTGAATATTTCATTACTAACTCAATCACTAATTATTCTATCATTATTTAGTGCAGTGGTGTTCCTGACCTCTAACATGGTTCAATTAGGATAATTCACTTGTTTTTCATTTAAAAATATACATGTTCAAACTTTTCTAATGTTTGACTTTGTTATTACTTTTGAAAGTATTACTGTGATCCTTCAGCTTGTAGACCCCAGCCAGGATGAGGAGGCCCAAATACCATCTAAATGTGTTTTGTCCAGCCCCTTCCACTTCTGCACAAAAACACGCCTCCCTTCTAGATTAGTCATTTCCAGAATGATTTTCTGTAGTGAATCTGGCATGACCAGCTCAAAAGCTGACTTGATGTCAGTCACACGAGTCACTGCCATCCTAGTGGACCCTGGACTGTTTTCTGCAGACAGTTTTGCCTGATGCATATTATATCTGAAAGGCCACTGTATTTCACCATTTTTTTTTTTTGACATGAATGTCTTGCTTGGAGCAATAGGAATAGCAATTCCCTCATCTGCTTCAAAGTCAGAATCCTTTGAATCAGAATTTAGCTCAAGATGGTCTTTGTCTTCATCTTCATCCTCCTCTATTTCACTGTCATGATCAATGATGACTTACAGAGGCTGCTCATTTTGTAAAGGTCTGCCTGACAGAGTGTAATGTTGGTAGGACTCAAATGCAGAGAATCCTATATGTTTTGCCACTCCTATGTTCAGTGTCCACGGAATGTGGGTGGAGTATTCCTGCAAGAACATAAATGGTTCCTGTCAGAATCATAACATCTGCACCTGTGCACCTATGTGTGAAGGTGTGTGTGTGTGTGTGTGTGTGTGTGTGTGTGTGTGTGTGTGTGTGTGTGTGTGTGTGTGTGTGTGTGTGATTGGGGTGAAATATGTCTCACAGTTGCAAAGAAAGAAATTCGCTTTCTGACACCCTTTTACCACCAATTTGACTGCTGGGTCAAATTGACCCAAACAGTATCTATGTGATATGAATATGCCGGGTGGTGGTTGCAAATATGTGAGATGAACCATTTTCATATTATATGTTGACTACACTAATTAAGGCAAGCAGAAGAAGAAGTTTCATGCTGAAAAAATACTTTGAACTAATTTTCCTAGATCTTCAAACTTCAAAACGGGTCTGCACTCTACTATATATATATATATATTTCATGTATTGTATGAAATTCATCTGCATCTACATCCTTCTTTATGTCTTTATGACGACCTCAGAGAGCTCTTTCAGTTTAAATAAACATTCATATTGCTACAGGAGAGGCCTTACAGTCTAAGGCAGAAGTCAAAGCTACCAAATCACTTCTTTGACTATGTAGTGAACATGTCCAACTTAGGCTTCAGGGATGGGACACCTGTGTCCATGAGAAAGAAGGAAAGCTCTTCCATCACATGCTTTCTTTCTGTGGAGGAACCTCAAGCCCCTGTGCTTGTGTCAACTGACAGCCCTGCCAAGGCCCCCTTATTGATCAGCGGGTTCCCTCTGAATGCATTCCAGCACCTTTATCATTTTGTGGTGGATCCCATGCTTAAATCTACAGATGGAGTGCAGTGGCCTGTCACTCTGAAACTGGCCTGCAGGATCAAGCAGGAGTTGTGGTAGAAGCTCTTCTGTCCCACACTGACCATGATCCAACAAGAAGATGGCCGCTGCTATTTCACCACATGCTTCTTAGGGCCTGGAAAGAAACAGAAAGCCCCTCAAATTGAAGAGGACATCCGAGGGGAGCCCCAGCCTCAGCAGCCTTTGAGATGTAAAAATAACAGAATTTAAATATTTATATGAATTTCACTATGTTTTGATCATTAATTTACATTTTTGTGTATTTCTTCCCTTATAAGAACTGAAAAAATGTTCATAATTCAGCTAAAAACAAGTGGATTTCGCTGTTTTCCAAGATGGAATACTGACTGATAATTCAGTAGACAACGATGAGATGGTTAAATAAAGCAAGTGTTGTAGTTTGTTGTAATATGTGTATTGTGCCTGTAGGTTGCTCTGATCCTGAGTTCTCAGATCTCAGGTTCTTAGAGTTAAAAGGGTTAAATAAGAGAGTGTAAATGTTCTAGACATCTCTTTATGTAGAAGGGAATGCCTAATGGTTATTTGATAAGAACATCACTCAAAGAAACCTTTATTGTACCTTCCTTTATCAGAGTGGCGTCCACAGGTGATGTCATAGTGTTTGCACTGTTGTTATGGGTTATGTAGCTTCAGCTGACCTGGAGAACATCAGAGCAAAGTGATCAATTTGGACTGAACCTTGTTAAATGATCTCACAGTGCTGAATTATCAGCGCTCAATAAACACCTGCAGAGTGGAAATAACATGTTTAGGGTTTAACTCTGACATTAATTCTGCATAAGCAGTGCTTAATGGACTTGTTCAGTATAAAATACTCAGTGTTCAGTAAACACCAGCAAATCTGTCTTTTAGGGTGCTGGGGTGAGCAATATGACGATATTTTTTGGTGTTATTATTTTGATACATTATAATTATAACTATGGCAAATTTGAGTATTAATGTTCCTCCAAGATCTTCTCTAACCATGCTCTGATGATTTACCTTATAGAATAACACAAACCTTATTCTATATTTTTTAAGTAATAAATGTAAGATTAAACTAAACACACACAACCGAATCTTCAGTATATACCATTTGCTCCTACAATGGAAAATAGAGTACTAATTAAAGTTTGACTGAACTAAAGTTTGTAATCTAGATGAGCTCAGTGTAGCTGTTGTGTTAATTTGGCATTATTTAAAGGGTGAATTTCTAGACAGATCTGTAGAAGAAGTATATCGTGAAAGCTTGCACAAAGTGGTTAACTGAACCTTTAAAGAGTTTAGAGAATAAAGGACTGTGGCAGATTAAACCAATGCCATGACAAAAGCACATTGACACACTCACTACAGGGACAAAAGCAGCAAACCATGCTTCTGAAAAACTCAATGGCAAGTGATGTGTGAATAACCACTTCTGAAGTCTGAAGCAGTATTGATGCATATATTCATAGAGATGAGGATGTCAACAAGACTGTAAGTCTATTACATTTATGCATCAACTTCTTTTCAATATTTAGTCAACTATTAAAGTATTAATATGCTCTTACAATGAACCTAAACAAAATTAAACAACCTAAGAAATTAACAACAATGAAAGCAAATGGATTTTTCAAAGAATTACTAAACATGTTCAACAGCATACTATATAGATGTATGAAAGTTTGGGAAAGGAGCACCATGCAAATGTTTGGGCACCTCAAGGGATGTAATTCATTGATTTGCTTGCTATGGTTAGTTTGTTCATTATCATTGTCAGGAATGGCCAGATGATACAAAAAACTCAAACCTTGTTCCAAACAAACATGAACCACAGGCTCATCTAAGCAGCTTCCTGAAAATGAAAATAATTGAACCACAATTCATGAGACGTTTATAAGAAAATAGTATTTTCAGTCAGCTGTTTCCTCATTTCATAATGTACAGTAATTAAGAAAAATTGCATTTAATCCTATGGGGTTTAATTTTCTAATTTTCATTACAGCTCTCTCTGTAATGAGGCCCCATGTGACCTCCAGGGCATTGTGTGAAGAGATATTCTGAAGAGTTTCTCATGTGACGGGTAAGTCCTTATGTGATTTTCCATTGGTCAGTTTCACACAAAACATGGACAGACCTACAAACCCACCAATTACAGATAAGAGGCAAGACAGACACACAAATGAGAGGAGAAGATTTTTTCAACTCATTTCATAGCCTTGTAACTCCACATATGGGTCATGTATAATCTTATACTGCAGTTAATTGGCATAGAGAAAATGTGTGAACCTTATTTATGTTTTGCTGTATTATCACAAATATATTAACAGAAAGGGTAGAAAGTAACTTTAACAGAAAGTAAACAGGACAGAAGTGTGACAGGAGCCTTCCAGTGCATGTTTACTGCTTTGCACATACAGTGGGGAAAATAAGTATTTTCCCCCTACAAGTAAGTTTACAAGTTTTCCCACCTACAAAAGAACTATAAGATCTATAATTTGTATCATAGGTATACTTTAACTGTGAGAGACAGAATAAAAAAAAAAATCTAGAAAATCACATTGTATGTTTTTAAATAATTAATTTGCATTTTATTCCATGAAATTGCACACACTGCAGCAGGGATTTTAGGTATTTGATTTTTTTACTGGAAAGATGCAGAATTGATACAGAATTGGCCAACTTGTAATTCCACTTTCATAATTATTTAATTGTGTAATATTGTTTTATAAATATTTAAGGCACTTGTAGAACTGCTAATTAAAACTGTATTGCTTTTGTTTTTGAACTTTTCCTAGTAACTATGAGGATGATGATTCTTATAAGGCAACCCAAAGTAATCTAGTTTCTTATCCCTGTAGTCTTCTGGAAGAAATTGAATATACTTGCAAAGGGCCACTTGTTGTCCCAAAAACATGTGACATTGCCTTCAGAGAAATTCTAGGCCCAGGCTTATGTAAAATGAAACAAAAAAACAGTCCTCTAGCTGGTTGTGTGTTTATTTGATAGTGTACTTCAAACAAACACAAACATCTCAGGACAGTGTTAAATTTAAGTCACATCAAGTGAGTCAGTGTGGTCAACGGGCCCAGTTTAAGAGCAGTACTAATGCCATGGTAGTAATGTCAGAGGAGGACCACAGCCAGCTAATGCTAATGCTAATGCTGCAGTAATGGTGTTGAACTAGTTCCATAGCCAGTGTGCCACACAAGCAATGTTGGACTAGGCCAGTAACAGACACACTGACACCATGGTAGCGATATTGGATGAGGTCTGTAGTAGATGTGAACACCATGGTAGCTATGGTATTTGAAGCCCATAGCCAGTGTGCTAATGCTACATTGTTGCTACATACTGGAAGTTGAAGACTCTAAGAGCTTCAGGGTCCTTTATCAGCCTGTTCAAAAGAACATGAATGAACCAGTTGTACTTAAATTTAAGTGGTGGGCTGTACTGAACCAGAGAGGGCTCTCAAGGGTAATGACATTGGTGTCAAAGGCTGACCCACTAGCTATATTCCTGTTCTGTTCATCCTAAAACATCTATTGAAGTTTTGCCATATAAAACATAATTATGCACAAGGGCACTTGTCCAGTCTGAGTGTACATTTGCTTGTTGTGCAATGCAAATGCTGTATATAGCTGATCTTCAGATTTTCAGCCTACGTGAAGAGTAACAAATCCTATGAACCTTATGAACTGTATCTGTATCATAATGTACTGAGATTGTATTCCTTTTTAACCATTTGTATCATTTGCTATCAGATGATAAAACTGAAGTGTGTGTGTGGACATATATAAAAATGGGTTTGAGAGTAATGAACTGGGTTTTACTTTTCATCTATATACTGTTTGTTTGATTTCTAAACAAATATGGTGTGAATGATCTGCTTCCAGCTTTGTCTCAAGAGGAATTCATACATATGTGGCTAAAACAGCATATCAGAAATCATACAATGTTTGTTAAATATAGTTTGTTTGTCAGGCACAACTTACTAATGCAACCTACACCTCAATATAAATCTAAACTTAACGTTTACTATTACTATTAGTAACTTTGACAGAGTATTGATTGATTGATTCATTCATTCATTCATTCATTTAAAAAGTTCATATTTTTATTTTTCACACTCTCACTGTGTTTACTAATATAGTTTACTTACATTAGCGTGAAATTAGCTAGGATTACAATAAGAATCCGGTAAAACTCAATATCTTGATAAAGCTTGACCAGTCACTGTATGGTCACAAAATCATCAGCTTATACATAGCCTTACTTAGGACCCAGACACTCACTATCTTTATATTCTTAAAAGATTACATTTGCAATAAACAAGATGTATATATATATATATATATAAACAAAATATCAACATCAGCTGTCATCTCTATTCTACATCAAATTGACATGAGTGTTAGAGTCCCAATATTGAATCGGACTTCACGACCTACATTTAACTAGATTGCAGTGTCCATTGATGTTGGTGGTCAGCTTTGTTACTTTAAATAATTTAACTAAAGGTAAAATTATTTCATTCTGAGTCAAATCCAGGGTCATCATAACACTTGGCAGGCAAAGTGCCAATACAGTGCTAGAAAGTAAAGTACCTCCCACAAGCCTTTGCAATGGCACTGCTGAGTAATGAGAAGATGTATTTGAATTAGTAATGTACACTTTAGGAACCAAACTGGCCTAGCGACCTCCTGGCACATATTCTTATATCTCTGGGTGTACTCTATCACTACCCTCAGTGCTGTCTGTTTGAGAAGTTCCTCCCTTCACACTTCCTCCTAGCAGATTGATTGACAGCCATGTCTTTAAGGTACTGGCACAGGGTAAATAATTCAGCAGTCCTGATATGGAAGGATCCCCAAATCAATTTCTAGGCCACATTCACCACCAGTTGTTCTCTGCCCTACTAAAGTTGAAGACAAGTCGACAATTGATGTGGATGAAAATTGAGAACACCCTCAAGTCACAAATCTTCTCTCATTTCCTTCACTGAAGTGAAAGCAAATTTCGAGAGGCATTTGGCCACCCTCCGCAGACTCCCTGTTCTCTTCCATGTCCTTTTAAAAATAGATCTGCAGTTGTAATTAGGGAGTGTGGCGCTACTCACTCAGCTGCCTGGATGGTTCGGAAAAAGATATGGAGCACCTGAGGCTGTCCACCACGTTGTGATTGGCTCGGTCCAGGCCCTGGTAATTGGTAGTGTTCAATCAGAACTGAATCCACCTTGGGATTTTTTTTGGAACAAGTACGCCACATACCCCACCCTACTGCAATTTCTACCAAACACATAGAGGCAAGAATAATGCAGACAGGCAATTTATTTATTTATTTATTTATGATGAAATCATTCTGATTAGGATTCACAAGGTGTCAGCACCTGCAACTCCATAACCATACACCGAATCTGAAGTCAGCGGCCCATTTTAAATTAAAGTCGCTCAGTGTTTGTCTGGAATTTTAGATGAGCATCTCTCACAGAGAGGTAAAGCATCAGGATCTTTTTGACCAAAAATAGCAGTTGACTTCAGTGGAGAATTCAAACAGTGCTGTAAATGTGGCAGAACAGTAAGCAGTTACTTGGTGCCTTCTAATTTTGGTGCCTAATTTAATTCATTTTAATGAGATCGAAACAACAGAATGTGTTGATGTTACAAGGTGATGCTGGCTCAGCGGCGATGCTGACTCATTGGTTTAAGGTGCTACCACTTTGATCCAAAAATCACAAGTTTGAATCCCAGATTATGCTTCTCGTCATTGACAGCCAGGGTCCAGAGTAAGAGTGAAAATTGGCCTATTCTCCCTCACGGGGTGGATAGATGGCGCTTTCTCCTCACATCACATAAACAGCTGGTTGACGTAGGTGTTTGTAGGCCATTGCATCAGAACCGGGGATCGCTATGGCTATCTGGTAAAGATGCAAATGGTGGCAGTTTGAAAAGAGGTGGGATGCAGATGTCATATGACTGGGAGGAAGCATGTGCTTGTACTCTCACCCCTAATGTTGGGAGCATCAAATGTGATTTGGGGATCACTCAGGATTAGGGTAATTAGCATATCTAAAAAATGTTTTGTAAAAACTAAAAATAAAAAATTGCATGGGCCTCATTTACCAACCATTCTAACCATTCTAGTGATAATACTTCATCCCCACTTATACAGTTTTTTTAAAAGATTATGACATTTAAGTAAAATTTATGTAAACAATGTCATTCATGGGCGGCACGGTGGCGCAGTGGATAGCGCTGTTGCCTCACAGCAAGAAGGACCTGGGTTCAATCCCCAGGTGGGGTGAGCTGGGAAGTTTCTGTGTGGAGTTTTCATGTTCTCCCCGTGTTCGCGTGGGTTTCCTCCGGGTACTCCGGTTTCCCCCACAGTCCAAAGACATGCATGATAGGTGAATTGGTGACGCTAAAGTGGCCCTTAGTGTGTGGATGTGAGTGTGCATGTGTGTGCCCTACGATGGATTAGCGCCCTGTCTAGGGTTGTTTCCCGCCCTTGCGCTCAGAGTTGCCGGCTGGGCACCGGCTCACCCGTGACCCTATTCAGGAATAAGCGGTTTGGAAAATGAATGAATGAATGAATGAATGTCATTCATCATGTGTGGTCACAGTAGATTTTGGATTTTGAGGCCCTTCAGCACCTTCAGCCTCTCAATGGCTGACACCCTTAGTAACCCAAAAATATCCTTCCTGTTTCTCCCAATGGCCAGTCCATCACTGAACTCAGTGTGAAAGTTCATAGGCAAAGTGATGTTTGCCTGTTGCAGCAAATCTCATTGAAATACATTAAATTTCCCACTTGAAAAGTCATGCATAAAATCCAATTGTGAAAGGTTTTGTTTGAAAGCACATTGTTCCAGAAGTCCTGCTCTTTGTCTAGTCTCTTGACAGTCTTGCACACCTCTCATAAAAATCTAATTTGTTTGGTCTCTTTCTGATGGTAGATGCTGCAGTTTGACATCAATTATAACAAATGGTATCCACCAGTGTAAACAACCTGAGCTACACCTCAAACTAAACTTACACCTAACCTGTATTTTAATCATAACGTAAACATAACCTAAACAAACATCAACCTAAATGTAACCAAACCTTAACTCAGTTGATTAAATCTGTTGATTTGTGAGGGTTGTGTCAGCAATTTGTGCATATACACGAGGGTCAAACTATATTAAGTACACATTGAAGTATGACCCATTGAAGTGCACTTTTAGTTACATACTGTATGTACAAATTTCTCTTGAGACTAGGCTGGCAGTGATGCCCAATATTTAACATATATATATAGATGGTCTACCATGCTGCAGAGGTTCCCTCTAACCCTAATCTATTATGGGTGGTTTGAGTACTAAAATTATTCAGAGTTTATTTATATAGCGCTTTTTACAACAGAGGAGTCAAAAAACAGCTTTACAGAAATCCAGGTCAGAGCCTCAATTGCAAAAGTGGCAAGGAAAATCTCCCTCAGAAAAAGAGGAAGAAACCTGGAGCGGGACTAAGGCTCAAAAGGTGAACCCATCCTCCTAGTCGACAATGGAGAAGGTGTTTTTAATTAGGACAGTAAATATGCCCTAAAAAAATTAGTCTAATATCTAAATGTATGCACTCAATAAACCGTCTCCAGATAACCTTCTTCTAAACATTCTTCACAAAGTTTATTTACAGTAAATGTCTCACCTTGAGCTCTACTTTTAGTTGATTTTAATAAAAAAGAAATCTCCACTTTCATATATAGAGAAAAAGGCATTTTTGTTGGTTCTACTGAAGATTATTTGTACCAGATTTTTCTATATGAATGAAGATAATAAAACTGCTTTTGCTGAATATGTCATGATATATCAGTGTTATATTGAAGAAAAGAAAGGTCATCAGTAATGTAAATCCTGGGTTAACAGTTCACAGTAGATCACAGTAGATTTTTTTCATAGTGGATGTATTGCCTTCAACATTGTGATTTACCAAGTGGTTTGCACTATTATATCGCTGAGAAAGTAGTAATAAGTAGTATTTGTTCTAAAGAAATATGACTTTGACATGTCCTAAACTTCTCATCCCATATACTATCATACTAATGAGTTTTAAACAGGCCTTCTATCTTCAAATCATTTTTTTTACTGTCCTGGATTTTACATATTCCAAGCAAGGGTTGTGTCCCATGTTGAATGCTCTTACTGTCTCTTTTACCTCAAACTGAACTGTCATATTTAGACAATTTCTATCCATCAGAAACTACACCAGAAGCTTTTTTAAAGCAGGTTTTGCTCCTCTTTTTCCAGAGTGCAGATGGTAGAACAGCAGTTTAGCATGCCACATAGACAGAAGTGATGCTGTTGCCGTTCCTCTGGGATTTTGCAGCCCGCCTCTCTCTCATTCAGTCTGCTCCTGTCAACCTGTCTGGCACCTGAGGGATAAAGCAAACCTAAATACAGAACTGTTATTAAATTGCAATGATGTGTTCCTGTTTTGTTTTTGTTTTTTTGTTTTTTTGAATACTGAATACTGACCTTGTTTCATGCATCCCTGGTCTTCCTTTGTATCTGTCTCATTGGTAGACTTTCTACTCTTGGATTTCAACCAGGCCTTTGAAGGCACTGTCATGTATTCCCAGTTTCTCTTTGGTCATTATTTTTGACTGTGCACCTTCTTGTGCTGCTACAGTTTCAAGCTTAGCAGGTGGTTTTTGTTAAATTCCCCTCTGTTTTGTTAAATTCTGTGTGTACCCGATTACACAGGAGAAGAGAACAGTTGTGGTAAGATATGTTTGTGACTGACAGGTACTTCCGAAGGGTCTCCTCAAACCCCTGGTGTCTTAAGCAAAACGGCAGAAGAATTTTGTTTTATAATACATGGCTTGGCTTTCCCAGAGCAGACCTATCCACTATTTTAGTCCTCCAGCCACCTCATATTGGTCCTTGACATCACAGAGGACCTTCCCCTACTATGTGGCAGGTTGTTAGTTAAATGCTGCCATTGGGGAGGTACAAAACAGCTGCTTGGATCATCCAGAATAAAAGGAAGCAAGTAATGATGATTGGGTGGAATTCGGTGTGCAAGCCAGGGGTTAACAAGTTCACTTGGTGCATGCTTGCATGCATGACTGTCTGTGGGTTTATGTTGAGCTGACAAACATGAACAAAACTAAAAATACTCAAGCACCCCTACTGTCAGCATTGTTACATTACAAATGCTTCATCTTGTCATCTTGTTAAATTACCTGAAAATGTCTGTTCATTTGGGATGCCTCCTAATGCACATTAGGAAACAAGCCTAGTTAAAATCCAACAATCATTCCAGTTACTGGGTGATATTTGGTATATTTGGGTAGCTGTTTGCTCTCTTGTTTTTGCTCATACTGTGATCAAATTTCAGAATACCACTGATACATATGTAAATAACAAAAATAATAAAGAACATTTTGGTTTTCTTTATTTATTTAATTTGGATGACTGTCAAGTATTGAAAACAACATAATTTATGTAAATTATTATAAATATCCTTGTCAATCTAATCATTATAAATAATGAATAATAATTATTGCATTATCAACACTCTGGATGACCAATTTCCACCAGAATTTCTGAGAGTGTTTTCTTTTTATCCTAATAAGCAAAAAAAAAAGGAAAAAAGAAAGAAAGAAAAAAGAAAGAAACACACAATACAATTCAAAATAAGCTGTTCCACTGTCGGAAAAATAATTTACAAGTGGAGAACATTTAAATAAAAGCATATTTTTGTTTGGCTTCAAGCTCATGGAAATCAGAAACGATGTCTCAAATTATTAGAATAATTGGACAATACCTTCTACATATTTAACTAACTATATTACTAACTGCATTATGTTTACCTGCATCTGCTCTAATGGGATCTGAAGTTTTTACATTACACGCTTAGGATGTTTGTGAACTGAACCTTCATTATTCATGTTGTTGAAGGCTCTTCTAACAATCTAAACAACAATAAAGTAACAAATTCCAATTCCAGCTTTATATCATGCTTCTTTTCTGCTGTTGTCAGTACAATCCAGAACATCAGTGTAAAATTGTGTAAAATGTATATATTTAAAATATATATTATAGTACATTTTATGTTATACTAACGTATTTAAAGACATTTGTAAATATGCATGGAAATAAAATGCAACTAAATACAAAAGACATTAAAATACTTTATATATCTTTGATTGTTGTATAATTAACTATATAAATAGAATATTCACTAAAAATAAATAATTTCATGGTCAATATTAATTTGACTATTTAAGTAACACTAACATACATATTCTAGTGTTAATATCATAAAATGATATTTTAAAAGCTAACAAAACACTGTTCAATAGACCAATTGTGGTGTGGTCCATATATTTTAATTGTAATACTTGATTTCCATCCCTGTATCATCCCTTCTATACCAGCAGAACAAAACTCAGCAGAAGGTATGAAATTAAACAAGCTCCACATGTGTAGCTTGAGCTGTAGACTAAGCTGTAATCACTCAGTTAAAAACAGCTTTTGTGTTAAGATGCCTTAAAAGTCAAAGGTATGCTGACATGGCCCTGTTGAAAAAATGGATGGAACAACAAATTTGACAGATGAGTGAACAAAAAGATGCAACAAAAAGGTTTTATACAGATGATGGTTTGAAACAGATAGATTAGCTTGCTAGATTTTGATCATATTGGATGTCTTAGAACTAGTTTCTCAATTCCTTTGGCGATAATGTCCCTCTTTTGCAGCTCTGTGGCCTCTTGTAATGAGCATGATACCCTCCCCACACCCACACGCATTAGGAGTCTATCTGGGCCATCTATGTGACTTTGTGGCTCGCTTTAGAGATTTTTTCTGCTGCATAACTACATGTTGACAAATGAATCTAATCATAATTCTGTGATTTGCTTATGGGGAGCATTCTTGGTTTTGAAAAATAAAATTCATATATAATTATTATTCCAGCCTAGAGATATAATCTCTCTGTCATGTCCTGAGTCTTCCCTTGGGCCTCCTCCCAGTCAGACATCACCTCACAAAGGAGGAGAACAGGAGGCATCCAAACCAGATGCCCAAACCACCTCAGCTGGTGCCTCTCAATGTGGAAGAGCAGTGGCTCTACTCCGAGCCCCTCCAGGATAACTGAACTCCCTATTTTTAAGGGAGAGTCCAGCAACCCTGCAGAGAATGCTCATTTCAGCTGCTTGAACTCGGGATCTAATTCTCTCTAAATTGAGAGTCTTACCTTTTGGCTCAGTTCACTGTTCACCACAACAGACTAGCTCAGAGTCTGCAAGACTGCAGATGCTGCACCAATCCACCTGTCAATCTCTCACTCCATCTTTCCCTCACTTGTGAACAAAATCCCAAGGTACTTGAACTCCTCCACTTGAGGGAGGAACTCATCAAACCCGGACAGGGCAATCCACCCTTTACTGACTGAGTACCATGGTCACAGATTTTGAGGTGCTGATTCTCATCCCAACTGCTTCACATGTGGATACAACCTGAAACTGTACCAAGCACAGAACTCCAATAACAACACACCACTGTTTCAGATTGGAGAGGCCATTCCTCCCAGTCATACTCTCCTAGGTGGCACTGTCATTGCCCATGTGAGCATTGAAGTCTCCCAGCAAAACAATGCAGTCGCCAGGGTGGGCATTTTCCAGCACAAACAACAGTCAAAACCCATTCCCCAGTCCAAAGACATAAGGAAACAACCCTCTCATCTACCAGAGAAAACCCCAATGTACAGGCAGAGAGCTGGGGAGCTATAAGTAAGCCCACTCCTGCCCTATGCCTCTCTTCATGGGTAACTCCAGAATATTGTCCATATATATTCCCCTCTCAAGGAGGTTGAAGGTTCCAGAGCCCACACTGTGTGTTAAGGTGACGCCAGCTATATTTAGTTGGTACTCCTCAACCTAGTACACCAGTTCAGGCTCCTTTCCTACCAGAGAGGATCAGAATGGCAAGGCCCTTGCTTTTGGCCACTACCCAATCCACATCACAGCAGACCCCCATTACTACCCCTCCCACGGGTGGTGGACCTATGGGAAGAGGGAACCATGTTGCTCCTTTGGGCTGAGCCTGGCCGGGCCCCATGGGAGAAGACCAGGCAGGACTCTCCAGGTAGCCCCTACTCTAGGCCTGGCCCCAAGGTGAGGTCCTGGTGACCCTATTCCAGGCAAGGGAAACATTGTCCTGTTCTGTTTATTCATGAGGGTATTTCGATCAGACAAACCAAGGAGGCGATAATTATTAATGTTATTAATATTTTACTCAAGATTACAACTAAGAAAGGAGAAATGTGGGAAAATCTGTCATTTATTGGTTAACACATATATGTGGCATGTATGTGTTATGTGACTGTGTATGCTATGTGACTGTGTATGATAGAAATCCTGTTGATCATCCAGGGTGTTTTTTATGCTGAAATTACAAGAATCTTGATTAATTATTTGAATTAATTAAATTAACAATGATATGTCTAATGTGTTCTTCAAAATTCTTGACAGTATTTCAAATAAATTAACTAAAAATGGCCTTTATTATTTTGGTCATTTATGTAGGTATAGTTATGATCCATCTCAGGACTCAAGAGTGATGTCATTAGCCAAGGTTCAGCATGTACAGAGAAGTAAATATGTACTGGAAGGCTTTGGCATTTAAACTGGGATTTCATTCAGTTATTAAGAAGGGAATTGTACCAGTTTTACTCACTGATAATTCATCACACGATAACGAGACCACCATGGGGTGTTACTGTTTGTTATGATATGTATAACTTGTCTGTATGTAAATACAGTATACTTATATCTGTTTAGTATTGCATTCCTTTAATTGCACAGTCTCTCATTAGCTTTCCTGTGCTGTCGGCTGCATGTATGCATGCACACATTAGTTTATACAGTTGCGAAATAAAAGAATCTGCAGAAAATGTGCAGAAAAAAGTGATGTGAGCTCTAACATTCTGTTTGCATATCTGCTTATAGAGCATCAGGACTGTATGCAGCCTTTATTTAAATTAGGTGACATTTTCCATTAAGCCACTCTATTCAGGGTAATGTGTCGGGTTTTCAGTGAACTTGCTATTTTCATGTTATATCAGGATAAATGACAGCTCTTATGCTTTCAGTTTATGTGGGTCCACTGCACATTAACAGCCCATGTGACTGAATAGTCTGCATGTGTATTTGTGAGAATCAGGCCTATTAGCTTATTGTGTGAGCAAATGCTCTCAAGATTATGTAGGTATATGTTTTAAAAAGTAGATTAAATGGCAATATATAGGTTGATATTTAATTGATAATACATTATAAGCCAAACAGAAATCAGCAGTTCTATAGAGTAGTCTCTCCTTTCCCTGGTCCTGGAGGCACCATTACCCTGCATATTTTAGGGTGTTCCCTGCTCCCACCACACCTGATTCGATTGATCAGCTCATTATCAAGTCCTTCAGAGTTGCATGTATTGTGTTAAAACTATAACATATTGGGAAGGGGTGCCTCCAGGACCAGGGTTGAGAAACACTACTCTACAGCATCTAAACAACTCTTACATAAAGTGAAATGAATATACTGTATATCATTTACTCTGAGAATATCGTAGTTTGATCATCAAAAATACTCTACTGACAAGAAATGTTATTTTAGGGTTATTTACCCCTCTCAATGAAGAATCAAGCCCGGATAAATGATGAGGGTTGTGTCAGGAAGGGCATCCAGCGTAAAACTTGTGCCAAAACTATAATGCGGATCAGGCAGATGATCCGCTGTGGCGACCCCTAAAGGGAGCAAGAAGAAGAAGAAGAAGAAGAAGAAGAAGAAGAAGAAGAAGAAGAATGAATGAATGAAGAATCAATGTGTCAGGCTGTAGAGAAGGTGAGGAGGTGGAAATACATGCAGGGAAGAATTTATTAACCAAACAAACAAAACACCAGGAAAACAGGAGAAACTCACAGCACACAGACATGAAACAAAAAATCAACAAGGGCAAATGTTGACAAAGAACCTTAAATACACAGACAAGACTAGAAACACCTGGGGATGTTTACAAATGGACAGTGCTATAAATGAGACCCAGGGGGGAATGGGGTGAAGGTGAAGCTAGGGCAGAGATAATCTCAGATTGTCTCAGAGCAAAACATAATAATGAAAGGAAGGGGAGCCAAACAGGACAGCATTACACACCATGACAGTCTATAATTCCAAATGTTTGTGGAAACAGCTACTTTGAGTTGCACTCATTGATGATACAGATGTGCAAATGCACACACACACACACACACACACACACACACACACACACACACACACACACACACACACACACACACACACACACACACACAACTAGTCCTGTATAGAATAAGACTGGAGCACATAAACATGAACCTATTGGCACCATTCCTAATGGCAGGAGAGGATCAGAGGGGTATTAAACCCTTTGACCTGTAGAACAGTTGAAATTAGTTTTCTAGAATGATTTTGGGAACTGGGAATTTAGGGATGGGGTGGGATGATGATCATCCAGCATTCTGGCCTCACTTATGTTCTTGTTGCTGAATTCAATCAAATCCTCACAGAAATATTCCAGAATCTAGCAGAAAGCCTTCCCTGGACAGTTCAGAGTTCCTCCAACAAAGCCCTTTAAGAAACAATGAAAGCGTATGTACCCCAATACTTTTGTCCATATGTTGCATATTATTCACTTTAGAAGAATCCAAGAATGCCATATGACATCAGTGTCCAACCAACAACAGGATCAATAAACATGAACCATACTAACTGACATCTTAACCATCTTTCAATCTATCTCCTCACTGGCTGAATGTCAAGTACTCTAGCAGGAAGCTAACATGGTCCATTTCACCTCTGATTACCCACGCTGCCCTGTGGGCCCTGTCACATTAGAGATGGTGATCATGAGAGAGCTGTGATTGGATTGGCAGAGAGGGTTCAGGTCCCCTGAATGTTGCAAAGCCTCAGATCCAATCAGTCTTTATCCACTCCTCCGGCTCCGTCAAACTGCATCTCACCAAACAGGCAGCTGCTTAATATCCTGCTTGCCAAGAGCCAAAGCACTTCCCTGAAGGCAGGTGTAAGTCTCAAAGTTCATCCAAAAGCCTTTATGTGTGTGTGTGTTTGTGTGTGTGTGTGTGTGTGTGTGTGTGTGTGTGTGTGTGTGTGTGTGTGTGTGTGTGTGTGTGTGTGTGTGTGTGTGCGTGTGTGTCATACTTTGCAAAAACATATTCTGAGTTTGTGACACAGCTGTACAACTTTAACAGTCATTTGAAAATTCACATATGGATATTTCAACTATATTGAGAGATGGACATGAAAAAACTATACACATACAATTGAAGAAGTGTCTTTTGACATCTTTAGTAAAATGTTCTTGTGAGTAACATAGTTAGAAAAGCTCCAGACTCTGTCAGATATTAGTTTTGATTGTTGAAGTGACTGCATTCACAATGGTGAGACCAAAGAGCTCTCTAGGGCCTTCAGAAAGAAGGATGGAGATGCAGATGAGTCTGGAAAGAGATTTCTAAACAATTCAAAACCATTAGAAATCAGCAATCCCACTGTCCAGAAAGTAATGTACAAGTGGAGAACATTTAAAACAGCTGCCAACATGGCCAGGTCAGGCTGTCCTAGCAAGTTCAGCTCACCTCCAACAATGCTAAAATGTCATCATGGGACATGGGACTACAAGGAGCTCTTGCCACAATTAATGTCGAAGTTCAAAAACAGATCAAACAAGTTTGATTTTCATGGGACGTGTGCAAGCAGGATATGTACGACCACCTGTGAAATGACTGATAGTGAATGACCACATAGCTGAAAGAATTTCACATGCAGGATTGGGAAAATCTTTCTTCCAGTCGATGTCAAAGACAGGTAAGCTTTATAGAAAACATCTATGTGATATTATTTTAGCTAAATGAAGAAATTGCCACCATTAGGTCACAGGTTCATCAAACTTCTGCCTCACATTAATATTCAGCTTCTATCAATTGCATTTGTATTTTTTTTGGTTTAGTTATATCACCTCCACATCTCAATATAGTTCAAATAAAGATAGAGTAGATTGTTCTAACGTTTTCATGTGACTGTATACTGCTACTTTCTTGTTCATTTTTTACTTCATCTGAAATTTCCACAGTAACATTGTCACCTCTCTCAGCCTCACCTGTCTCACTATGTTTCAGATGTAGTTGTGAAATTGATAGAGTGGAATTATACAACCCATGTGTTAACAATGGACTATTTGAAATATGATGTTTTTATTAATGAGAACTATACACACAACGTTTCTACAGACTCAATATATTCAGTGCTGTGCCAAGGTTTTGGCACCATTGGTCAAAATTTCTGTTACTGTGAATAATACAGTAGAAGATCTACAAAAGGCATGAAATTAAAAATGAAACATTATTTTCAACATTTTAAGCAAGTATACGAATTCTGTTGTGCAAATGTTTGAGAATGTCAAGAAATCTAGATGAGCTCTCAGATCTTGAAGGTCTTGACTGAAGTCAGCTTGATAGGGCTGTGACTTGTTAACACTCACAGTTAGGAGAGGCCAATACATGCAAATTTGAAAGTTTTATAAAAACTCTGACTCTTCTGATAATCCAAATAAATTTCTACAAAGCAGGAGAAAGTTATTGTGTTGCTTTTGAGCCCTATAGAGTTGTTTAGGTTTTAGGGTATTGGTTAGGGTTAGAGAAAGGGTTAGGCTTATGTTTTAGGGTTAAAGTAAGAATTTTCTTTGTTCTAATTGTGTAATTTCAGTGTGTGTGGGTATCATCAGTAATTTGTATATATTTAGTACAGTTCCTGAAATGGGATTATTCTCATATGTACTAATTCCTCTAAGTAATAAGTCCAGCCTGTAGATGAACACATGTGCAATTAAGCTGGACTGTAATTTGGAAGCTGGGTCATGCATAACTGAATGCCTGCCTGGAACCCACAAACCCTTGTTCCACTCACATGGGTCCCACAGGAGTGTGTTGGCTGGGTATACACACACACACACACACACACACACACACACACACACAGTATTTTCTGGACTGTAAGGCACCCCGGAATATTAGCCGGCCCCACAAAATGAAAATAAAAACAACTGGAAAATAACATATATAAGAAGAAAAAGCTGCACCTCATTATAAGCAGCATGATTTAAAGTGTGGAAAAAAGTAAATACAAATTAAACAAATAATTAACTTCAAATACAAAAATATTATATTTTTGTCATATTTAATATTTTATGTGACTTCCATGAGCTTGAAGGACTGCATCCATGCAGTTCGACAATGATTCTTACAATTTATTGATGAATTCATCAGGAATAGCAAAGAATGCAGTCTTACATGCCTCCCAGAGTTCATCAAGATTCTTTGGTTTAGCCTTCCAAGCATCCTCTTTCATCTTACCCCAAAAATGCTCAATGATGTCTGGTGACTGGGCTGGCCAGTCCTGGAGCACCTTGATCTTCTTAGCCTTGAGGAACCTTGATGCATGAGATTCGGCACAATCCTGCTGCAAAATTTGACCCCTGTTATGATTGGGAATGTAAGAGGTAGCTATTAATTCTTGATATTTTAGGCTATTGATATTGCCGTCCACCTTGCAAATGTTTCACACACACCCCATACTGAAAGTAACCCCAGACCATGATCTTTCCACCACCAAACTTAACTGTTTGCTGGGTGAATCTTGGATCCATATGGGCTCCAGTACATCTTCTGCAGTATTTGAGGTGGCTGTGGTGTAATTCAACTGAAGATTCTTCTGAGAAATCCACCTTCTGCCACTTTTCCACCATCCATCCTTTTAGCAGGCTGTGACTTTTTAATTGCCTTTTGTTTTCTTGGCACTGATTCGAACATGGAGGCTATTTCGAGACAGAATCCTACAAACTGTTCTAGTTGACACAGAGACTTGAGGTGACCAGGCCTGGTGGAGCTCTGCTGCAGTGGAAAAGGGGCTGGCTTTGGATTTTCTAACCAACAAGTTCCTCCTGAGAAGTTGTCTTGCGGGGTCTGCCAGACCTGGGCTCAAAAACATCTCCAGTCTCTTCAAATCTTTTTTTAATTCTTTGTACTTGACACTGAGACACATTAAAGGTCAGCCAGAAATGTTCATCCTTCCACTGTGAGAAGACAATTCAGCTTTGGGATTCTAAAAGGATGTGTAGCTTATCAACAATCCCTTACTGAGAAACAGAAACTGGCAAAAAAAGATTATGGTAAAGTTCTCAGCACAGCAGACTAACCATCCCAGGATCTATATCTTAATCTTTAAATGTATTTGGTATCACTTAAATGGGGAGATGCAAAAAATGATTTGTTGTAAATGCTTTATTTAAGTCTGAAATTGAAGATGTGGGAAAATCTCCCATTCAGAAACATTTTGTAAAATAAATAATAATAATAATAATAATAATAATTATTATTATTATTATTATTATTATTATTATTATTATTATTATTATTATTATTATTATTATTATTATTATTATTATTCACACTAAGAAACTGTTGAACTCATCATTTCCACTATTTTCAGTTTGATAAATGATATCTGATTTAAAACATTTATTAGTTTAATCATTTTTTAAATCAAGTTACATATTTTTATATAATCATAATATAGAGTCTATAGTGTTTACAAATAGTTAAAGCACAGTGAAGGACTGGTATAAAACCTTATTTTTGTTATGATAAAGTGATATAGAGGTTTTTTGAGTGTACCTGGGACATGCATTCTTTACTGAATTACCTTTTATTTTTGCTGCCGTGGTGGAAACTGAAGCCTGGGAAAGAGCCAAGGATTAGGACAGTACTCTGATGATCCCCTTCAGCGGTGGCGGCTCTAACACATAAACCAGCCAGTGTGTTTCTGCAATAAAACAAGCAATTGCAAGCAAGTGTAATGAGATAACGGGCTATGTATGCTTTACCGCTTCTCCTTCACTGAGGCTGGAGCCGGTATGTTTTCCATTATGCCGCTTCGTTTCCAGCAAGTAATAACTGCGATATATTCATCTGATGGCTGTCCGCGTTTTGTGTCTCCTGAGCACTTATGCAAGGCAAATTCAATTTCTGTGCCACATAAAAGCTTCTACAATAATCCAATCCAATTCCAGCTCATCTCTTTAAGGCAAACACACATAAGCTGAAGCCAAGCTGCAGGGGTTCTTTTCCTTCTGCTTTTTCCCTGCCCTCCCGCAGTCTTAGGCTCTAGGTTCAGGGAGCCAGCAGACCCAGTTAGCATTTGCCCAAGGTGATTTCCATCAGTTGAACAGGGGCTGCCTGAGAAGTGGTGTGCCGGTGATCGATAACGATGATTTTCAGTGCCCGTGGCCCACTTTCGCCTCAGTCTCAAGCTCGAAAACTGACTTTCCTCTGCCAAATGCATTCTGCATTTTCATTCCTGGAGACTGAAAGAGCACAATTCTGCATGATTCTGCAAGCAGGCCAATACATATGTATGTGTAAAGAAGTGTAAAGAAGTGTGGGGCTCCATTCTGGCCCAGCCTGGTCTCAAGAGGAATTCATAAATAAGAGACTAAAAAAGCATTTCAGGAGTTGTACAATGTATAGTAAAAGTTTTACGAATGTTGTGCATATGAAGGAGATCCAGATGCAAAGCTAGACACTCAGAAATGTTATGAAATAAACAATGTAATTATAACCTTAATATTAACCTGTCACTTATTAATTCCTTAATTCCTTTCCTGAAAATGGGTTTGAAAGAATAATCCATAACACAAGATGCAAGCCAACTACTCTAGTAACTCTAGAATTGCAAATTTGGAATTTTCGGATATATATATATATATATATATAAATGGAAGTAGTGTCATGGTTTATTAATCTGTATTAACTGAACTGGGTTCAACATTCTATAAAAATACATCTACATCTAACCATGCAGCAACAAACATATTGACAAAACAACAAAAGACTTTTTCAGGGGGAAGGTAGAAGGTCTTACACTGGTCAGATCAATCACTTTAACCCAACTGAGCATGGAATTCACCTTGAAGAAGAAAAACGAACTTGAAAACAACAACCACTGAAAGAAAATGCACTAAAAGGCTGAAATAGCCTTACAAAAGACAAATTTAACTGTGAGGTGATGTCAGTTGCTTCTAGCTTGATGATGATAAGAAGAGATATGCAACCAGATATTAAAATTTATTCTAAATTTAATTTAATATTAACATATGACCTAGATTCTATTTGTTGTTGTTGTTATTATTATTATTTATAGATTATTTGTGCTAAATTTGTAATAATTAGCAACCTGGACTCCAATTTCTGACTATACACTCAATAAGTGCAGCTAATAAGTCAAAACTATTAATTTGGTAATCAGTAAAAGAACCTTTACATTATATAAAGTTTCTTTAGACCATTTACAGGTTTTGTCATAGTCACACATCTCTGATGTAAACACAGCTCCTTATGGAACCATGAAACAATGCTTGTTTTTCTATGGAACAGCACAAAAAAACATCTGAAGTACTTTCATTTTTAAGATTGCAAGAAAAGGAGCAGGAAATAAAGCAGGTCACATTGAGTGGCAAAATGGTGCCCATGTGCACCTCTGTGTAAAAGCAATGTGCATAATGCATTCTAGAACCTTGTGTTCTTGGAGTCCCTCATATACTAAAGGCTGCTGCTGTGCCTTGTTTTAAAATCTGTATCACTCTGTTCTGATGGGAATACAAAGTTTCTCAAAATTGCAACAAAAGACCAGACCAGTGTTGTGTGTGAATGAACACGATTCTGCAAGCAGGCCAATACATATGCATGTGTACATATGAACACAGAAGAGCTTGCTCCAGGAGTTCAGGACATTTAGTCAAGTGTGTCCAAAGTCTGACATGTCTCTGGTCCTCCTGAGTCTGGGGTGTGCTTTAAACAAAGGTTCAGTTTGCTGGGTGTTTGGAAGCTACCTGTTCTCGGTGCTGCATATTGAATTGCCTGATTGCTTCATTTTGTCACATGACTGCTTCATCTTATCACCAGCATGGCAAAAAAACTCCTCCTCCTCCTCCTCCTCCTCCTCCTCCTCCTCTGCAGGTGTTATAACAAGGTGAATTGCCATGACTCCAGGAATTACTGTCCTTGAAGGATCCAAGAAAAATAATGAAAAGCAATAATGGATGAATCTAGGCCCTTCCATTCTGGAAAATGCGTGAATCATTGTGAAAAATTTGATTTTTGTGCAAATGATCATAATGATTATACGAATTAATTATTCTCTGTGAAAGCAAACCAGTGATATTTAGCTTCTTCCCAAAATGGACACAGAATCGATCCTGAGTGTGGACATATGTATTCAGGATGTACAGAGTCACACGATGTTCACTGACACAATGCAGACACACAGAAATTATATATATATATATATATAGGACAAAATAAATAAATAAATAAATAAATAAATAAATAAGCAGAAATGGCAATTACATGAACCACAGAAACTTTTTCTCAGGGCAGTTAGAGAAGATTACACTCAGAGCTTGTTTCAGTCCTATTTTATGTCCTGAGGAATACTGGATAAGAAACTGGAGCACCAGGTTCATATTGAGAAGTCCAATTACAAGACTGACGCAGGTTATCACATGCAGGTTATTATAAGTTATTAGACTTTAATATTAATCATATCAATCCTGCAGTCAATGATTTCCACAGCAAACCTCCCAAGCACATTATAATGGCAGCATAATGCCTGGCAGATATTCATCATCATCTTCATCATGTAAATTGCTGCTCTGATCAGTGCCTGATTCCATGACCTTCATCAATACTCTGATTGCATCTCTGATTCCGAACACGTAGTAGACTTCCCACAACATTAGCCAGCAGTGTACAGTCAACTGAGTTAGCCTATGTGTGTCTCTCCTAGCCTTGGGCTCTCTCCTGGAGAGAGAGAGAGAGGGAGAGAGAGAGAGAGAGAGAGAGAGAGAGAGAGAGAGAGATGGACTAGCTGGCTGGTCAGGGACTCAGAGGCCAGGCTCATGTAGTGCCCATCAGCAGAGCAGCAGGATGAGGTTCGTAGGTCAAACCTGACACCAGCAGGAGGCACATTACAGCTGGACCTCCAGGCAATGACCCAAATGTGCAGTCCAGTCTCAAATACTGAGCATATGTTGGGAAAGAGCCTCAGGATAAAACACTTAAGACTATGTAACACCTTAAGAAAGCCTTGCCTCTCTTTATATACAGGTCATTCTGAAAGTATTCACAGCACTTTGCACTTTGAGCAGTTTATGTTACAGCTGTATTTCAAATTAGATTCAAAATTAAGTTTGTTTGAAATCTTTGCAAATGTATATATAAAAAAGAAAACATAAAAAATCTAACATCTAACGTATTCACAGCCTTTGCTCAATAATTTATTGATGCACTTTTGGTAGCAATTACAACCTCCAGTCTTTTTGAATATGATGCTAAAAGCTTCACGGCTTGGTTTGTGCTCTGACATGCACTGTCTACTGTGGGGCCTTATATAAACAGGTGTCTGCCTTTCCAAATCATGTCCAATCAAATGAATTCACCACAGGTGTTCAACCAAGCTGTAGAAACATCTGAAGGATGATCAGTGGAAAGAAGATGCACCTGAGCTTAATTTAGAGTTCCATGCCAAAGGCTGTGAAAACGTTTGTACATGTTATATTTTTGTGCTTATGTTTTTAATACATTTGCTTGCAAAAGAATTTTGTTGGAGAAATGAATGGAATCCATTTAATGGATGAAATAAGACTATAACATAACAAAAAAACAAAAACAAAACAAAAAGTGAGTGCCGTGGATACTTTCCAGATGCACTGTATGTTCATTTCTCTTTCTCTCTCACTATCTGTCCATCTGTCTATCTGTCTATCTATCTCTATCCACCCATGTGCCCTCTCTCCCTCTATCCATCCATCTTTGTCCTTTTGTCCATCCATCTACATTTTCTACTCATCAATCTTCCTTAGTCTGTTTCACTCTATTTATCTACCTTCCTATAACTCCTTTCTATCCATCCATTTTCTCAATGTAGTCATCTATTCAACATTTCATCTTTTATTCTCTCTCTCTCTCTCTCTCTTGCCTTTCTTTGTCCCTCTATTTATCCATCTGTCTATAATTCCTTTCTCTCTAGCCATGCATTCTTTCTTACTGTCTCCTTATTTTTTACTGTCTCTCTCTCTCTCTGCCATCTATCTCTCTCTGTATAGATACACTCATTGTTAAAAAATAGTTGCACCCACAAGGAAATGTCAGATTGTAATGCTAGTGTCCCACGAAATTCAATTGCATTTGAATTTGAACATTCTGACTCTGTTCCTGCAGATTTTGTAGTATGCTGATAGCATTTCCACCAGCATCCCACGTTTTCAATTATGAATAGGTCTGGAGGTGTCAATTGTTGGTCAATTCCACCAAGATAAATGCTGGACTCTGTGCGTTTAATGACAGTCCGATTCAACACCATTGCAGTCATTGGCAATGTCATCTTAACATACTGAACATGTTGTCCTGCATCCAGCTGTCTGCCAATTAACAAGATGACTTATGGAGGGCATCACTGTTCACTGAATATCCACATATGTGCCTGTTGGGTCACCCCATGCCTGTCAAATCTGTCTGTTCTCCCTCTTTGTGGTTCATGTAGGTCTCTCAGATCCTTCATGGTACATACTGTCTTCTGTCCACTGTGTGCTATAGTATCATCTGCACTACTGGTGTGGTGTGCAATGCGTCGATAGGCCCATGCCTCTTCCAACATCTCAAATTGCTGTTCTTCTTGGAGGAACACTTTGCTTGCAAAGGATTCTACCAACACAAGAGCACAAGTCAGAATAAAAGCACACACAACGGAATGATAAGACCCGTTCTTTCTTACATCATATGCACGGTTGAGCGTGAAACCTAAATCTTTCACATGCCTTAGGATCTCAAACCTACACACCGAGTTTCATTCCTGCCATCTATTTATCTTTCTTTCTATCTCCATCTATTCATTTTACATTCTGTTTCATTCTTTCTCTATTTATTTTTTCTTCCTCTATCATTTATCAGTCTCTCTATCCATCATTCTTTCTCCCTCAATATATCACCCCTCTCTTGCTCTCGCTCACTCTCACTCCTCTCTATCCATCTGTTTCTCTCTCCCTTTATCTATGCATTCATCTCTTTCTTTCTTTCTTTCTTTCTTTCTTTCTTTCTTTCTTTCTTTCTCTCTCTCTCTCTCTCTTTCTCTCTCTCTCTCTTTCTCTCTCTCTCTCTCTCTCTCTCTCTCTCTCTCTCTCTCTCTTGCTTTTGCTTGCTCCCCCTACCCCACTTTTTTCTGCTATTCTTTTTCTATTGATTACTTTCTATAGCATACTGAACTGTAATTTGCTCTACTGTACTCTGGTATATGCAGAAAAACAAATGCAGAAGGAAAACATTTTTTTGGCTTCAGAGCACAGAAAAAAACAATCATTTAATTAGTAACTCAAAACAAAGCATCATTAGAATAATGTTTCACAGACTCGCTGAATGTTTCTTACTAATGTGATGAAGCACACGTCTCTTGCTGTGCATGGTTTAGAGGATTCTTCGAAAGCTGAGAGTATAGCGTGTGAGCTGTTGCAGAACAGTGCACACTTCATTAGAGTTGTGTCATGTAAGAAATCCTCTGTTGTTTGAAGCACATTTCAAAGCTTCTTGTGCTTGTTTATTGTAAGTCGTAGGTGATGGGAAAAGAAAGACAAAGCAAGGCTGGAAGCAGAAGACTTCAACATGAAACCTGTCTTTCGCTGGAAGCTAGAGGGGAACGTACACAGGGGGTAAACTTTCACAATCACAAGGGGAGCTTATCTTCATTCTGGGATACAGTACTGCTTTTGCTGATGGGTGAAAGATAAAACAAGTCTTTGATTCTGACTTTAATCCAACATGATTAAGAATCAGAGATTCAAAATAACAGCATTTATTTAGATCACACAAAAAATTATGTTAGGTTTATTCATAATGTTTTATACAACCCAGCCAACACACTGGACAGCTCTGTTTAAGACTCGGGGGCTCGCCATTCACTCAGACTCAACGCGAACCTATATGGGCTGAATTTGGTTAGAGGTATTCCAGCAAATAGAACATCAGACCAGTTCCATTTCACCACATCAGGGCCGTATACTGTTTGTTTAGGATCTGGGCAAAGTGCAGCTTTCACTCTCCAGGTGCCTCATATTGTATGACTGAAATGATGAATAGCAAACATTCATTGACAGTGAATGATAAAAACACATTGGAAGGAGAACAATGTGTTAAGACATACATTATTCATCAAAGGGAATATAAGTTATTGTTTATTTTAAATGTTTCATTCATTATAAAACTAATGTTGTTGCCAATACATTTACAGGTTGGGCCTGGTATCGCTTAAAATTTTTGAGATGGACATATTGATATGAAACTTTATGATACATATGATACATCTTATTCAGCACTTGATGGAGCAAACAAAGAGCATCCATATCCTTACTGATTCATGGAAAACAAAGTATATGGACATTATTTTATGCTTAAACATCCAAAAACTGCAAGAATATGCAACCGAAAGTAAAGACCACTATCATGGTTAAACCTACTTAAATAAATATTAAGTCTAGACCTTCACAACAAATTATGATTTATTAATATTATTATATTAGTTGGAAGAAAAGAATGGATAGAGTAAAGGTTTAGGTTTAGGTTTAGGTTTAGGTTTAGGTTGAAGTAATTTAATTACACTAGTTACTCTGTAACACTTTTTACATTTTTGATTTCTGAGTGTTTGGGTTGCTTTAAGATAAGATAAGATATGGGTCCATGGGTAGATGGAAGAAATATTAAGTTAAGTGTGTGTCCGTGGTTTGCTGAGGGCAGTGCTAGTTGTAGGAGCAGGAAGGAATATCGTTCCTTCACACACTTAGGGTGAAGCAGCCTGAGGTGACCTGTACATGAAGTCAGCAGTGTTCAGAGTGAAGAGAAATGGTGCTAGGACTGTTCCTTGAGGGTTCTACACGTTACAGCTTGTCCTTCAGCAGCCCAGGCTGTATAGTGAAGTCAAAGAAGGGGATTCCCTCAGTGTTCCCTAGGTGAGGCTTTTCCAGGTGAGAAAGACCTCTGCCAGGTTGGCAGGCAAACTGAAGGATCCATGGATGCACCCACCCGAGGGACCAGCCTCTCCAGTGACTTCATCAGGTGAGAAGTCAGTGCCAACAGCCTGTAGCTGATGAGGTTCTTTCGGTGCTGCGTTTTCAGTACAGGTACCACACAAGATGTTTTCCACAGTTGTGGTACTCTTCCCAGCTTCAGGTCCATGTTGAACATGTGCTCAACTACCCCTCAGAGATTATCTGAGCAGAACTTTAGGTGCTTGGTGCTGATGCCATCCGGACCTACCACTTTCCTCATCTAGATTTTCCTTATTCCTCATTTTGACCTTGTGAAGGACAAACTGGAGCAGGGTGGGTTGGGGGTTTGAGTGTGTGAATGGCAGATTGGAGCAACCAGCCAATAAGATGAAAGTTATTGAGAAGTGGAAAAGAGTGAGTGAGTTCCAGAGTGAGGGTTTGGCAGGCATGTCTGTGTGGAATGAGGGGCAGGTGAGTGAGCAAATCTATTGAAAAAAAGATTGAGGGTGTTCACCCACTTCTGTGCCCCCTGAACCTCAGCTGAGTCGGCTTTTTGTGACCAGAGATGGTTGTGAGGCCTTTCTAATCTCAGCTGATATTTTCATGCTATAACTGATCCTCCAGCTTCCTCCTGTAATTTTTTTTTTACTTATTCTCCTTCTCAGTCAGTTCCCTCTGCACATCTTTCAGCTCATCTTTGTGACCTGACCTGAAGGCCCTTTTCTTCTCATTTAGGAGAGCCTTTATGCAAGGATGTATCTATGCATTGTTGTTGGAGAAACAGCAAATGGTCTTAGTGGAGAAAATGTTCTCCTCACAGAATTCAACATAGTGCTTAATGCAATAAGTGAGACTGTCAATGTCCTAATGTCCCATTGGGATCACTCAATCTTTCCCACACTGTGGTTTCAAAACACTCCTGCAGAGTATTAGTGTTTCAAAACACTTTCAGCAGAAGGATTAGTGCTGGTTCTCTGTCTTTTTATCATTCTTTTATCATATACAGTAAAATAATATATATGCACAAGTTGTAACCTATTTATTACACATAAATTTCAATTACAAATAAATTACAATTTCTGAAATGCACTTTCAGTCACATATTGTCTCCTTGGAACTATGAGGTTCTATCTGCTTTTGGGGCAGTTTTGAGATATTGAGCTTTAATGGGTTTACATGTAAATAGTAAAACTGATATATAAGTTTTCTAAATACATGACAATTAGCTACAACATTACAGACTATTCAGATAGAATATTTTTGTCTTGTAAATAGAAAATCCCCCAAAAATACAGCTGTATTAGTTGTAATAGTTCCAAGGGGACAATAAGTATGAATTGCTGCAGGTGGCTACATTTCAGTGTTCTAGGCTTAACGTTTTAGAGTAACCTACAGACATGATACCCATATAACTGCAAACATGGTAGCAACATGGTAGGGGCAGTTTCTTTCAGAAAACATGTTTTGAGAAGGCATAACACTGACACATACATAAATAGCATAAATAATGAAGGTTATTAAGGGATTTATCTATTTTTTGGACTACAGTAAAGTATAAATAATATCTTTTAAGTATCAGTCATCTTATCATTCTCATCAAATTATTGCATTTTCAGCTCAAAAACTCTGTATGATCAATTTCCATCAGGATTTCTAGAGTGTGTTTCAGTCTGAGGGAAAATAATAGGGCAGTAAATAGGTTTATTAAAATTTTCACCCCAACTTGTATCACAAAATTATTATTTGTACATCGAAGACTTGCATAATGTATTCATTCACATCTTTAATGGAAGAAGTTATGTTATTTGAGGTCTGTCACTCTATTTTCAGAAATCAAATAGGATATTGTATTTAAAAAGTCCTTCAACTCTTTCACATATTGTCTCATATAAAGTCATGTAAAATAAACTTGGAAATAATAATCTAGAAAAATAATATAAACCTGTGTTAAGGACACACAGTCAGCATAATCATACCCTGCATCTTTCTCTTTATCATCACTTCAGTCTTTTGGACTGGTTTTAAATAAACACTTGTTTATGCTGGCATCACTGTTTATGTTAATAGGAGAGACGTGTTAGCTGGCAGACTTTCTGCTTTTCTCAAACCATATTGTGAGGTGTGTCAGCTGATAACAGAGGATGTGCAATTGCACACAAACACAAACACCTCTTTCTCACATGCATTTAGCTTTTCACACTTGCACATTGATTTATTTTAATGAATCTTCTTCTGCTTCTTTTTGATGAAACTAAAGTTTATTAAAAGTGACTGCAACTCATATGCTAACAGGCTGGTACTCACCTCAGCATACCCTCATTAATCTTTTAAAAGTGATAAATACAAACATTGCAAACTTTTGACAAGTGCTGCATTTCAGAAACTACATGGTCTAAACAGATATCAACAATATGCATCAATCCTCCGCAGATATCACTTGGACTTTATGTACAACGAGAACAGAAGTGGATCAATAATTGATTCTTGGGGGACTCAGCAGTGGAAGATTTAGGCAGTGGAATATTGAGGACCACCAAAAAGGATGATAGTAATACTACCCAACTCATTTTGTCTGTTTGTCTTTTATTATTGGCCTTAATTCTTTTTTGTCATTTTAGACCATTTAAAAAGAGTTTCTGACATTGTTTACTTAACAGGGTCATTCAGGGGAGTGATGCAGTGTTTGTGTTGTTATTTGCAAATAATACTTCTCAATCAGCTTTCAAGGCCGGAACTGACTGTTGTAGGTCCATAATTTAGAGCTGTATATAAAGTTGCACAAAACTAAGAATAATGTTCCCATATAATCACATACATATATATATATATATATCAGTATCGGATTACTCTAAAGAGATCATTCTAGTATCCTTCCTGTCTAAAAAAGGATGAAAAGCTGAAAAAAAATCTAATGCCAGTATCCAGTATCTGGTTTACATAACAAAAAATGCATTTCATGCCATTCATTAAAAAAGACACTTGCTTCTGGTGTTATACATAGCGTTATCAATTGTTAAATTATACAATTTATATATAGGATATACTTCTATATAGTTTGTTTATAGTGCAATGGGGAAAATAAGTATTTGATAGACTGCTAATTTTGCAAGTTTTCCCACCTACGGAAAATGAAGGTCTGTAATTTTTATCATACTGTGAGAAACATTTTATGATCTTTAAATTATTTATTTGTATTTTATTGCATTAAACAAGATCATCTACCAACCAGCAAGGATTCTGGCTCTCACAGACCTTTTCTTTAAGAAGGCCTCCTAATCTGCACTGTATTAACTGCACTGGTTTGAACTTGCTACCTATATAAAAGACACATGTCCACATAATCAATCATACTCCAACCTCTCTACCATGGCCATGCAAAAGGCTAGGATGGGCTACAGGCAAGCAGCTTGGTGAGAAGGCAACAACTGTTCAATTATTAGAAAATGGAAGAAACACAAAAATAACTCTCTCTTCTTCTGTCTGGGGCTCCATGCAAGATCTTATCTTGTGGGGTAAAGATGATCCTGGAAAAGGCCATGAATCAGCCCAGAACTACACAGGAGTTCCATGTCAATGACCTGAAGAGAGCTTGGACCACAGTCTGCAAGAATACCATTAGTAACACATCACACCATCGTATTGAAGGGCATGCAAGGTCTCCCTGCTCAAGCCAGCACATATCCAGGCCTGTTTGAAGTTCACCAGTGACCATCTGTATGATCCATGGGAGAAGGTCATATGGTCCGATTATACCAAAATAGAACTTTTTCGTATATCAACTCCACTTGCCATGCTTGTAAGCAGAAGAAGAAGGATGAGTACAATGCCTAGGAAACTGTGCCAACTGTGAAGCATAGGGGTGGAAACATATTTTGGGGGTTCTTTTCTGCAAAGCGGACAGGACAGCTGCACCATATTGAATGGAGGATGGATGTGAGGCCATGTGTCATAAGATTTTGGTCATCAACCTCTTGCCCTCAGTAAGAGCATTGAATATGAGTTGTGGCTGGGTCTTCCAGCATGACAATGACCCAAAACACACACCCATGGCAACTAAGGAGTGGCTCTGTAATAAGCATTTCAAGGTCTAGGAGTGGCCTCTCCAAACCAGAGCCCAATAGAAAGTCTTTGGAGGGAGCTGAAATTCAGTGTTGCCCAGTGAAACCTGAAAGATCTGGAGAAGATCTGTATGGAGCAGTGTGTGCAAACGTGGTCAAGAACGACAGGAAATGTCTGACCTCTGTAATTGCAAACAAAGGTTCCTGTATCAAATATTAACTTCTGGTTTTCTATTATATCAAATACTATCAAATTTTCTGGATTTACTGTCTCTCATATATGAAGTGTACCTATGATAAAAATTACAGACCTCTCAATTCTGTGTAGGTGGGAAAACTTGCAAAATTGATGGTGTATCAAATACATATTTTCCTCATTTTATATGCAGCAAACGCTGAAGTGCATATCTTGCATCTATGTGAAAATATAAAACCTTTGTCGGGAGCATTTAAACAAATGATACAGATAAATTAACATTAAACTGTCTTAATGTTCATAATAATCATAATCATAATAATGCCTGAAAAATTGGTATAGATTTCCAGTGGAAAAAGAAAGGGTAGCTGTATCTCTGACCATGCAGAGATTAGGTCAACTAATTGATTTGTGACCATCAAAGCAGCCACTCCCAAGGTTGCTTCTGAACCAGCCTCTTATTTGGTTTTCAAATGGTCTTTGCAAGACCATGTAGTGGCTACTGTTATTGGGGCTACTGGGGCTACATTTGGACGGTGGAGCTGCCTCAAAACAGCCAGCACTGCACCACTTAAGGCAACCACAATGCAAGATAAATAAAAATAAATAAACAAATAAAAAAGCTTTGAAGAGTTCAGAGCACCTCCTGTTCAGCCTACAAAACTATGCCAGTGCATAAAATGGGACAAGGTTATGAATGTTGCATGTGTATTATATTGCAACCAACCTAAAGATGGAAATCATCATCATCATCATCATCATCATCATCTTCTTCTTCTTCTTCTTCTTCTTTTTTCTTCTTCTTCTTCTTCTTCTTCTTCTTCTTCTTCTTCTTCTTCTTCTTCTTCTTCATCATCATAATCATCATCTTTGAGTTTTTCACTAGTCTGGAAAATTCTAATATATGTTTTAATTATTCCAAAGTGAAGCAATGGAGGAAAAAAGGAAAATGCATTTTAAATTCTGTTTCAGAGCATTGCATCCCAGCCTTTCATCACAAGAGGAGCTCATGAATCATCAAACTGGCCTTGGACAAATTCAGTCTTCATTATATGGGATTAAATATCCAGATGTTTATGCAAACACACCTGATTGAACTCATCAGTTAATTTCTAGGTTAAGTATGTGTTGGACTCCTGCTGTATCTTCCCCATCCTTGCTTTGAAATGAATGAGAACTGACATTTTTAGTATCCAAAGTTTAGTATCCAGAGAAAATAATGCTGCTTCATTGGCTAAGAGAATCCATCTTCTGGTTGACCTCCTTGATCTGTATATAAATTGCCAGAAACCACATTACCAAGTGTATTTGAGATTACTTAACATGGTTTGAGGCAAGGCTAAGTAGATATAGACAAGACATTCACACAATCCAAAGTGGCAGAGTGTAAGCTTTAATTTTGTATTAGCAAAATCAGCCTGGGGCAGCACTGCGACACAGCAGGTAGTCAGTGTGCCACACACCTCCAGGGTCCTGGGGTGGTGGGTTCAGTCCTTGCTCTGGTTTCTGTCAGTGAGAATTTTGGTGTGTTCTCACTGTCCATATGAGTTGTCCTTTGGGTCTGTGTGAGTGAACTGATGCATCCAGTGGTTCCAGGTAGGCCCACCACAACCATCAAGAGGAAAACAACATTAGAAGAAATAAATGGATGTACATACAGCCTTCATTAGCCAGCCTCAGACACTGAACAACAAATTCTTGGATCGTTTTTGTACATTTGTCTTCTGGCCGAACAATAGCCTTAAAAGAATGTTCAAGCTTCTGATTACACAATCACAGTCTCACAGAGAAGGAATGAACTATACGCTCAGTATGGGAGAGTTAGAGTCTTATACTGATCTGAAGATGAAGCAAATATATCCTTCAGGACTCAAGAAGCAGAAAAAAAGAATCCACAAGAGTGAACTGCAGAAACATCAGTCAGTAAAACTTGTGAATGTTCTTTTTGAGGTTGGATTGCTATTAAATAAATGTCTAGTAACCATAGCCACAGGAATATGGAGGTGGGAAGTGATGTCACTGGGCTTTGGACTCTACAAAACCTTAAAAGCTTTGCAGTGCCACAGTAAACATGTATGAGCCAAACTTTGAAGCTGGGAAGTGAAAAGTGAACATACTGAAAATTTAATACTGTCTAATACTCATTTTAACTGCCTCAAATACACCAGTACTTTAAAAAGTGAAGTACTTACTTCCACGTGGTGAGCTGAGTATTTTAAGGTTTCAGTTCCACATTAAATGCTGCTGCTATGTTCACAAACCAAACTAACACAGGCTTACCTGACATTTTCATCACACCTAAAACAGTTACAGGTGCCTGGATGAAACTGCTGCACCATTTAGGGTGACACAAAGCTGCAAGCTGGAGAATAAACAGCTAAATTGGCTTATTATTTCTTCTATTCCACCATAAATGTTGCAGCGGTTACAGAATTAGTGTTTTCTGTTCCATATTAAATAGTAAAGGAGTTCAACTAAAGTGCTTGGTATCTTTCTGTTATAGTTAGTCCACCTTAAATTCTACCTTTGCATCATTAAATACTTTTATATTTCTGTGAAACTCAAAGAGGAAGCGAAGTTCTGTGAGAACCAGTTGAGAGACAGTATATAAATGGTTGGTGAGGTGCAATAGATAACACCATCAGCGAGCCACTACACCATGTTGAAGTCTGATCCAGTCTAGAGACAGTATATGGACATGACGGCTCTGTCCATGTACTTCACTATTTACTGTTAAGCCTCAGTGTATTTTCAAGCTTGCTCCTCATACAAATGAAGCTCCACGGCTGCATTCAATAATTAATTCTTTCAGTCCTCTGTTCCTGGTACTGTAATCACACTCTGCCTCTGTAGACAGTTTTAGACATAAGGTGCACAAATTATGCATTCTCACATGCGATACACCACAGAGTTGGCTGTGAGATTGGAGAATTTAGTCCCATATTGCATAATACAGTGCTGGGCTATTTGTAGTTCAGTCCACGTTTTCATGCCTAGTTAAGTGCAGCTCCTAGGATACATTAAATGTGCTCTATGTCTTAATGTTGTGCATTCTGGATGCAAAAATCATGTTCTCTTAGCTGACAGTTTGTTTTTTTTATTTATAGCAATAAATATTCAAACTGCATTAAGGACTCAATTCTTTGGGATTCTGTCAGGAAGATGTTGCACAAATGCATATTTTGAGTGCATACTGACCCAATGGCCAAACCTATATCAGCAGTGCTATGTACAGCTTTATTAGTACTAGGTAATATAGCACTGCCATATTGTCTTTAAAGGTAGCCTAGAATAGAAAACAGTATTTATGTTGGTATAGTTTAATAATGAGTTGCTATGTAGAAATGACAAACCATGTACAATGTAATGACAATGTACTTAAAGCATGATATCATAAATATTCATACTCCCATATACTCATTCATATTCCCATATAATAGTGGTGCTGTTTTTCCAAATATATACAAGCCCAACAATGTACTCAAAAAGACTTATAATTATTGGATGCAATCAGAAAGAGTAAGAATTCCATTCTCCTTTGGTTATGGTTAAGGTTAGGTTTAGGATTTAGGTTCAGGCTCATGATCAGGTTCAGGTTCAGGTTCCAGATTGAGGTTCAGGTAATTATATTGGTTACCTTGTTACATTCTTGGGTTAATTTTTGTCTGGGTTGAATCAGGAAAAGTTCATATAAACAAGGGTTGTACAATATTTTGCACATATTGTATGAAATTTGGAATGTTTTTAGTCACATGTGTACTCTTTAAAGATTTATATTGAATCTTGTTGGTCTTCGATCTGACATTTGTTTTCAACAAGCTTGAGGAATCTCTGGATTCTAGACTCTTCTACAAGCTAAAGATATCTGAGTGAAAAGCAAAGCACTTTTGTAAGACATTTAGCATCTGCTAAAAGCCATGAATGTGAATGTAAATGTATGAATTCCTACTTTCTTGTGAATATATTAGCAATATTCAAAAGAAACCATTAGCCAGTTCCAAACCACAAAACTGTTGCATTAAATATATTAATTAATCAATTAAATTTGTTATATGTACAAATATGTACAACCAAAATCTACACAAAAGTTCATTAGGGAAAGTTTTGCTAGCCCCAGCCAAAGTGAAAATACAAAAACAAAGAATATGGAGAATATGGTGTTTCTGATACTGGAAAGCCACTCATCACCTCCAGACCAAACTACATAACCTCCATGTGTCAAAACTAAAGTTGGCAAAAAGGAACACTTAAGTAGCATTCAAATAGATTTTTGGATTTGATAACTCATACTTAATGACTTGATTCAGTATAACTTGTCTTGTTATTACATGCAAACAGTAACTATTGTTCCAGCTAAGACTCATGAATAAGTGTTTTTGTTACAGTGTTAAAACTACACCAATCACAGATTATGTAAATAATATTATCTAGTACCTGTTGAAGGGTGGAAGTATTCAAGAGCAAGTGAACAGTGAGTTCTTGAAGTTTATTAAAAGCAGGAAAATAGGCAAGCAGTAAATCTGAGACACTCTGGCAAGAACCACACTGTGATGTTGAAGAAGTCTGTGTCAGAACATCTCCAAAACATCAGATAGGACAGAGTGTTCCTGGTATGCAGTGGTCAGTAAGTACCAAAAGTGGTCCAAGGAAGGACAATTGGTAAATGGGTGACTGGATTATAGGTACTTAAAGCTCATTGTTGCCCATGCAGGTCTCATGTCACAATGTACAGGCCAGATAGCACAAAGGATCATGTGTCAGAGCTGTAAAATCAGTACTTTTACCCAATGTTAGGATGGTCAGATTACGGCTGACTGTATACCTAAAAGCAGAGTTTATCTGGGGCAAAATAACAAGGTTGTAAATACTGTATGTTTGTGGAACTGCAGTTGAACATATTCTCCTCAACCACATTCAACTACTTGTACATACTGTACAATAAAAAAAAATACTTATACATCAAATAACAGCTTAACTACACCTCTACTCAAAAATGCATGGTACTTCAATCATTTTTAAAATAATTATGTATGAAAAGACTGGACATTAAAATATAAAAGACTGTATTAAGGCTTTGGAAGGCTTTTAATAATGACAGGCACTCATTACTTATAATTACCAAAAAAATAGACAGAGCACTTTTGATTCATCAGAAAGCTTCTTTTATAAAAATAACTGGTTAATTAGTGGTGCACTTCTTATATGTCATCAAAATATTCTTCATTGGGGTATAATTATCTGGCATTCCACAGACTATTCTCCTTCTACAGCAATGTCTTTTTCTTTGCTTTCTGAAAGAAATCCTTGTCTCTATGCAGATTTTGAAAAAAAAGTGTGTTCAATAGCTAAATTGGTGCATGCCTAGCAGTTATACCAGGACCACAGCTGGGTGCTTTAAATAGCTAGCAAGGTGAGACTAAGGCAGCCAGACTGTAGATTGAGCAAATATCCGTAACCCTCCGCCGCACAGCTCCAGTCAAAGTGACAAGAGTGGTGAAACTTTTTAGTGGTGAGTGGAGAAATCTGAGGGTTTGTCCTGTCAGGTGGCCTTATATCCAGCACCCTAGCTCATCCTCCTGGCAGCCAGCGATAAAACTGTACTTTGATCTAAACTCCGAGCTCTGGCATTAAAAAGGTGCAGCTTCTGTGAAAGAGACCCTTTAAGAACGGACTGCAGATCCATTTACATTTGTCAAACTGCTCATAGAACGGACGTTTTTGGGGGCTGCACACCTAGGCTTCCAACTTTTTTAAGAGTTTTAAAGAGAAAAGTTTTTTATCTCTGTAAAAGTGCAGTCTTTTTTTATTTTCTTTAAGTTTTTAGTTTCTTTTCCGCCCCTGAGATGAGGTGTCTCAGTGTCTGGGTGATAACACATTTCAGAGGTGTGTTCAGTGCTAAGATGGAATTGGAGGAGAAGAAATGTGCTTTAGTTGGAGGACATTTAGTTCCAAAAACTATAACTGAGATGATTACTCCAAAAACTACAACTGTTCTGACAAATGATATGACGGAGTATAGTGTGCACTGGCATTGTTGGGAAGAAACCTTCTCTATCAAGGAAAAGAAATCCTAGAGTACAAAAGCATTCCATGTTATTTTGGAGCATTATCTATTTGTCCATGTATGCTGTAAAGAACAACTCCCTGATTCAAATTATGGCAAAGGCTACACAGTCAAAAATTATAGTGTTTCAAGGGTTCTTTAGTAAAGAAAATGAACCATGAACACTCAAAGATCTCTTTGCATGAATAAAGGAAAGAGTTCTTCAGACTGATGGAGAATGTGCTGTAGAGCATGGGTTCTCAACCTTTTCCACCTGTCATGTATCTGTCCTGTTCTACTCCCCCGTCGTCCCGTTTTAGTCCTGTCTCCAACCTTGCTCCACATGACTAACAGTGCCCCTTTGTTTCCCAGCTCCAGGTGTGTTTAATGTTGTCCCTCTATTTAAGACCCTTTGTTTCAGTCAGTCCTTGTCAGTCCTTCGTTGTTGCTGTTGTGGTTTTGTATCTGTTGAATTTGCTTCTGTAGTTATCCAGTCGGTCTGTTTGCTCATCCTATGCGTTTTTGTTTACCTAGTGTTTGTCTGCTTGTTCTATTTCTTCTGTATTTTTATTTATTATTAAACCCCAGCAAGTACCTCCGCTTTCCTTGTCTTCGTTTCCTTTGTCTACTCTGTACATTCCAACATTATACCACTGGCCCACCTGTTAATTACTAGAATTATAATAGCCTAAAAGAAAACAAACATTTTATGTAAAATTGGTTTTCCCTTTATTTCTCTGACAATGAAAATGTGAGAATTTTGGCCTGAACACTTCCATAAAATAAAATAAAAAATTATCCTTGAAAAAAATCTGTCCCAATTGTCCCTCACAAAAATTAGCCTTAAAGATGACATTAGATGACAAAATGTGTACTTCTTGAATTCTGTGTAAAAGCTGTCTCCATATACCAGACCCCATGTCAACAATCTGTCCAATTATGTTCTCACATCATATACTGGTGAATGATTTTTTGCCTTTTCTGAGGAACACTGTCGCAATTCTGTCTTTGTTTAAAGAACTGCATCTCTGTTTCACAAGAAGGGTTAACATAGAACACTAGTACAAAATAAAGTTATTTAACTCACTTTGTTTCAGTTTGGTTCTGTTCTTGTACCTGTCTCAGTTGTCCTGGTTCCTGTCAATGTGTTTTTCTTTCTGTCCAAGTCCGAGTGTTTGTTCCTGTCCCTAAACTCAGTTCTGTCACTTCACCCATCCAGTCTGCTGTTTCCTATATATCATGTCTCATGTTCCCCAGTCATCTGTCCAGTCTCCATTCCTGTCTAGTGTATCTCCTGTCTTGTCCAGTGTTCCCCAAGTCCCCCATGTGCAGTCTCCTGTTCCCCAAGTCCAGTTTCCATCTCTATTGGTGTGTCTCCTGTCTGGTTCCCAGTCCTGTCTGGTATTTCCAATGTTTCCCAGTGTCCTGTCTTGTCCCCTGTTCAGTCCACTGTCATGTCTCACAAGTCGTTTGTATCCCCAGTCACGTGACCTATCTGGTTGCCTGTTTCTCCTCAGTCCCTCTATAGTCTGTTATCTCCAGTTTGGGTCTAGTCCTGTCCTATTTGTTGGGTTCTGTTTCTGGTCCCTCCACTGCGCCAGCCCCAGGGCACTGTTGGTTTACACACCCCACAATTACACATCAGGTAGGGGCCTACCGTGATGTATTTGTTCTGTTCGTGCCCTGGTCATCCCATCTCGTCCTTGTTTACTTCCCATGTGCTTCTAAGTATATGTGTCTTGTTTTGGTCTTGTCTCCACCCTTACCCATCTGTGTCTGATTTATAACTCTGCCCCATCATTATCATGTTCCAGTTTGGTCTAATGTTCTCAGGTGTAGTAGTCCTTGTTGTTGTGTTGCTATCCCCAGTTTTTGTCAGTGTATTGGTATGTTTCCCTGCGTTTGTTTTCCTATTATTAAATCCTCAACCTTGCTAGTGCTTCACTTCTCCTCTTGTCTGTTCAGCACACAATGACTAATACTGGATAAGAAATACTGGATATTGCTGCCAATATTTAACAGTCATTTTTACAGGAGAATTTGTGAGCTTATCTTGAAGGTGCTGCACTGTTCACACACTGTTATCTTCTTTGCACCATTTTATGTCAACTAACTGTTCGCCTTCTCCTCAGTCTTCTGTACTTTAGTTTAATGAACTCTCTATATTTACTACTATAAAATATTTCATTCAGTTTCAATGTAATTCAAGTTTTATCTGTCGAAACCATTTATACCCCCCAAAAAAATACAGAACAACAATTAAAATTTCACTCCTTTTCACAGAGTACTCCGATTTCCAGGCAGATTTTCTCCATGTTGCCTTTCCTGCCAGCCAGGGGGGAATTTTAAGTGCTCCTCTGCTGGCATACACATTATTAGCTCCTCTCACCTCCAATTCTAAACTCCATCAGTCACAATGATTTGCAGGGATGTGATAAAGAATTCAGCACCCACATTTTAAAGCCCTTTGATGGAAAGCATCCCAAAAGCAAATGAAGGCTGGCCTATTTTTCAGGTAACTGGGACATAATAAAGCACATAATCTACATAGGAGGGAAGATTAATAGGGAGATGTTTCAAAGTGAGTGTTATGTGAAATGTGTCCCCATTAAGAGTGAATGTAGCTCAAATGTGACAAAGTAATGAGATGTAAAGCTTCTGTTTGTTTTGTTGATCACAGTGGTCACGGTGGAGCACTGAGCACTGTACTTGCAGTATTTAAAGCCTCTGTATGGAATCAATGCGAATGGCAAGCTGGGTTTGAGTTCTGCAACAACAGGTTTATGAAGAACACCACAGCATGACTCTGATTAGGGGGAACATTTCAACAGGATACAATACCGTTTACAGCACGGTTTGATGATAAAAACCCATCCTTAGATGTTTGCAGTTTGAGAAAAGCTTGATATATGCTTAGAAAAGCAGCCCAGGAACATGTATAACACAGTGACAATTGGGATGGCAAACCTAATAATGTCTTTGTGACCCTGAATACCACAGCATACCAAAGGGTTCAAGTTTGGTTTATGACTAGGGCCAGGATGATGATTAGGATTAGGTTTTGGGTTGGGTTAATGATTAGATAAAGGGTAGAGCTGAGTTTAAGAATTTTTTGGATTAGGGATAATGGTGGGCTTGAAGTTAAGAATGTTTTGAGCCAATCCCCAGGATTAGGTTTTAGGTTAAGGTTAAGGTTGGGTTTATGATTAGGGGAAGGATAACAGTTATATCCTTTTACTTCAGAAAAGCAAAGCAAAATGACACATCTGAATACCACAGCAAGTAATGGGTGAAGGGGCATATCTTTTAGGCTACAGTGCACCCAGAAAGTAGACATTCTGCACATTTTGTTATGTTACAGCCTTATTTCAGAATTGTTTAAATTCATTTGAATTCTTGATGATAACCTGCTTCAGAGCACTCTGGACCTCAGAATGGGATCTTCCAATAGAACAACGACCCTAAGCACACAGCCAATATAACAAAGGAGTGGCTTCAGGACTACTCTGTGAATGTCTTTGTGTGGCCCAGTCAGAGCCCAGACTTGAACCTGACTGAATATCTCTGGATATATATATATAAAAATGGATGTGCACTGACACTCACCATCCAATCTCATGGAGAGGTCCTGCAAAGAAGAATGGGAGAAACTGACGAAAAGCAGGTGTGCCAATCTTGTACCATCATACTCAAAAAGACTCGAGGCTGCAATTGCTACCAAAGGTGCTTCAACAAAGTACCAAGCAAAGGCTGTGAATATGTATGCATGTTATTTTGCTGTGTTTTATTTTTAATAAATTTGTAATTTGTAATAATTTCTGGATTCACTGTATGTCTGGAGTACACTCTAACGACACTAACACCATGTCAGTGTCCATTATATATATATATATATTCTGTATTCTGATGTTGTTGTATGTTGTATGTATGTCCTGATACTTTTGACCGGAAGTGTACATATATTATGTAGATATATTATCATATAGCATGTTGTTAATCAAGAGATCACATCACAGTACGAGGACTGTCTGAAGTTGATTGAATTTACTGGTTTGCAATCAACCACAACATTATGACCACCTCCTTGTTTCTACACTTATTATTAATTTTTATCAGCCTCATTTACCACACAGGAGTATTTTCTAGTTCTATAATTAGACTGCGGTCTCTGTTACTATAAAACCAAAACTTTTGTCATAACCAATTACCTAAAACAATTTAAGTTCATGTCTTTTTTATTTAGTTTTTCTGAATTTAAATATGATAATTTACATGTGTATAAGTTCCACTAACTGTGGCACCGATGGTGAGGATTGGCCATGATCACTTCAAAGGTTGTTTTTTTTATTATTGGAACCAGGCCTGTGAGCATTTATGGCTCAACGCACTCACACATTCATCCCATTCACACACACACAGAGCAAGCCCATGGTGTGTCCACCCACGCTCACCCACACAGTGCACACACGCACACACACACACACACACACACACACACACACACACACACACAGAAACACCTGTGTTAATCAATTTTCAACTAACATGCCTCCATCTTTGTTTGTTCAGAAATCCCAGTATGTTAATTAAATGGCTTTAACCAATAAGCAAGCAGGAACATAATGCTCCATAAATATTACATTAAAAACAAGTTTAGTGATTGTATTTACTTAAAAACTTTGAGCTCATTGAAATTAAAACTTGTCACTTTCTTGTGTGAACTTGAATGTTTTAAACTGTAAAATGCAGTTTTGCTTACAAATAGAATAATTTTAATTCACCACACTGTCAGGGAATACAGTTTACCATGTCAGTGTTATTGCAGTGCTAAGAATGACACATCACCAAAAGTGATGCAGAAACAAGGAGGTGGGCAGTATTGCATTATTTTAAACTTATAACATTATAATATAATATGTTTTTCCATATTCACTATCTAATTCCAGCAGTTAGTTTTCCTGTGCTAATATTAACAGATTTTCCTCAGAAATCATTTTTAAGCATTATTCTTTGATACAATTATAGTTTTGGTTGCAAATTTGCCTCTATGGCAGATGATGGTCATAGAATGGGAGGACCATGAACAGGAGGTCCTTCTTTTTTTACATTGGTACAGATTGTTTACCAAGATTAAGTGATTCAGTCTGCTAATTGTTATTGTCATTTCAATTCGATTTTTTAATACATGTAATGTAAGGATTTACACTGTTTGTAACTCCAGAAGATACATCTCATGACAAATGGAGCAATAGATATGGTCCAAAACCTCATTTAACATAAAGTAATGTAACAACATTTATCCACCTTATATTAAGTTCTCATTTCTGACACATAGGGTATCTTTCTGACAGCAGCAGTAAGTGTGCTTTGTCTTTATAGTCCTAAGGGATGATGGACAGATAGCAGAGCAGATAGTGGGCCATCAGGTGGACAGATGGATGTGCAGGCAGGTGGACCCAAGAAAAAAATTGGCTGATTTGAGTGGATTATGGATTGCTGCCTCTTGGGTATCATCTTCTTTTATGGGTGAAAACATCTATAGAGGAACTGGACACCACACAAGTGTGCACCAATTTATTTCTTGTTTGAGATTTTTTCCTTGTGTGACTGTCATTTCTTGTCTCACATTTCACATCAGTAAAAAGGTGCTTGTCTCTCCTGTGTCCGGCTTGGTTTGTGAGTCATGGAAGCTCTTTGTGTCCACAGAGTGTCAAGCCAAAAATATGAAATATGCAGCCTGTTTCCTACAAAAAATAAAAGAAACAATCCATCATCCCCAGAGGAACAAACATGGCCTGCTCCAGCTGGTCAGTCAGGGAGAAAATATAAAACAGGCAGACTGTTTCTACTTCCTTTTAAAGAATATTTCTCAGTAAATGAGATTTTTGTGAATAATGAGCGAAAGAAATGTGGGAACAGTGTCAATAAAGTTATGCCCTGGCTTTTATTCAGTCTTATTCAGTTTTATTTAGAGACTATTTAGCATTTATGTAACATGTGAAGGCAGAGCCTGTCAGGATGTCATCATCCAGAACTGTGCCCAGACTGGATCAAGGAGCTCTGACTATTGGTTTATGCACCCCGGAGTTGCGCGTCAGGAGAGGGGCCGACTGTCACGTATAGAGTCTCTCTGTTCTCACGTGCTGGCACGTGTGTCTTGTTTTGGTCTTGTCTCCGCCCATTCCCAGTTCTGTCCTATTGGTAACCCTGCCCATTTGTAATCATGTCCCAGCCGTGTTTAATGTTCCTCATGTGTTTATGTACTCCCTCGGTCTGGTGTCTTGAGTCTACTGTTGTGTTATCTGTTATGTTAACTGCTTCATGTATTCCTGTTGTACATCGATAAACCCCAGCATGTACTTCCAATCCAACCTTCGCTTGTTCAGCACCTGCGTTCTTGACAGTGTCTGATATGCTCTGGGGTCATGAAGTGGTTGGTGCAGTACTGAAAAAAATCAATAGTTTTAAGACACCAGAAAAAAAGCATGGAAGGAAGAAATAAAGAAAAGAAAGAAAATAAGAAAGTAGCATGTCAGGAAAGTAGGAAAACAGAAAGCAAAAAAAAGAAAGGAAGAAAGAAATGCATAAAGGGAGGCAAGTGGCAACAAGACAGAAATGAATAGAAAGTGTGAAGAGGAAGCAAAAGAAAGGAAGGAAGGAAAGAAGAAAGGGAGACAAAACAAGAAAGAATAACAGAAATTAAAGAAGAAAAGAAGGAAAGGGAGGTAAGAAAGAAGAAAGCAAGGAAGGAAGACAGGAAGGATATAAGGAAGGGAAGAAGGAAGAGAGGAAGGAAAGAAGGAGGGGAAATTCAGCCTTGTAATTTCACACATGGCTGGGAATGTTATATAATCTTGCAAGATCCACCTGAACAAAACATTCTTTAGAGACACCAATCAATCCTCTTTCAGCAGGATTCTGCAAGAAAGTTAAACAGAATTTGTAAATGTTTTTATGCATAAACATTTCAAAGCCAAGGTTGTACGTGCTATAGATGTAGTCTTAAATATGAATAACTCAAGGTGCTAAAAGGCAATGATGGCACAACAATGCATTAAGAACCCTTCAAACAGAATCAAAAGTCCTTATTAAATCCAGCTACAGCAGGAATGTACAAATGTTTTAAAGAGCTTCCATACAGAAATACAATTCAAAAGTGCATTAATGTGTCAAACTGGGCAACAAAAATATGGCTGCTCATAGTTGGTATGACCTTGTCTGCTTCTTTAAAGTGCTTTACTTCAGAAATTGAACAGTTACATAATTCTGGACTCTAGCTTATTGGATTGGAAGTGAAATATTAAGTCTGGGGTTAGATCATGAAGAATGTAAACTTTAATCTCAATGCATTGGATGGACTACATACACTCATCATCAACAAAATAATTCCACCCAGAAGGAAGTGCAATTGCAATGCTATTGGGAAGGAAGATAAAGGTTGGCAGGAACAATAAATAATTAAAAGACTAATATAGGCAAAATTTATTGAGCTACACATACAGAAGTAGTGTATTTCAGTATGGCATCAGGTATAAGACAACATGTCAAACATCTCAGCATGGAGTTCCTAATGGTGTCCTGTGATAATCTGTCCAATGCAGCTTGAATAATGGCGGCACGGTGGCGCAGTGGGTAGCGCTGTTGCCTCACAGCAAGAAGGACCTGGGTTCGATCCCTGGGTGGGGTGACCTGGGAAGTTTCTGTGTGGAGTTTGCATGTTCTCCCCGTGTTCGCGTGGGTTTCCTCCGGGTACTCCGGTTTCCCCCACAGTCCAAAGACATGCATGATAGGTGAATTGGTGACTCTAAAGTGGCCCTTAGTGTGTGAATGTGTGTGTGAGCCCTACGATGGATTAGCGCCCTGTCTAGGGTTGTTTCCCGCCCTTGCGCTCAGAGTTGCCGGCTGGGCACCGGCTCACCCGTGACCCTATTCAGGAATAAGCGGTTTGGAAAATGAATGAATGAATGAATGCAGCTTGAATACTCTCTCACTATAGCACGTCCAGTAGCATCCCACACATATTCATCTCATCTAGTCATAATATGTAGTACTGCAAAACATCAGAAAGATTAAAGGCAAGAATATCATAGAGATTTTAACCTAAATGAGATTCTGCAATTAAATTCTTTGGCTAGGGGCTGTCAATGGCCTGAGTCTTGCAGTATCTAGACCATTGCCAATCTAGGCCAAACCGGGGCTGTGGGGAGGCAGGAGAGGAAAAATGACAAGACATCAGGGAGCATGTATGTCACATTCATTAAATACAGATGGACACTGTATTAATCAATCAATCAATCAATCAATTTTTTTTTCACTTGGAAATACATTAAGGATGACCCTCTTTTGCAATGCAGCCAAGCAGGGATTGCAGGGATTGAAGACATAAAATAAAAATTAGAATCAATAAGGAAAAATTGGATGGAGAAAAAAAAAATAACTCAATTAAACATAGTATAGAAAACTCAGCTCCAAGTGGTTCATGGGTCATGCTGCTTGCCATTGGCCTGCTCTCCCTCTCTGGGTCGGTAGATGGAGCTCTCTCCTCACATCACAGTCAATGTGATGCTGAACAGCACAGGCATCTGTTAACCATTTTATCAGAGCTGTGGACCCAGCGCTTTCTTCTGAGCCTTGCAAGGATACAAATGGCAGCAGTTCAAAAAAAGGCAGTGATTGGTGTCATATGTATCGGAGGAAGCATGTGCTTGTTCTCACCCTTCTAGTGTCAGGAGCATCGCATGTGATGGGGGAGAGTGATATATATATATATATATATATATATATATATAGAAATTAAGAAAATCAAGATAAAATTGATAAGCAATTATAGTTAAGATAAAATAAAATAAACAATAAAAGCATAATTGTCATGTATCTGTCTCGTCCCTGTGGTCTGTCTTTGTTTTGTTTACTGTTCCATGTGCTTTTGAGTGTTACATAAAGACCGACCAGCATGGACGTAGCTGGGTTGTGTAAGTTTGCTGGATCCCGACTGGCTATCCGCCGGGACCCATTCTCTGGTGGCCTGAAGGAGCAACAGGAAGCTGTGCAGACCAGCAGCCGGAGGAGGCGCCATAGGCGGCGCACTCGGGGCGCTCCCTCACCAGAGGACTGCTCCTCAAAGGGTGGGGAGAATTTTGGGGGGGCGCTAAGGGTTGGCGCTGCAAGCCTCGAGCCGTGTGAGGCGGGCTGTTGATGGGGGTTCTGGGCTGAAAGACATGTCGGATGTGTGGCAGTTCCTGAGCTATGTGCGCAGGACTGTCCAGCCCAGTTCCCCTCAGATATTGGCAGCCGCAGCGGCCTCAGCAGCGCCACCTACCCGAGTTGCGTCTGCGCCGCGCGCTGCAGTCCCTCCCGTAAGGCCTGTTTTGGCGTCCGGGGCTGCTTCCATCGCGGTCCGGAGGGCGGAGCTACGCGCCGCCGCCGACGCTCCGAGGGCGGGGCTTTCCGCCGCCGCCGACGCTCCGAGGGCGGGGCTTTCCGCCGACGCCCCGAGGGTGGGGCTTTCCGCCGACGCCCCGAGGGCGGGGCTTTCCGCCGACGCTCCGAGCTCCGAGGGCGGGGCTTTCCGCCTCCGCCGATGCTCCGAGGGCGGGGCTTTCCGCCTCCGCCGATGCTCCGAGGGCGGGGCTTTCCGCCGACGCTCCGAGGGCGGAGCTACGCGCCGACGTCGACGCTCCGAGGGCGGCGCCCGCTGCCGCCAGTGTCCAGAAGGCGGCGCCCGCTGCCGCCAGTGTCCAGAAGGCGGCGCCCGCTGCCAGAACTGTGCCCAGACTTGCTCCAAAGACTTTTGGGACATTTGCTAGCTCTGGGCCCAAGCCCACATGTAAACCTGTGTCTGTTTTTGTACCTGTATCTATTCCTGTTCTTGTGCCTGTGTCTGTTCTTGTACCCGTTCCAGTGTTTGGTTTCGTCATTCCAGTCCCTGTCACTGTGTACATGTCAGTTCCTGTGCCTAGTCCTGTCGTGTCTCCTGTTCATGTTTAGTCCTGTTTCGTTCATGGTTCCTCTTCTGTTCTGGCCCCGTCTATTGGTTTATGCGCCCCGGAGTTGCGCATCGGGAGAGGGGCCAACTGTCATGTATCTGTCTCGTCCCTGTGGTCTGTCTTTGTTTTGTTTACTGTTCCATGTGCTTTTGAGCACATGTCATGTCTCCTCCCATTCCCAGCTGTGTTCCATTCGTAACCCTGCCCCATCGTCATCATGTCCCAGCCTTGTCCAATGTGACTGTGTATATAAGTCCCTTGTCTTTTGTTAGTCCTTGTCGGTCTTTGTTGTACTTATATGGCTTTGTGCTTATGTTGTTTTCTTGTCGTGTTTATTTCTACCCTGTTAATAAATACAACCCAGCGTGTACGTCCGCAACTACCTTTGTCCGTGAGCATTACAATAATAAAAGGGATGATATTAAAATAAAATGCTATACAATGATATAAAAGTAAAATGATAAAATTTGAAGAATAAGAACAATAAATAATAAAAACAATTAAAAAGCCTAAGAAACATTATAAACTCAAAACTCAGAAGGTAGCTAGAGACTAAAATAATAAATGGTTAAGTGATCCCAGCGAACCTAGTTTTAGAGACTCCTGTAATGAATTCCAGCTCACTGGTGCACTGAAGCTAAAAGCAGATTTTCCCAGACTCTTGGTACCTGTCAGGTGATCCAGCCACTGGATCAAGTCTGCTACATACTGTTATTTATTGAGATCAGAGCAGAAATGTAAGCTGGCAACAGTCTATCTGTATCCATAGCCTTGCATCATTAATACATGCTAACCCTAGGCACAATAATAAACAATCAATCAATCAATCAAATTTTATTTATATAGCGCTTTTTACAACAGAACGTTGTCACAAAGCAGCTTTACACGGATCTGGGTCCAAGCCTCAAATGAGCAGCCAGCAGGCAAACAGTGGCAAGGAAAAACTCCCTCAGTTAGGAGGAAGAAACCTTGAGGGGAACCAAGGCTCAAGAGAGGAACCCATCCTCCTCTGGTCGACACCGGAGAGCAGATAACAAAGGCACAATGGAAAAATGGGAAAGAAAGAAAAAAATATAATGAAGGGAAAATAAATAAAATAAAAAATAAAAATGGAGAGAGGATAAATAATGATTGGCTGAGATAGTAGTGCTACAGGTATGCATGATTGAGTAGTGAAAAATGAGATCCATGCAGGTGGGATAGCCAGGTCTGGAAGTTGATAGTAGGATGTAGGTGGATGAGTGGGCAGGTATCTGCAGGTGTCTCGGGCAGCTCAGGACATGGGGGGGAGAGAGGGAGAGAGATTAGTGCCCACTTAAAAGTGTTAATGAAAAGCCTGCGAAAAGAGAAATGTTTTCAGGCGTGATTTAAAGACGGAGAGAGTGTCTGAGTCCCGAACAGTAGGAGGAAGGCTGTTCCAGAGCTGGGGGTCTTTAAAGGAGAAGGCTCGACCCCCAACAGTGTTCTTTTTGATTTTAGGGACGGTCAATAGGCCTGCGTCCTGAGAACGCAGTCTGCGTGACGGGAAGTAAGGTATTAAGAGCTCTTTTAGGTACTGGGGAGCTAAGCCATTTAGTGACTTGTATGTTAGGAGCAGTATTTTGTAGTCGATTCTAAATTTAATGGGAAGCCAATGGAGGGATGAAAGAACCGGACTAATGTGGTCAAATTTCCGAGTTCCGGTGAGAACCCTCGCAGCAGCGTTTTGTACTGATTGTAGCCTCTGTAGCGATTTCCCTGAACTACCAGCTAGAAGGGCATTACAATAGTCTAGTCTAGATGTGATGAATGCATGAATCAGTATCTCTGCATGCTTGTGGGAGAGTGATTTACGCAGTTTAGTAATATTGCGTAGATGGAAGAATCCTGTCTTTACTACGTTACTAATTTGGCTGTCGAATGTAAGGTCGGAGTCAAATATGACGCCAAGGTTTCTCACAGTCGAGCTCGGTATGATTGAAAAACCGTTTAGGTTGATCGGGTTATAGGTTTTATTTGATCCTAATATTAAGACCTCGGTTTTTCCAGAGTTTAAAAGAAGGAAATTTTGCGTCATCCAGTTTTTAATCTCACTAACACAGTTTGTTATTCGGCTGAGTGAATGATCCTCATTAGGTTTTGCTGATATGTAAAGTTGGGTGTCATCCGCATAGCAGTGAAATTCGATGTTATGCTTTCGGATGACATCACCCAGCGGTAGTAGGTAAAGGGAGAACAGTAAAGGACCTAAGACAGACCCCTGTGGGACGCCATATTTAACTGTAGTGTGATAGGAGTGAGTATTGTTTATGTTTACACACTGGAGGCGGTCTGTTAGGTATGAATGAAACCACTTTAGGACTGTTCCTTTAATTCCTAAGTTATTCTCAAGTCTATGAAGCAAAATGGAATGATCAACGGTATCAAAGGCGGCACTAAGATCCAATAATACTAATATAGCATTATGGTTTCTGTCACGGGAGAGCAGGAGGTCATTAGTAACTTTAACCAGGGCTGTTTCGGTGCTGTGGTTAGGTCTAAATCCAGATTGGAGAGCCTCGTTTAAGTTGTGACGGTTGAGGTAGGTGCACAGTTGATTGGAGACTACTCTCTCTAGAATCTTTGCTAAGAACGGGAGGTTAGCTATCGGTCTGTAATTTGTAAGGTCATGAGGGTCAAGATTTGGCTTTTTTAATATGGGATTAATAATTGCATATTTAAGAGATTTGGGCATGTATCCTAGACTAAGTGAAGAATTAACTATATTGAGTAGTGATTGGATCGTGGTTGGAGCGACTTGTTTAAATAATCGTGTGGGTACTGGATCTAGAGAACATGTGGATGGTTTTGAGGAGCTAATTAAACTAAGAAGGTCTTTTTCAATGACGGGCTTAAAGTGTTCTAACTTCGAATCCGAATCAACATCATTATCAACGTCAGCGTCAGTACTGTTCTCAAATGTGTGAGGCGGTGAGGCTGGAGCCAGATTATGAATCGTTTGTCGGATATTTTCTATTTTGACATTAAAGAAGGTCATAAAGTCATTGCAGGTAATGTCTGTTGGAATGACTGAGCCTGTGTTGTGGCTGCTGGTTAATTTTGAAAAGGTATTAAACAGGTATCTCGGATTGTCCTTATTTTTATCGATTAGACATGCAAAATAGGAAGATTTAGCTTTAACTAAAGCATGTTTATAATCTGTGATGGTGTGTTTCCAGGCATCTCTAAAGATTTCTAGTTTTGTTTGGCGCCATTTGCGTTCGTAACTACGTGCGGTCTGTTTCAAAGTGCGCGTGTGGTCATTGTACCACGGAGCCAATTTTTTCTCTTTAATTAATTTGGTTCTGATTGGAGCTAGATAATCCAGATTTGAGCGCAGTACTGAGTTTAGAGTGTCTAATGTACAGTCGAGGTCACTATAATTGGAGGGGGCGGGGACAGTGGATAGGTCGGGGAGAGTATTAATAAATTCATTAGCAGTTGAAGTTGTTAAGGTGCGTCTACTAAAGTAACGGGGTGAGTGATGTATGTTGTGATTTAAGATTAAGTCAAATGTAATAAGATGATGATCTGAGATGGAGTCGTTTTGTGCGATACAGGATACATTGTCAATGTCGGTACCCAGAGTTAAAACTAGATCTAGGGTGTGGTTAAATCGATGGGTAGGTCCAGTGATGATTTGTTTCAGTCCAAAGTCATCCAAAATGGACTGAAAGGCCATTTTAAGTGGATCCTGGGCCTTTTCAAAGTGGATATTAAAGTCTCCAACAATTACAGCTTTTTCAGTAGACAGAGCTAACTGTGCTAAGAAGTCAGTGAACTCGGAGAGAAAATCTGTATACGGACCAGGAGGACGGTAGATGGTGATAAGTTGTAACGCATGTAGCTTTTTAGGGACAGAAGATGGGTCCGATATCTTTAGGTTAAGGATTTCAAATGATTTTGCTTCATATCCTGAGTTTTGAGTAATAGCTAAGGCGGAGTCATATATTGTGGCTACACCGCCTCCACGACCAGATTTGCGTGGGTGACTATAGTGACTGAAGGAGGGAGGACAAGATTCATTTAGGGCTATATATTCATTGTGTTTAGCCCAGGTTTCACAAAGACACAGGACACTCAGGTCCTTATCAGTTATTATTTCATTAACAATTACTGCTTTAGAGGTTAAGGATCGTATGTTTAATAGTCCGAGTTTGATACTGGAGCTGCTGGTTCTCAGAGAGCTGGGAGATTTGGTAGTAATTCTAATAAGATTATTAAAGCAGATTTTCTGACGGTTATGCTTTCGAGCTCTACGGGGGACAGACACAGTCTCAATACAGTAGGGTAAGGTGGTATTGATAGTGCAGTAGAGAGATTTGGAAACAGGACATACTTGAAGACTAAGAGACAGACATGGCATTGACATTAACACAGCAAGGAAAAGAAGGAAGACAAGAAAGGAGACACAGTCTCAGTCTTTTCAGTTTAGACTTGAAAACTCACTTGTTCAGTGTAGCTTTTGATCATTAATATCACAGCTTAGTTACAGACCCTAATTAGCTGCTACTGTTACTATTATGTCCACCATCAAACTGTCATTACTTCAGTGGTGGTCCAGTGTTCCCAAACTATGTAAAAGCAGTTGACCAGAGGAGGATGGGTCCCCTTGTGAGCCTGGTTTCTTCCTCTAGCTCAGAGGGAGTTTTTCCATGCCACTGTTGCCCTTTGGCTTGCTTAGTTTTTATAAGAATGTCCTCTGTATAAGTTTCAACTTCAGAGAGTCATCATCAATCAACACCCCCACCAACCCAAACACCTCTAAAAAACAAACTTATATGCTAGATAGCCATAAACAGAATACTTTTATTTCTTATCACATCTTTTATCCCCCATGGGCAATAGAACAGTCACTGTTGTAAACAGTGCTGCAATTTTGAGCCTATTGGCACGGGAAGTGCTGTGGGACACTAAACTAAACTGATGCACAGAAAGAGAAGAGAAGAGAAGAGAAGAGAAGAGAAGAGAAGAGAAGAGAAGAGAAGAGAAGAGAAGAGAAGAGAAGAGAAGAGAAGAGCCCAATATACAGAATTATGGTTTCTGGAATTATTCTATGTTGTATATAAATTGTGGGCATCATTTACGCAGGAGAATCCTAAAAGGGGGAACTCTACTGGAGAAGGGGAACTCAACAAGCTTTTTATGATGGAGGCTTTCAAGATACCCAAGGACGCTTCACAATTAGCACTCTTCCAAATCACACACTGGCAAGAAGCAGCAGCCAACTGTGCACAGCATACACTTTATCAAAAAAGACCCTCCAATTGGAGTCATCAGAAACTGAGGGTTTCACCCAGGAAGAAGTGCTAATCCATATTTGGGCATAATGACATCTATTCATTCACACCAGGGAGGAAACCAGAGTCTCAGGAGGAAATCTACACAGAGACAGGGAGAACATGGCACAAGCACCCAGATAGGGATTTAAACCTAAGACTCCAGTGCAGGGTGGCACATGTGGTAACCCCCAAGCCACTGTGCCATTATAGAAAATAAAAGAGTTTGTATCTTGTAGTAAATCCCCAGGGAATGCTGGTTTATTTGTGCATTTACATTAGTATTAGACACATCTACACCTCCTGGAGTTTTTATAATGACTGAAAGTCTTCTTCAGCCATCCACACTATAGTGGATTTTCGCTGATTGCAAAGTGAATGTTTTTGTGCTTGTATTTTCTCATTACTAAAATCAATACTGCAATTCTTTCCTCTTAACTATGGCTCAAACAACAGGATCAATGTTTTTTGTTCAGTCTCTAATTGATTTAATCAGCTTTTTCTAATGATGCTCTGCTTTACTGCCATTAACATTTATTTAGCTCATGTGTTTACAAACAACAGCATTAAACACCATATGTGGATGGCACAACTGGAATCAATAGAAATTTCATTAGCTCGCTTGAGCGTGAATAGATGAAATCACAACACAGTTGGCAAAACACAAATGAGCAGCCAAACATTTTCAAAATGCACACCATCACCTGAAATCACAGGATTACGTTCAAAGTAGAACCACTTTGGTTCCTCAGAGAAAATTTCAGTGGCTGGGTTTTGAAAGAAACATGTATTTGAGATGTAAAAAAAAAACAAAAAAAAAAAAACAAAACAAAAAAAAATTCAAAATGCCGAATGGATCCAACAATAATATACAAAATTGGCATGTAGTTTTATTGGGAATAACACAAGAGTGCCCAGGGAGCAGCTAAAGAGTTAAATGCCCTGCTCAAAGGCACTTCAATCTTGTCCTGCCAGCACCAGGAATCAAACTGGCAAACTTCCTGAGATAAGTCTGGTTGCTTAACCACCATGCCATGGCTGCTCTAGGAGAAGGCAATAAGAAGATAACAAAGTCTGTTCAGGTTGCCATTTCCTCGGTTGAAATTTAATGAAGAAATTGCAGTTAACAGGAATAGTGAAGGTCAAAATAAGGTCTGGAAGAGTAAAAAGGTTTTCAGAGACGGCTCCTCATAGGATTTCTAGAAAGGCAAGTAAGAACCTCCACTTGACTGCAAAAGACCTTCAGGACGGTTTAGCAGACTCTGCAGTTGTGGTACTTTGTTCTAATGTTCACTGATCATAAAAAAACCTTTCCTGTGTCCTTACCACAAAATTCTACATTTAAACAAGCCTGATTCATTTTGGAAACAAGTCCCATGGATTGAAGAGGGTAAAACTCAATTCTTTGGCCACAATGAGCAAAGGCATTTTTGGAAAAAGGGCACCTCTACAACTATTAAACATGGAGGTGGATCAATCATTCTTTGCAGTTGTGTTGCAACAAATGGTTTGGGGAACATTTCATGGGTAAAACTAGAAGACATATGTAAACAATTGTATTGATACTACATGTATTAAACCACACAATTTGAACCGAAGCACAAATTCCACAGGTTTCAGTCACTTCAGGTGAATATGGGAAAAAATATGGGAAAAGACAGAGGACAAAGAATAGGTTAACAATACATGCTCAGTCTATGTAAAAAAGGTTTCTTAAGAAAGACTGAATTCTTTGAGCCAGACTCATGGAGAACAAAGGAAAAACAAGAACCAACTGAACTGCTCTGGAAACTAGACTGAACTCAACCAGAGCCTTCTATAAACTGAACCAAACTGAAGGCTGAGATTTTGTAACCTGAGAGGGTGTGACTCATCATGGCTTACATTTTGGGCTTGATACCAAGAGTTTAATTTAATTTGCATTGCAGTGATGTTTTGAATATTACTCATTATTTCTCATCTATATACCAGAAGCTTACATATTACATTTCAGAAAACGATACTTTAAAAGAAGAAATGAAAATCTTTTAAGCTTTCGTTAAAATCCCAGAGGCAGCAGGAATGAAATGATTTATTGATTACATAAGTAGGCATGAATCAGGCCACTTGTTGAAAAACAAACCATCTGAAAAAACAAAATAGAATATACTCAATGCCAGATTATTAATGGGAGACAAAAATTATTAAAGTTCTGCAAAAGAGCAAACGAAGTGGCAGTTAGTCAATAGTACTTTTTTTTTTTTTTTTTTTTTTGCTGTAACAGAACACATTCATTAGTTTGATAGGAATGTCGTGTCCAGTGGTGGTGTTCTGTTCTGTGGTCCATCGCTGCGGGACACTGTTGTCTCATGGCTAAAATCTTGAAATACATAAAATGCATCCGGAAAGAATTCACAGCACTTCTTTTTTGCACAGCCTTATTACAAAATTAGTCAATTTTTTACCCTCATAATTCTACACACAATACCCCTTGATGACAGAAAAGTGAGAAAAGTTTGTTTGAAATCTTTGCATGTTCATTAAAAGTAAAACAAAAATATAACATAAGTACATAAGTATTCACAGCCTTTACTCAATACTTTGTTGAAGCACATTTGGCAGCAATATCAGCCTAAAGTCTTTTTGAATCTGATGCTACAAGCTTGGCAGATGTGATTTTGAGATGTTTCTCTCATTCTTCTTAGCAGAACCTCTCAAGACTCAATCAGATTGGATGGCGAGTGCACAGCCATTTTTAGATATCTCCAGAGATTGGGTTCAAGCCTGGGTTCTGGCTGGGCCACTCATGGGCATTCATATACTTGTCCCAAAGCCACTCCTTTCTTATCTTGGCTGTTTGCTTGGGATTGTTGTCTTGTTGGAAGATAAACCTTTGTCCCAGTCTGAGGTCCAGAGCACTCTGTCGTTTTCATTGTTATCATCATTGTCATCAGATGTCTCTGTACATCACTGCAGTCATTTTTCCCTCAACCTTGACTAGTCTCCCAGTTTCCTCTGCAGAAAAACATCCTCACAGCAAGATGCTGCCACCACCATGCTTAACTGTAGGAATGGTATTGGCCACTGCCTGGTTTCCTCCAGATATGAGGCTTGGCACTGAGGCCAAAGAGTTCAATCTTTGTTTCATCAGACCAGATCATTTTGATTTTCATGGTCTAAGAGTCCTTTGGTGCCTTTTGGTAAACTCCAGACAGGCTGTCATGTGCCTTTTACTGAGGAGTGGCTTCGGTCTGGCCACTCTAACATACAGGCCTGATTGGTGGAGTGCAGCAGAAAAGGTTGTCCTTCTGGAAGGTTCTCCCCTACAAATCACAGGCATTTAGGTATAATTGATTATGCTTAATGCAGTGGTTGAAAAGACTGCAACATACACATTTCTTATAGTTGTGGTGAATGGAACCAGACATCACCATGTATATAACACATAGGCATATTATTAGTATTCTATTAAAATATCACTAATCTTTAGTACCAGTGAATTTATTTGTGAAAAACATTGGTAAGCCTGGGGTTTCGTGTCACCGCACCCTGTGTGTACCCCATCCACAAAGAACATCTTATCAAATCTCTGTCATTTGGTACTAATTTTCTGTAATAAAAAATAAACTCACCATTTACAACCATTGTAAACAATAATGACTTGCTAAGTTTCTCTTGAATGGATTGTTTCACTCAAGAACAAATTCTGAATGAGTTCATTTAAGTCTAAATTTAATTAAACAAACAATTTGAAAACTGATCAAATTCTGTTTAACTTCCTGAACATGTCAACACTTCATCATACATTACATTCACTCATACAGTGATATTTAACTGATCATGTAGAAATATTTTTACTTTACCTAATATGAAGCTAACCCAGTTGTTAAATATTGTACATGTTTATAATCCAGTGGTCATCATTTAGAACATATTTACCAATTTACACACCAATGACTTTAATTGCAAAAATGGCTCAGCAATTACATAATAGAAGAAAAAAACAGTCTGACTTTTAACAAACTCAAAGCGTGAATTTAACAGTTTTTCAGTTTCAATTTCAGAAACAAACCTTGTCCTGCTAAAGAAATAGCTCATCAGTTTAAAGTGCATTGAGTTTGACTGAATAATGACTTGTGTAAAAAAAAAAAATAGGAATCTCTGGAGCAGATGCACAAATATGAACCTATTGGCACCAAGTCTAATGCCAGGCATGGGCTAGAGGGGTACAAAGCCCTCCAGCATTGAGCTGTGGAGCTGAATTGATTGAGCTCCCAGTTCTTTTTGGATGAGTTGGGGGTGTGGTGAGATGGTGAATATCTAACATCCTGACCTCATTAACACTATTGTAGCAAGTGCAAACAAATCCTCAAAGCAAGGTTTTCCCTGGAGAGTAGAGACAGTTACTCCAACAAAAGAAGTTTAATAGTGAATGAGTAGGTATCCCAATACTTTTGTCCATATAGTGAATGTTGAAAAAGTCAGCTTTTCAAAAGGTGTACTTATTTCTTCACATGCCTATATATTGCACAGTTGTTGTATTAATAGGAAAGGGGAAAATTTGTTTGCCTTACCAGGCCCAGGTGTATCTCCAACAGACCACTTGGTATTGACCAAATTAAAACAACACCTGCGAAAGAGGTAGTGAAGGTAGAAATGCAGTTCACACAGATATCTGAACTGAAACAAGAATTTAATGAAGTATAAAATAGAAATCTTAACATTTAACAGCACCTGCATTGATATTGTATCCATGTGTACATTTTATCAAGCACTGTATAAAATATATGTAACATATTTTTTTATTTTAAGAGAATAATCACTTGCTTAGGTACTTAAACTTCAGAACATGATTCTGCAGTAGTGCAGCTTGCAGAAGAAGTTCATTGGAACACCTCTGCATCATGGTGGCCATAACAAGAAATATGACAGTTATTGCATTCTGTCTAACAACTAAACTATGATTTTTGGTACAACATCCTTGTCTGATGATGGATTCTTGTCTGATGATAGAAGAATCAAAAGAAAAGCAAGAAGGAGAACAAGGCAATGCCTTGATAACATTTCTTTAATCGTTAGAAGAACACAATGTCAGAACTGTAAACAGAATATATCACTCAAACCATTTTATGAACGTACTCATTTTTCATTTACTTACTGTCATGTATATATTGGAGTTTTCTAACAGTGTACACAATGTTTTGTTCTTTCTGTCTGATGCATAAGCCAAATGAATGTTCTCTGTTTGATATAGTAACATAAAAGAAGTATCTGATGGTCTGTCTGATGAATGTTTTTGTGTTTGTTTATTACTCCATTTCAAGATCAAAATGGGGTTGTGTGGAGATATAAGGCAATGTTTATGCAATTAAAAGTCATTGTTTCATTTCATTCTTGGTCTAATTAGATGTTTTATTTATTTATTTTAAAAATAGATTTTTTTTTAATAATGTAAATGTAATGTAAATAATATATGAATTTATTTTATAATTTATTAGACACATCTTGCTGGAACAAGGGTGAAGAGGAGCACAGAAATGTTCTTGATTGAGTGTGTTTGGGTGTTGGACCCTCTTCACTTGGCAGTGAGTCTGAGGCTGGAACTGCAGCAACACCATTGTGTGTAATATACTTAAAGGAGCATCACACATGCTATTATATTAGTATGACTGTTCTAAGATGGCACACTGCTTATTTGTTAACATTTGTAAGTACTAATGCACACATTGGCAACATGAACTGTCATTAATAAACATTCATTAGGATCAGTATTATTATTATTAGTTCTTAGCAACAAGTGATTTGTTCATTTTCAAATTCTAATTAATAAGTGATTTGTGAACATTTGTAAATATGATTACACACATTAGTGACTACATGAGCAGTCATCTGTAAGCATGTTAACATTCAAATTCTGATATTTTGTTGACAGCTACCAATCATTACTCAATGGTACATTAATGAAAGATTTTATAAAGTGTTACCGCAGCAGGTAAATGAATAAATGACACACAACCCACATATACACAAACATTACATGGTCAAGACTCAACAAAGTCAGGATAAAGTACAAAGGCAAATGACTAAGACCTGACAAAGGTAATAAGCAGGACAGAGCTTGGAGACAACAGGGTGGACGAAAAAGACTAGAATAATACCAAATGTAAACACAAACACTTGGACCAAAACAAAAGGTAAACACATATGTTTTGTATATATATACAATGTGTTGTAATACAGAACAAAAATCTTTCAGACATTTCAGCTTTAGATTGCTTTCTCTTTCTCTAGTCTTTTTTTTTTGTAAATATTTCTGAAACTGGAATGTGCAGCATTCGTGCCTGCAACTCTTTAAAATTTCAACAGGAATTCCTCTTGGAAGTCCTCTTGACCCCAGTCAGCTAGAAACCCAGCCAGCAATAATCTCTGCTACTAATGCCCCACAAGCCGCATCAACTCTCCCCAACCCCCCTGTATCTCGCTCGCTTTAAGTTGTGCTTGACCTTTTTGCTGCATTATTTATATAACACTTGAAAACAACACACACAACCACTCTCACGCTTGTATAAATATATGCCATAACCAAATTCTATAGGCTTCTTCATTTCAAAGATGTATGAATAGCCTTCTCAGAAGCAGCCGCTTCCACATATCCAGCCAACACCCCAACATACTCTTAGCAAACACCTCACTTCTGTTTTTCCTTTCCTCATGCTTATTTAGAACTGCTTGTATTAGGTTCAGAACCTTGGTTTACATGCAGTACCAGATCACATTGTGTAATCCATGGAGGTCATGATCGAAGAGTATAATCCATTTTGAGGACAAGGTTCTCTAACCCAAATCCTCAGTTAAATCATGTGTGCTGAGGCAGGGAAAACCCTGAAGCCCAAGGACTAAACCCAAGGACTATACTGAGCAAACCATGTAATCCATGTATTGTAGGGTTGAAAATTCTGAAATGAAAGTTATACAATCACAGGCAAACATTTTGCTGTTTTTTTTCTGGGTTTTTTTTTTAATGTACCACTTTTTCCAGACATGCTGTTACAAATGCATTAGTATGGAGCCCAGGAGGGGTCACTAAGAAAGAAAAAAAACAAAAAGATACTCTCCGTTCATAAACTGTACACATGGATTTGTAAACTGTATGCTCAGTTTAAATATCTCAGACTTAAAATCCATGACTTCAGTTCATAAACATGAATTGTTATCTTGGAAATGCTACATTATTTCATTTAAAAGCGGAGGCCTTACGTTGTATTTACTTTGATTATTTTGACCAAAATAAACTCAAATACAGTTCATTTCAGTCTAAAATAAAGAACATTTACCTTTAGCAGATGCCAATTGACTGTCTTGTCTAATTTTAACAATGCTGCTTAATAAATGATTAACATAAAATTACATTGATTAAACCAGAGATGATGATTTACAAATCCAAAGGTATAATTTTGCCAGTTTGAGCAATGGACTCGCCATCATGAGAACTGGGAAAGATCCCTGTGGGCTGCTAAGGATGTTGGCTGCTGAGACAGTGACACACCCCCGTTCCAAACGACAAAACAAAACCAGTATTGACTCAGGGGCATGAATACAAATGCGCACTATACATTCTAGATTTTTATTTGTAAATAAGGTTGGTTTTGAAAACCATGTATCATTTCAAAAGTCCAAGGGGAAAATATCAGAATCAGAATCTTTTTTTTTTCTTGGCGAGAGCACACATGTATGAAATGTAACAAGCACACAGACTATAAACAAGTATTACCCCAAAAAATGGATAAAGGATAACAAAAAATACCATAAATACAAAAAATGAATAGTGAATAATAAAGATCTGGTGATCTGTATATGGATATACTGTGAATATGTGTAGTAGAAGGATATTATAGAGCTTTTATATACAGAATACACAGAATAGTACAGTCTGTACAAATGAGCAATATAGTGAGAGTCAGTGCAGTGAGTGAGATCAGAGGAGTCCAGGACACAGTTCAAGTACAGTTCAGTTAAGATGCAGTATGACCACTGTGGTGACCCCTGTGTTTAAGGAGAGCTACAGCTCTGAGGAAGAAGCTGTTGGCATGTCATGTTGTGCCGGTCTTGATGGACCTGCGTCTTCTACCAGAGGGAAGTGTCTGGAAGATGTCATGTCCAGGATAAGAGGGGTCAGCTGTACTTTTGCCTGCACGCTTCGTCACCCTGCTGGTGTACATATCCTGCAGCGTTGTCAGATTACATCCAGTGATCCTCTCTGCTGCACTGATGTGCTGGAGTTTGGCTCATTCTTGTGATGTGGAAGAAGCAAACCAGATGGTGATAGATGATTTGAGGATGGACTCGATAACTATATAGAACTGGATCATCAGAAACTTTGGCAGGTTGAATTTCTTCAACTGTCTCAGGAAGAACATTCTCAATGCATCTGAAGTCCATCACCATTTCTACTGTCTTTTGTGTGGTGAGCAGTAGGCGGCTGCTGCTGAACCAGGTGACCATCTGCTCAAATTCCTTTTTTGTAGGCAAACTTATCACCATTGGTTATGAAGCCCACCATGGCGGTATCATCTGCAATCTTCAGGATTTTCACAGTGAGTTACTTGGAGAAAGTCAAGCTTATGTGGTTACTGTTAGCTCCTTTATATTACCAGCAAACTGCAGCTGTCTGGATTTGCTTTTTGTCAAGCAAATTAAAGTTTCACTCTTATTAGGCCTTATTTATTCATGTCATATTGAATACTTGAGAGCAAATGCAACACATTTTCTTTGGCTATCTTTCCAGGAATGCACTTTTCCAAGGCTTTCTGCTTCACTTCTGCTTCTTTGAAGTGTGTGCCACCTTCCAAGATTTAAATTAAGTCTGAGAAGTGATGCTTGAGATGAGATACACATCAAACGGATTTGTGGGATGCCTTGTAGCAGTGATATCAGTGAATCAGCAAGGTCAAATTTAAGGAAGGGTTTAATGTAACAAATGGTGAAATTTAATTGACACTGGTGGAAGTGTTTTTTTTTTTCATTGGCAGACGAGATGGTGCTTAGCATTGCAAGTTTTAGGGAAAATGAATATTAAACAGGCAAAGCACTTTCTCATATTCTCATCTCTTGGTTGTGTGTTTGTATTTAGAAAGAGTCTGTGTTTCAAACAAAAAAAATAACACTATAGGATGTTTTCATAATTTCATAATGTCTTCATGCAGATGCTGTTCTAAGAGATACTCAAAATGGCTTTGTTCAAATATAAGGAATTACACCTGTAAATGTTACAGCTTCATGATCATATTACAGCTCGATGATATTATGTGAATCCAATATTCATGAAAATTTGATGACTTGCAAATGATTATGAAGACGATCAATGTTTTTGAGCAAATAAAACATTCATTGCTATCTAAAAAGTGTTTTTAGTATTTTTAGTAGTTTTTGTTTTGGTTTTTTTTGTTTGTTTGTTTGTTTTGTACCACAAATTTCTGCCCCAATTTGGAAGTGGCAGGGTGGCATGGTGGTGCTGCAGGTAGCACATGTCACAGAGCTCCAGGGGCCTGGGTTTGTAGGTTCTATTCCTGCTTGGATCACTGTCTGTGAGGAGTTAGATGTGTTCTCCCTGTGGGATTGCTCCGGTGAAATTGAACATAGGTGCATTTCCCAAGACTAGCTTTGAACTGACGTGATACATTGCATCATTAAACTAACCAGCATGTGAAGTCTGACAATTTCACAAAACTGTTATATCTTTGTTAGAACCACAGTAGTTAGAACCATGTTGGTTCAAACCACCATAGTCTGAATTACAATGGTCTGATTTTAACAGCAGGAAACTTGTAACCAACAACTTAGCAAGTTAGCAAGTTACCTTTTGGGAAATGCTTTCCATAATAGGTGTGAGTGTGGCTGTATATATTTACCAGGGGGTATTCCTGCCTTGGCCCGATGACTCCAGGTCTGCTCTGGATCAACTGTGACCCTATTCAGGAAGAAGAGGATAATGACTGACTAACTGACTGACCGATTAGGCAATTACCATTAGGACTCCCAATCACATACAATGCTCCTGACACTAGGAGGGTGAAGACAAGCCCATGCTTTGAACTACTTTTCATTGTATTATTGCTGGTAAAGTGCCAGGTCACCACGTCCAATACAATGGCTAACAGACACCTGTGCTGGCCAGCATTACACTGTTTGTGATTTGGGGAGAGAGTGTCATCTACCAAACAGCCTGACCTGGGACTTAAACCTGTGGTCTTCAGATCAAAGTGCTAGAGCATTAGACAGTGGAGTCCTGGTTCCTTCATTGGAAGGCAAAGAACCAGTTTTAGAGAACCATTGTAGAACCCTTTTTGCTGTGGGTGTAAGTTTTTTTTGTTTTTTGTTTTTTAAATAATTCCTATGAAAGATTTTGACCCAAACTGACCCCAATCCAAATCAGAAGGTGGTTTATGTAATCATACAATCATTAAAGTAAACACATTCCCATGTTATACCTATACTGCTTTACGCAGTTTTCATGACTTTTGCACAGTTCTGTATATGGACAAATAAAACATAAATGAGAAAATCCATGTAAATAATAACTAGATGTCACACCCTTTAAAATCCAATAACACTGTCCCACTTTCTCCCCACCATGTCCATCATATCAGTGCAGATGCCTGGAGAGTAAGGAGAGGATAAATTGTTCTATTCAGTGTCTGTCACTGAAATGAACTTAACCTGCTGTGAAATCAGTGAAACAGGCAGGCAGCAGCAGGGAAAAGCTCTGGTGAGCCCACCACAGCTTCCCTCTGCTCTGAGAGCTTTCCGGCGGAACGGACACAGCCTTCATCTGCCCAAACCAGCAGGAGGTCAGCTCTAGGATGAGTAGAGAGAAAGTAGAAACTCTCTCTGAGCCACACTATTACTCTCTCTACCTGCAGGGAGTTCAGCATGGAAATGGCCATAATTTACAGCAGGTGAGCTCCTAATAAATAATGAAATACCTTGGTGTTATTTTTTCAATTGTCTAAGCCACATCTCTGTATCTGCACATCACATCTAAATGCTCTCTCTCTCTCTCTCTCTCTCTCTCTCTCTCTCTCTCTCTCGCTCATTCTCTCACCACAGTGCAATAGCAGACACAGCATGTAAACATTGCTTACTGTGCAACACAGTACATGCAGCACACACAAACATATGCACACACACACACACACACCTACCAACTCCGTTTTCACTAATACACGAGTACACAAAAATTCTATAGTGTAAAGAAATTAGTAACATTTGCACATATTTTGTAAATTCACATTGTGTACAATTCACAATGAGCTCCCATCCACTTGTGTTGTTGTTTTGCCAAATACTCGTCATTGAGCCATGTACTTGAACACAAATTGAGAATACAGTGTCACCACAGCACGCTGATGATTTTCTGCAGGCTGCTTCTTCAAGAGATAAATAACCTGAAATTGGACATTGCACTATGGTTAGGGTTAGGATTAGGCTAAAGGAAACATGCATGTTTCTAGAAAATAACTGTTGAACAACTGTTGTTATTTGAATTCAACTAAACCACAACCCCTCCCTTCAGTGCTCCTTCAGAATCTCTCCTCCCCAAATTCATATATGTGTGTTACCAAGGTAACAACACTGGCTTCCAGACCAAAAGAAGGTTTTTCTCATCGACTGTATCTCTGCCATTTCTACTTGTGTATACAACCCATTTTCTTTGATGCCCCCGTCCCTCCTTTTCCACCTGAGCACAAGGAGCAATGCCCTCTTCTGGAATAGTCGGGTCAATACCCTTCGGTTTTCTACAGCCCCAAGGCGGAGTATAAACCCCAGTGTGCAAACAGACCAGAAAAATTCACCACATTAAAAAAAGAGAGTATAATAAATTGAAATTGTGCATATTTTATGTATTTTATTTCATTTTTGAAATAATGCCAGTTGTCATTGATTTCATGATTTTCTGATCACCATTTCATGATGAATGGACCATTAGATATGCTTCGAGATCATTTGGAGTATTATCTATTTACATGATGTTACATTGATGTCCACTGAAAGTTAAGGATAATTCCTTCTATGAGGTTCCTGTCTTGAACAGACAGATTTTAGTGTGATAATTGATATGGAGTACTGTGGAAAAGGTTTAGGCACCTAATCACATTAATTAAAGTCCTCTCTCTGATCAATAAGACAGGGTTAATGTAGAAACTCCAGACTCTGTTAGAACATATGCAGGTAAAGAGAAATAGAGTAAAGAGGAAGGAGAATTTCTTCAAGCAGTTGAGATCTTGTAAGTTAGTCTGAAGAACAAAGCTTGGTTCCAGATTTCTCCTGGACACACCCAGCCAGCACCTGGATGTGTTCAATTCCATCACCAGAGCACCTGATTTAACATCTTGATTTGCTGATTTACTTGATCTAATGAAGTGCTGATTTACTAAACCTGATGTTACTATAAATAATGCTGGACTCCTGTGAAGAGAGCTTTGGAAATGGTTTAATGAACACAAAATGGAAAACCACTACATTTCTGTTGGCGTGTTATTTCAAGTCAGTCAAGTCAAGTCAAGGCTTTTTATTGTCATTACAACCGAGTACAGGTACACAGTGCAATGAAATTGCGTTCCTCCGGAACCAAGGTGCAACATGGAGCAGCAATACAATTGGACGACATAAAGTGCAAAACAGTACAATAAATACAATAAATACAGTGAACAAGAGACAGTTCAACAGACAGGACAGGACAGTACAATACCGATTGGTACAAAGAAGTGAGATGAATGGTGGGAATAAGGTGCAAGAGATATGTAACATACTGTACATCTAGATGTGCGTGATAACAGCAGTTACTGAGGTAGAAAGTGTAGTGTAGTTCCTGGTGCGCAGCAAATATTGCTGATAGGATGGGGATGATCCAGTCTCTATGTGCCGTGTGTGTGTGTGTGTGTGTGTGTGTGTGTATGTGTGTAGAGTGCTGGGTGGTTTTCAGTCCAGTGTTTTGTGTTGATGTGGTTTATGTGGTGTGAAGAATGGTGTGAGGTTCAGTTTCAGCTCTGTCTCAGTGAGTTGAGGAGTCTGACTGCCTGGTGAACAAAGCTATTGCAGAGTCTGGTGGTGGAGGCTCGGATGCTCCGGTATCGTCTGCCGGACGGCATCAGAGTGAAGAGACTGTGTGAGGGATGGGTTGGGTCATCCACAATGCTGGTGGCTTTGCGGAGGCAGCGAGAGGTGTAGGTGTCACTGATGGAGGGGAGAGGGACTCCGATGATCTTTTCTGCTGTCCTCACTATCCGCTGTAGGGTCTTGCGATCCGTGATGGTGCAGTTCCCAAACCAGACGGTAATGCAGGTGCTCAAGATGCTCTCTATCGTCCCTCTGTAGAACATGGTGAGGATGGGTGGTGGAAGGTGAGCTCTCTTCAGTCTCCGCAGAAAGTAGAGGCGCTGCTGGGCTTTCTTTGTTATGGCGCGGGTATTGAGGGACCAGGTGAGGTTCTCTGCTATGTGAACACCGAGGAACTTTGTGTTCCTCACAATCTCCACTGCAGAGCCGTTAATGTTCAGTGGTAGGTGATGATTTCCTGGTGCTCTTCTGAAGTCAACAACCATCTCTTTGGTTTTGTCAACGTTTAGGGATAGGTTGTTGTTTCTGCACCAGTCTGTTAGCCACTGCACCTCCTCTCTGTATGCTGACTCGTCGTTCTTGCTGATGAGGCCAACGACAGTTGTGTCATCAGCGAACTTGATGAAGTGATTTGAGCTGTGCTTTGCAGTACAGTCATGAGTCAGCAGAGTGAAGAGCAGTGGACTGAGCACACAGCCCTGGGGGGCACCAGTGCTCAGTATGGTGGTCCTGGAGGTGTTGTTACCAATCCTGACTGACTGAGGTCTCTCAGTCAAGAAATCCAGGACCCAATTGCAGAGGGAGGAGTATTTGTGTTTATTCTAATATTAGTGTTTTACTGAAAATTCACTCACTGCCCACATAAGGAGATTTTCATTATGCACATGGTGCCGAAAACCTTTGCACAGTTCTGTGTATATTGTGGTCTATATAGATCAATATACATTTCTGAACTCTCAGATGACTTCTCAGTCAATTCTAAGAGGAGCTTATCATTAGATTATCTGTAGACTATCATTGTTGCTAGAGTTTGCATTTCTGAATTTAGCAATGAGTTGTTTTCACTGGGTGAAAAAATGACCAGTGTGGACACTGTCACTGTGAGATCAGACTGCTCTCTCTCTCTCTCTCTCTGACTCACTCGCCTAGACTCCTAGACTCTCTTCCTGCTTTATCTTTTCCGAGAACCATTGTCTTCTGTATCAAAGTGCTGCTGATTTTCTGCTCCTCGTCACCAGTGCAGGCACAATGTGTACTTGTATTGTTAGCTGCTGGGTGTTAAATGACCCCCATTGTGGTGGATTAGCATGCATATTGAAGGAGCCACTTGGCACAGTCATCTGATTTTCACATCCAGGCCCTTTCGCCTGAAGATGTTTGAATACATCCAAAATCAAGTCCATTTCCAAACACTCCCTGGACAGCATCAAAGCTGCAGATAGGAATCTTTCCAGGATAAATAAAAGGCTTCAAGCTCTTACACAAGCATACATGGATGCACATTTGTGTGTGTGTGTGTGTGTGTGTGTGTGTGTGTGTGTGTGTGTGTGTGTGTGTGTGTGTGTGTGTGTGTGTTTTCCATTGTTTTAATTTTATTAAAAGTGTCAGAAGTGTTCAAGGATCAGACTGAGGATCAGTGGTGTGTGTGTATAAGACTCCCGCTTTGTGTGCATTCATGTCAAATTGTAGTTTGTGAGAGAGAGTAAGAGTGAATCCACAGTGTTTTGCTGTCTGAGATGAGTTTCTCTAAGCATCGCTGCAGGGCAGGACTGATAGAGGAAGTTGGGCAAAAGTACAGTGAGACAGACAAGCAGACACTGAGAGGATGAGTGAACTTTTTTCCTTTTCTTTTTGACCTCTTCAGCACTGCAACAAATTGGACTTTCCATTCCAGTTCTCAGCATATAGCAGCAGAGTGTGCATTGCATCTAGCAGTTTGTATGTTATTTAAAAGATAAGAATGCTATTTTTAGAAATGGAATTAATGTTTATTGTGCAGCATTATTATATGCTGCTCTTTTGCACGTTACACCTTCTCAATCAAGCATAAATCTTGATTAGCTTTTCTCTTTACAAGCTTCTTAACTGTCAGAACCAAACATCTGCTCTTTGTGTTGCATGCTGTTTAGGCTTCATATTTTAGAATCAAAGCCTACATGTACACATGATACACCTGTCATAACATATAATTATCAGCAAATAATCAATTGTATGATGAAATTATTAGTGTGTTATCAGTCTTGGAAAACAGCTGAAAATCACTCATTTACGTATGAATTAAATGCCAGTTTAAATACCAAAGGAACCTTACTGTGCATGTATACATGCAGACTCCAATTTAGCAGCAAGGGCGAGGGGGTGTGGCTGCTGATGTCAGTGCTCCAGATACTGGGTTATAGAGGAAAATGAGAAGGGAGGGGCTTTTTGCTCTCTTTTATTGCTCGCATAGTGTTCAAATTTAGGAATAAAAGTCCTGAGAAGGGATAAGACTGATACACACATAAATAACAAAAATAATAAAGGACATTCAGGTTGTTGTTGTTTTGTTTGTTTGTTTGTTTGTTTGTTTTTGTTTTTGTTTTTTGTTTTTTTAATTTTTTTTGTTGTTTTTTTTGTTTTTTTGTTTTGTTTTGTTTTGTTTTGTTTTTTGTGTTTGGACCACTGTCAGGTATGTTGAAGAACCTTTATAGAAAATATCCTTGTCAGTCTAATCATTACAAATAATTAAAAAACATTTTTTAACATTCAGCAAAAAAAAAACACTGGATGGTCAAAATCCAACAGGGTGTCTGAGATGTAAAGAGATTTTTGTCAGTATAAGCAAAACTAAAATTGTAGGATAAAGTAAATTCTTGATCAAAACATATTGAAATTCATAGCAATATTTAAATTCAATTTTTTTACATCTCAGATAAAGAATAGGATCTCCTGAAAATAATTAAGTCTGGTGTGTGTAACAGGACTGGACCATATTGTTTTACAATAAATACAGCTTCTGTTTGGTGTCCGATAATGGTTGAGTTAGAATGTGGAGTCCTTGTCATGTGGATTCAGTCCTGACTTTGCTATGGAGCAATGAAGAACACTAACAGCTCAGCGATATGTGCAGGACATCCTGTAGCCATATGTGTTGCCTCTCATGGCAGGGCTTCCAACTGGCATTTTTCAGCAGGATAATGCTCCTTACACACAGCAAGGGTTCCACAGGATTGTCTTTGTTGCCACATTGCAACACATTGCAACACACTCTGTTTGCACATTTGCACCAAATTGTGCTCCACTGTGTAGTTGTACACTGATGAAACAAAAGCTTCTTGACTTAATGTTATGGATAGTTGATCTTCATTTTAACAACAATGAGAGATGGAGGTGATATAACTAGACATATAAAACTACTGAATGTCTTAAGTTAAACTTGAGACATTTGTTTGGTTTGCTCTTGATTGTTGTGAGTGGTATCAATATAGCAAGATCTAAAGAGCTATGTGAGGCCTTCTAAAAAAAAGGTTGTTTCATGGGAGGTGTGCAATAAGGAAACCCTGCTGTAAAAAAACAGCAGGACAAGACTAAAAACTAAAGTAAATACTTTAAAGTTGAATTATTTGGGAATAGTAGCAGAAGACAAACATGGCATTTGAGCACAAGAACCTCATACCAACAGTGAAGCATGGGGATATAAGTGTCTTGTTTTGGCACTGATTTGCTGTAGCAGGGCTTGGAGAGCTCTCCATCATAGAGACCACTATGAAATATTTATTGTATCAGAGGGGGCTTGAGGAAAATGTGAGATAGTCTGTACAGAAACCGATGCTGAAATATCACATTCCTGAAAGAACTCTGCATGGGGGAGTAGGAACTCTTTCTTCCAGTCAATGTCAGGGACTGGCTGACAGTTACATGAAACATCAAATTAACATTATTCTGGCCAAATACCAGCTATTAGGGCATAGAGTGTCCTATCTTTGTCCTTACAAGAAAATTGCATTTCTTTAAAGTACATTCTATGAATGATTTTTAAACGACATGTCTTCAGTTTTGAGAGTTCAGTTATGCCAGCTCCATCTCTCTGTATAGTAAATATGAATATCAAAATCCATATGTTCAGACATAAATGGGCTTTTAAAACTGCAAAAATCGGAGAATAATTCTCTCCAATCAAAAGCGCATACTTACTCTTTATACATTAAAACAACTTTAAGTACTCAGTGGCACATTTTAGAAAAGTGGTCCTTTTATTACCATTCCCATTATTAGGGTAGTGCAGCGTCCTAAACTGTATCACTAATTCTTATGAAAAGGGGAAATTGCTCTTGACTTTATATGCTGTATTAAATTATGCAGAAGTAAATAAACACATTTAGTGAAATAAAGGGTATAAGATATTTATTATGAGCAGGAATTCCGCTCACAAGGAGGCAAATTACACTTTTGGAAATGAACCCATTACTTCGTACAAGCCCTTTTTGCAAGCTAGAGTTTGTTTGTGTGTGTGTGTGTGTGTGTGTGTGTGTCAGTGTTTGCATTCTAATTACAGAGTCAGATGAGTAGAAGCCCAGTGATCCGTTCAGAGCTTGTTTGTTCCAAATGGACACTGTGACATGCCTTAAAGTTTTCTCTGAATGCTTTCTCAACCACAACAGAACCTGTAAGATGTTTCATCTATCTATCTACCTGTCTATCTATCTATCTATCTATCTATCTATCTATCTATCTATCTATCTATCTATCTATCTGTCTGTCTGTCTGTCTGTCTGTCTGTCTGTCTGTCTGTCTGTCTGTCTGTCTATGTGCTTTTATTTAGTTTGTCTTTAAGGCCATTTGCAGTGGTAGTTGAAAGTAATATACAATAGAATTTTTGACATTTCTGCATATGTAGGATCTAAAACTCCTAAAAAGTCTAAAAGTAAATAAATTAAATAAACATATTACACTTGCACATACATCTGTGAGTGACAAAGTATGTGAAACTTAGCATTATAATTAGCAGATAATTTGAAGGTGAAATTAGAGTCAGGTGTTTTCAATCAATGGGAGATTATGTGAGTGGACATCCTGTTTTATTTATTTGATTTATCAATGTCTTATCTTCACAACACATTAGTGAATGTGTATCATGACATGAACAAAGGAGATTCCTGATGAGCTCAGAAGAAGAGTCGTTGATGCTCATCAGACTGGAAAAGGTTCAAAACCATCTCTAAAGAGTTTGGATTCCACCAATGTGTACAAATCGAGGGAATTCAAAACCATTAGTACCCTCCCCAGGAGAGCTCAACAAAGAATACACCTAGAGCAAGACATGCAATGGTCCACAAATTCACAAAGGAACCCAAGGTAAGAAACTAAAGCAACTAATTTTTTTTCACATTGTCTAATGTTAATGTTCACCACCAAGCAAGGAGGCTACTATGTTTTGTGGACAGATGCAGAAAATATCTGCAGAATTATCTGCAGAAAATAAAACAATGCATTGTAGCATAAAAAAAACATCCCATCTGTGAAACATGGTTTTGACCTTTTTGTTGCATCTGGACCATGGAACAGTGCACACTGAATTATACAAACAAATTCTAAAAGAAAATGTCAGGACATCTATCCACGAACTGAATCTCAAGAGAATGTTGGTCATGTAAGACAATGGTCCTAACCACACTAGTCTTTCTATCAAAGAATAGTTAAAGAAGAATAAATATAATGTTTTGGAATAGCTTAATCCAGTAGAGATGTTGCAGAAAAAGGCAAGCAGTTCATGGGACATAACCCACCAACATAGCTCTTGCAGTTGAAGCAAACTGAAGTTGTTCTGTGCTAAAATGTTGCACTGATGTGCAGGACAAATCAACAGTTACCAGAAATGTTTATGTGGAGGTATTGTGTGAAAATCGAGCCAAGTTTTAAGTGAGATTTCTGCACACATATAGAAAATTCTAAAGTGTCCACACAGTTTCAAGTACTGCTATACACTATATGTACAAAGCTATTGGGACACCTGCTTATTCAATGTTTCTTGTGAAATCAAGGATATTAAAAGAAGTTTATTCCACTTTTGTTGGAGTAATTATCTTATCTGATGTCCAGATAAGGCTTTGCATTGCTGTGAGGATTTGATTGCATTTGGGGACAAGATCTTTGGTAAGCAAGATATTGGATGTGGTGATCACGTCATTCCCAAGTCATCCCAAAAGTATTGAATGAAGTACCATAATTCTACAACAGTGTATATGAGATGTGTCTGAATAAATATCTGACATTTATTCGTAAAAAAAAATAATCGTAATATTCATGCAACAAACTTATACATATCTCATTCAAATTAGTTTAGGACTAATTTGCCAGTTTAGGACTGCAAAGCCAGAAGTCACATGGATCCATGCCATAGGGAGCTTATGTATCAAATGTGAAGAATAGGTGGGTGCATTATTGTGAGGTAGCTGCAAACTGCAAACTGACCTCTACTTAAAGCAACAGTATGGCATTTGTACCTTAAAATATCAGCTTCAGAATCAAACCTGAGACATACTGACACATAAACAAATGCACTTATAGAGCTGTTCATGAGGGGGTGCATAAAACATTTTTGTATTTATAACAGTGGTGTAAAAGTAAATCACAGTCTTCACCTGCAGGAGAAGCACAGGAGCAAAATGTCCATTTTTCACATAATGCAGCTTTAAAGGATAATATATGAATTAATTTGCTTATTTTTCCTCCAGGTTAGGATCACAGTGGCACTGGAGCTGACCTTGAATCGCTGTGGTAAATGAATACCCTCTAGACATGACACCAGTTCATCAGAGGGTATCACACTCACATTAATTGCAACTTAGCATAGCCAACAAACCTACCATGTAATGTTAAGCATGTGAGAAAACCCACATAGGCCTGCTGAGAACACAGCAAACTCCTCACAGACAGAGACTGGAGCAAAAAACTGAAGTGAAACTGAAGCCCAAGCCCCTGGAGCTGTACAGCATAATAAAAACCATTGACTTGTAAATACATTAAATTGCAATTAAGTTGTAAATAGTGTCATAAGGTTTATGGAGTTGTTGCAGTGTTGTGCTTTGTGTGCTTGGATGAATAGTTTTCTTAATTAATTTAATTATCCTACAGGGACGTAATGAATGTTGGACTTTTTATCTTCTCGGTTATGCCACAATTATGGTATTTTTAACATTATTGGCCTGGTTCCAGAACTCATTATAATCTATATGAGTCCTGAGAAAATTCTTAAGAGCTGAAAAGTTTATGGCCTATGCTTCATTGAGTCTTTTAATGTCCAGAGATGCTAACAAATGCTGATCTAGATTTGCTACAGGGTTCCAGATTAGGTATATTGTTTCATTAGTACTATTTTCTCAGAGAGTGGACACATTTAGGCTAAATCTGGGTCACTTTTGGCACTTACAGCTCAGATATATTTATTGCTATTGTAAATGTAAATTTGATTGAATGAAAAAATGATTGACGATGCACTGTTGTTATACTTGTTCTTTTATATAGTAAAATTAAATTCTTCTTACTACACATCCCATCATACAAAGTTCAGTCAGAATGCTGGGTAATCCATGCTATAGCATCCACACACTTCTCACTCACCTTTATTTCTATAGCATTTAAACATTGGCCAAAGTGTTGCACAATAAAATTAATGAGCAATAAACTAGTTAAAATTTAACAGAAGAGTTGCGTGCTGAAACTAATCTCAAAAATGAAAGACTGATCCTTGGGACAGAAATAGAAAAGGCCTGGTCACCTTATAACTTCAACCGAGAGCAAGGAATGGGGAAAAGCAATTTGTTGAATGACTGTAACACTCATGAGGAGGAAAACAACTTGGAGCCAGGTCATGCAGAGCCTTAAAACATATAGTAGCACCCTAAAATCCTTAACACTGTAACTGTACATTGACTCCAGTAGAGTCTTAATATTCTCTCTTTTCTTGGTGCCAGTAAAGTGAGTTAAGTGGTGAAAAACCCAGCAGGGGCATATTAGAGACCATACAATCCATGATTGTTTGAATTATTGAATTCTATATATCTGGAAAACACACTGAATTGCCTTTGGAATAGCTGTATAGAAATTGCATATCTGAAAAGTATATCTGACCAAAAGACTGACTGATTGATAGATAACATATATATATATATATATATATATATATATATATATATATATATATATATATATATATATATATATATATATATCATCAACAGTACATTACAGAGTACAGAGTTTCGGGGCTTTGGACAAAAATTTCAATGTTTTGTTGACCGAGCCTTGTGACATGGTGTTCATGTTGGAAAAAACATTGTTCATATCCAATTCCAGCAGAATGTAAGTCTGTCCTTGATAACTTTCTTGCAGAGAAGTGGCTTCTTTGCTGCCCTTCTTGACACCAAGCCATCCTCCAAAAGCTTTCGTCTTACTGTGCTTTCAGGTGCACTCACACTTGTCCTCTGCCATTCCTGAGCAAGTTCTGCATGGGTGATGATTTGGCTCTTGTTGCTGCATCCTCTTTGGAAGATGATCCTAATGCTTGCTTGACTTTCTTGAGCACCCTGAAGCCTTCTTCACTGCAAATGAACCACTATCCTTGAAGATTTTGATGATTGGATAAATAGTTGATTGGGTTGCTATCTTACAAGCAGCAATGTCCTTGCCTGTAAAACCCTTCTAATGCAATGCAATGATGACTGCACTGATGTTTCCTTGGAGGTAACCATGGTTAACAGAAGAAAACTTTAAAGCACCACAACCATTTTAAAGCAACCAGCCTGCTTTTTTAATCAGATCATCACTGAATTGATGTCAGCAGACAATTTTGTAGGGCTGAAATGCAGTGGCTGGAATGCAGTCATTTTTTAATCGTGATAAGGTAATTTACATGGCAGGGAATATCTTTGCAAGTAATTGCAGTTGACCTAAACACTAGATTCAATACAAATTAGCCACCACAAAAACTAAGGCAGCAAGCTTTGGGTAAATCAAAGTTTTTGCCATTCTCAAAAGGTTTGGCCA